>CM077163.1:192276505-192483030 GCA_039583875.1 Platanthera guangdongensis | reverse complement strand
CTATTTCGACAATTTACCCTAGTCTTCACTAGTCATTTCGACAAATTTTCATGATTTCTTGAGTCATTTCGATGAATCAGCCGAAGATCTGAATTTTGTTTCTAAGACACACTTATTGGATCCAAATAGTCTTTTCCAACAGGTAGCACCTCTCTCTCTCTCTCTCTCTCTCTCTCTCTCTCTCTCTCTCTCTCTCTCTTCAAAACTTTAAAAATATATAAATAGGACTTAGGGGCAATCGGTTTTCATGCACATTCATAGAGATTACAGAGACAGTGATTACAAAGATAGTGGTTTCAAATACAGTTGTTCTTATTATTGATGAGGATGTTGATGACAATGATGTTGATGCTAATGCTGATGATGATGATGATGCTGATCTTGATGGTAATGTTGAGGAGAATGATGATGATGATGATGTTGAAATTGCTGCTGCTGACGGTAGTCAGTTTCCTAAAAGATCTTCCAATTATGGCTGAGGGGGAGCTGAAACAGCCATCTAATCTTCTCCAAGACCTACTTGATAGGTTTATACTTGACCTTGAGGAAAGGATTGCCAACATCCAAGGTAGCCCTCGAGACAAGAACCATAAGGATTTGGAAGCTCTAGAAAGGTTTGTTGCTCTAGTTGAGGGGGAGAACTTTCTTGAGATTTCTGATGATGAAGGAGAAGTGGAGGTGCTTCCTCCTGTCCTAGTGACTGTAGATCTCATTCTTTTTCTTAAGGCTCATGTCTCTTTAGTAACACATCCTACACCTCCAAGGCCTCAAGATGAGGATATTCCCAGTTCTAGTTCTGATAATACTCTATTGAAATCTATTGAAGCAATGCTTGCTAAGCAGAGAGCTCACTTTGATCTGTCCTTGAAGAAAGTACTTGATAAAGTAGATGAGGTGGAGAAAGACATGAACAATCGACTCGCTGAAGTCAAAGTCAACATTGAGAAGATAGAATCCAACTTGGATATTTGGCTAATTCAAGGTGGTAAAGAAATTCTACATACCATGAAATGACTTAGCAACAACCTTGATGAGACAAGACATGTACAAGAAACAATAATGACTATTATTGATGCACAAAACTGTGGGATGTACCATTTTGATGACCAAATTGTCTACTTCAGAGACACAATTGTAAATTCCCTCACTTCAGAAGTTAGAAAGTTGGAAGATCAACTTAATAGGATGGTGAATGCACTAGAAGCTGCTATGGAACAGAAGTTTCAAGGTGTCAACACTTACTATTTTGAGAATTTAAAGTGACTAATGCGAAGAGGAGGATACACTTGAGGAAGTATAAGAGAGATGATCCAGATGCTCCTCCTTATCCAAAGTATTTTCCAAAGCCAATGGCTTATTTTGACATGAAAAATGAGAAGAGAAAAGGGAACAATGTTTAGTATTCATACTCTGATTATGAATATGTGTGAATTCTAGAATGCCACTTTGAACTGTTCATATAACATTATTGTTTTGATGATTTCGAGATCTATGATTATGTCATTACATTTCCTTATATGTTTTTGTTTAAGATTATTTTATGTGCAATTCACCTTAGTATATAGGGTTCTGACTTCTTCAAAAAGGGGGAGAATATTGTTGGGTATCGTTTCCACAATAACCCTGATTTGAATAAGTCCCCATTGAACTAAGATGAATGGAGTTGTATTTGATGTTGCTTTCAAGTTATGTGCTTACATGACTTAATTGTCAAGTACACACTAATGTCAGATTACAATGAGCCATGCAACACATGACTATGTAATATTATCCATCATTATGTAGGACATGGCGTTGAGTCATGTGTAATCTCTCTATTCGGGTGTAATTAGTGAATTGAATTCACTATCAATCCGAAAAGGCAAGTGTACCTATCGAATTGTAGTACCAAGATTGTATTTAAAACTCAGGGTTGTCAAGTACTATTACTCACACTTCTACTATTATCCTACCATGCGATTGTTGATTGTTTGAGAATTTAAAATTAAACTAAGCACAATATTAAAATGAAAACTTATGATAAAATGCTAGCATTCGATCAATGATTCACCATGAAATGAGATGAGAGGGATAAAAACATAGATTTAAATTTGCAAATTAAACTCGACCGTGACGGATCCGATTATAGGAAATAATCTCGCTAGAGCATTAAATCCCCTAACTTATAGACGTTTTGACTGAAATCTCTTTACAAGTCAAAATGGTCTAAAGTCGCATTACCGAAGTGACCCGTACTATTGGATTTGACTCCAATCCGGAGGATTTACGTCATCCTATCTCTAGGGTTGCGATCAACTCCTTCCTTCTTTGAGTGATCTTT
Source organism: Platanthera guangdongensis (assembly GCA_039583875.1). Classification (NCBI taxonomy): domain Eukaryota; kingdom Viridiplantae; phylum Streptophyta; class Magnoliopsida; order Asparagales; family Orchidaceae; genus Platanthera; species Platanthera guangdongensis. Next base: position 192,480,710 of record CM077163.1, on the reverse strand, counting down.
CAAATCAACGAGTCCCTCGACTTCTATGAAATGAGATCAAATTGCCTACAACCGTATACCGGAAATACGGAGTCGACACAAGATAAATCAAAGAAGGATCGAGAATAATTTAGACAAAAATAAAACTAAAAAAATAAAGGAAAACCTCATCTCATTTCATGGATCCTCATGATCGAATGCTAAGGGAAATTAGCTACGCATAACTGAAATGAGAACCAAAATAAGAGAAAAGAAATTCATTTTCATTAATAGTTAAAAAGAGGTACACAACGATAAAGAGACAAGGTTATGCTAATAAAAAGATTACACTAAATAGAAAATGGTTACACTAATAGAGAAGAACTTAACAACAACAAGTAAGAAACATAAAAGAACTCTCTATTGAACTAGCTATCTCACTTGCTCTCTCACCAATCCAACCTTCCAATGCATGAGACATGGGTTCCTTTTATAGGAGAGAGAGAAGGTTCTAGAATGAAATGAAGATGAGGGACACAAGTGGGGTGGCCGGCGATGCACTTGGGAGATACATGTATGGCATTTATGAGGGGAGAGGGAGAAGATGAGAGCCATTGTATGTAGTTAAAAGAAATAAAAATAGAAAATACAAGGGGGATGAATAAGAAATAAAGAGGGGAAAAAGAAATAAAAAAGAGGGAAGGAGAGAAGGAGGTGGGATGAATGAGGAGGGCCGGCCATGAAAAGGTGGCAAGGTGCATGCATGAATTAAATGAAAGGGAGAGGGGGAATGAGTGGCCGGCCAACACATGAATGGAGTGGGCTCCACTTTGTGGGCTCGGGTAACTTGAAGAGAGCTGGTTGCATCATGTGGGCTGCTTCTAGAATGGGCCGGGTTGCTCCAACATCAAGGCTCGGGCTGCACATGGAGGGCTGCATCAATGAAGGCTTGGGTAGCATCAATTAAAGGGGGCTGCACATGGATCTTTGAAGGAGGGCTTGGCTTGGTCTTCATTGTTGAGGGCTGCATTATGTAGAGGGGCTGCACTTGAAAGGTTGAGTTGGTCTTGAGCATTGAACTTGAACCTACAAATAAAGCAAAACAAAACTTAATAACAATAGTCAAATTTTTATAACATAACATAGATAAACATAAAACATAGAACATAAAATAATAAAAGTGAAAATACATAAAACATATAAATAAAACTATGAATTTTTATATCATAACATAATAAAACATTAAAATAAAATAACAACATAACAAGCATATAAATACATACAACTATAATAAAACCTAAGAATTATGAATACTAAACTACCCCAAAAGGGATGACTAAAACTAGTCATCAAATTCCCCCATGCTAGAGTATTTGCTTGCCCTCAAGCAAATTAAAATGAAAATTAGGGAAGAGGAATTAAAAGTAAACAAGCAAATTTAGGTTTCATAGATTAAGAAAACCAAAACATGAAAAATTAAACTATCCTAATTTCTATGTTATCAACTAGTGGGGTGAGAAGTGCACAATAGAAAACTTGAAAATGGAGATATAAAAATATCATTAGAACATAAGGAAGAATTACACATTTCTAAATCCCTAAAACAAGACATCCAAAATAAATGAAAATAAGAAAGACAAGAGTAGAAATTCTAAATAAACGGCGCATTGACGAACTACTAGGTTGCTAAATAACAATTAACCCTAAAACACCTCAAGATAACCTCCAAAGAAATCCATCAATGATTGTGGCCATAGGCTTGTCCGTTCACACTCTCTCCACTACGCGAATTCACGTCTAAAGATCAAAAGGACTTTAAATAGGCGTTAGGACTTGGCTTACGTAAATGATTAGGGATTGAAAATCAAAGATAAAAATCGGCGGTTAAATCACACTAAACCAAGGGTGAGCTCAAAATATAACAAAAAAATGATAAAAAATGAGAAATGACAAGTACATCATTTCTCCAATTCAAACTACAAAACAAGGCCATGAAATTTTTTTCTTTTCAAAATTTGGCCATAAATAAACTTTTTCTCTCTTTTTTGTGTTTTGTTTTCATTTTTTGATTTGATAACATTTGGATAATATCTTCTTTTTTTCTTACATAAAAGAGAGCTCCAAATGCAAACTAATAGTTTTCCTTTTCATTTTCAAAGATAATAACCCTTTATTTTCAAAGATAATAACCCTTCACAAACAAAATATTCAAGCTCAAAGTTTAGTGTGAAATAGGGAAGGTATTTTGGCTTTGGCGAAATAATGAAATGAAAGGTGGAGCTAAAAACAAAGAACTATGGAAAAAGGCCCAAAAATTATTTTGCAACGGTGAAATATTTGGTGGGCAAGAAAGGTTCAAACGAGTCAAAGGGTGGCCTAAATCATTTCTAAAGTACGTAAAAACGACGCAAATATTTCGAGAGTATCTAGGGACAAGTTCTAGACACCAAGAAAGTATTACCCCACAAATGAAAAAGAGATAACATTACCTAGCAACCATTCGTACGCAACTAACCGAATAAAAAGAAAAACTACAAATTGCTAACTTACAATGTAACAAACAGATGCCTATATTTAAGAACAAGAAATTAGTAAAACTAAGGTATGTAAGAATGATAAATTTAGAAAACTAATTCAAGGAAATCTACATAGAACTACAAAACCGCACGGGCCTACACATCACTAGAGGAAACATAAAAATAAAGATTGAGAATAATTTTTTATTTTGATTTTCAAATGGATTTTAGCAAAAAAAATTTTGGATTTTGATTTTATCAAAATTTTTTTGGGGTTTTGTATATAAAAAAGGAAAGACAAAATAAATAAAGAAACCCTCCCCCATGCTTAGCTTTTTCATTGCCCTCAATGAAAAATGAAAAAGAGAAAGAAGAGGAGAAGCGGGGGGGGGGATAGAAAATAAAGATAATAAATAAATAAAAAGAACAGGACTTCCCCGGTTTGTGAGGCCGAAAGATGATGTCTCTCCCCCATGCTTGCATTTTAGTGCACTTGATCATCAGCAGGCTTGACTTGATCCATCGTGAATATCAGCAACATTGGAGCGGCAATCACGAACCTGTATTGTTGGGCCACCGGGAGGAAGTGCAAAATAAAAATAAAAGCAGAAAATACTTGGGAAGGCTCCCAAAATTGTTCTTTATTTAACAATATAAAAGAGTGTCTGAATAATAAAAAAAGTTTCATAATAATTAAGAACTCCAAAATAAAATAAAAGTCCACATGAAGATAAATATTCAAGAGTCCAAAATAAGATCCTCTTTTGCAGGAGACACAAAATCATTAGAAAGATAAAGTTTCAGTCTATGTCCATTTACTTTAAAGTCACCCTTATCCGGGTGCGAGAGTAACACAGTTCTGTAAGAAAAGACTTGCTTGACCGTAGACGGTCCAGACCATCTAGATTTAAGCTTGCCAGGAAAAAGACGTGAGCGAGAATTGAAAAGAAGAACTTGATCGCCAGGTTTAAACGTTTTAGGATGGCGCAAGTTCTTATCGGGGTAAAGTTTCATGCGTTCTTTATAAATTTTATTATTTTCATAAGCGTATGCTCGCCAATCGTCAAGTTCATTTAGTTGGTTTTTTCTATGCTCGCCGACCGAGTGCGGATCGAAATTAAAAAACTTTAGCGCCCAATATGCACGGTGTTCTACTTCTACCGGGAGATGACAAGATTTTTCGTAGACTAATCGGAAAGGAGTACAACCAATAGTGGTCATGTACGATGTCCGATAGGCCCAAAGAGCATCGTCTAACTTTAAAGACCAATCTTAACAAGAAGTAGAAACAGTTTTTTTTCAAAATTCATTTAAGTTCTAGATTGACTACCTCGACCTGACCATTAGTTTGGGGGTGATAAGCGATGGATATTTTATGTGTGACACCATATTTCGTTAAAGCTCTAGCAAGTTGAGCATTGCAAAAATGACTTCCCCTATCAGTAACGATCGCTCGAGGAAAATCAAAACGAGAAAATAATTTCTTAAGAAAAGAAACAACGACACGAGCATCATTACTTGGCAAAGCTTGGGCCTCCGCCCATCTAGAAACATAATCTACGGCGACTAGAATATACTTATTTCCTAAGCTTGAGGGAAACGGGCCTACAAAGTCGATGCCCCACAGATCGAAAACTTCGCATTCAAGAAAATATTTTTTTTCCATTTCATTTTTATTAGAAATGTTTCCAGTCCGCTGGCATCGATCACACCCGCTCACAAAGATTTGTGCATCTTTAAATATGCTTGGCCAATAGAAGCCAGCATTAAGCACTTTGTGGGCGGTGCGGTTCGCTTGAAAATGCCCGCCAGTCGGACCTTCATGAACATGCTTTAAAATCTGCTGACCTTCTTCCCGGGAAACACATCTTCTAACCACCTGGTCCGCACAAATGCGAAATAGAAAGGGGTCCTCCCAAAAATAATACATCAACTCAGAAAAGAATTTGTTCTTTTGGTGAGATGAGTACTCTTTTGGAAGGACCGAGGCCACGAGATAATTGGCCAGATCGGCAAACCAGGGGGTAGAAGAAGAAACGTTAAAAATTTGTTCATCCGGAAAAGAGTCATTAATAAAATTTTCATTTAAAATATCGAGTTCAGGATTTTCAAGACGAGAAAGATGATCAGCCGCTAGGTTTTCCGCTCCTTTCTTATCCTGAATCTCCAAGTAGAATTCTTGAAGTAAGAGGATCCAACGAATAAGATGCGGCTTGGCATCTGGTTTAGAGAGGAGGTACTTCAAAGAGGAATGATCTGTAAAAATGATTATCTTAGAAAGAGTAATATGCGGTCGAAATTTATCAAATGCAAAAATAACAACTAAAAGTTCTTTTTTAGTTGTGGTGTAGTTTTCTTGAGCCGATGTTAGAGTTTTACTTGCATAGTAGATCAGATGAAAGTTCTTAGCAATTCGTTATCCTAGAACTGCACCTACCGCAAAATTACTCGCATCACACATTATTTCAAAGGATAAATCCCAAACTGGGGCAATCATAATTGGAGCATTTATAAGTTTAGATTTAATTAATTCAAACGCAGCATGACAAGAATCATCAAAAACAAAAGGAGTTTCTTTTTCGAGAAGGTGGGTAAGTGGCTTAGTAATTTTTGAAAAGTCCTTAATGAATCGTTGGTAAAAACCCGCATGCCCTAGGAAACTTCTAATCGCTTTGATATTCGTAGGCGGAGGTAGCTTTTCAATTACTTCAATTTTTGCCTTGTCCACTTCAATTCCCTTAGCGGAAATCTTATGGCTAAGGACTAAGCCTTCACACACCATAAAATGGTACTTTTCCCAATTTAAAACTAAATTTGTTTCTTCGCAGCATTGTAAAACTTTTTCCAAATTTGTTATACATAAGTCAAAAGAATTGCCAAATACCGAAAAATCGTCCATAAATACTTCCATAATATTTTCTACATATTTATCAAAAATTGCTAACATGCACCGCTGAAAGGTAGCTGGTGCGTTACAAAGACCGAAAGACATCCTACGATAGGCAAAAGTTCTGAAGGGGTAAGTGAATGTTGTCTTCTCTTGGTCCTCGGGTGCGATAGGGATTTGGAAATACCCCGAGAGACCGTCGAGAAAGCAATAAAAACTATGCCCGGATAATCGTTCTAAAATTTGATCGATAAAGGGAAGGGGGAAATGATCTTTACGAGTGGCATTGTTTAGCTTACGGTAATCGATGCACATCCTCCATCCCATTACTATCCTAGTTGGAATTAAATCGTTGTTTTCTCTCGTCACTACCATGATCCCGCCCTTCTTAGGTACAACCTGGACCGGACTAACCCACTTACTATCGGAAATATGATAAATTATCCCCGCATCTAATAATTTGAGCACCTCTCCCTTCACAACCTCCTTCATATTCGGATTAAGACGATGTTGAGGTTGGACTATACCCTTAGAATTATTTTCAAAAAATATTTTATGCGTACAAAAAGAAGGGCTTATGCCAGAAATATCGGAAATTTGCCACGCTATAGCTCAGCGAAGCCTTTGTAGTACTTCAATCAATTGATCGTTTTCGGATTGAGAAAGGTAGGCCGAGATTATAACGGGCAATTTAGAATTGTTTCCAAGAAAGGCATATTTTAGATGTTCAGGGAGTGGCTTTAATTCAAGATGGGGTGCTTCATCGTAAGAATTTTTCAATTTTTTTTCTTTTTCAAAAATAAGATTTTCATAATTTTTTCTACTAAAAACAGATTCATTCTCAATATTTGCTTGCAAGGTCATAACCATGTTTTCAAAAACATTTGACGAAATTTCAGAAAAAGAGGAAGAAAAAATATTTGAAGAAACGTTTGAAAGAGAAAGAGAGGAATTGTTATTTAACACATCCAAAAAAACAAGAATCATCATTTTTTAATGAGTTTTTCATTGATCGATTGATAGAAAACGTGACCTCATCATCGCCCACACGCAGAAAATGTTTTTTGTTACTTACATCAATGATCACTGGAGAGGTGGCTAGGAAGGGACGACCAAGTATACGTGGGACCTCGACATCCTCTTCAATATCAAGAATGACAAAATCCACCAGGAAGATGAATTTGTCGACCTTCACTAGCACGTCCTCTATGATACCTAATGGATATTTAATAGACTTATCAGCCAACTGGATGCTCATTCGTGTAGGGATGAGAGTGCGTAATCCTAGCTTCTTGAATAAAGAAAAAGGCATCAAGTTGATGCTCGCACCTAAGTCCGCTAACGCATGCTTTACAAAAAGATCACCAAAAACGCAAGGAATAGAAAAGCTACCCAGATCATTTATTTTTTTTAGGAATATTAGAGTTTGTAATGACCGCCGAGCACTCTTCATTTAACGTTACGTGAGAAAGATTTTACAATTTCTTTTTGTTCGTTAACAAATCCTTGAGATATTTTGCATATTTTGGCATTTGGCTACTGGCTTCGTGAAATGACAAATTTATATGAATTTGTTTAAACATTTCAAGAAAGCGCTGATATTGATCATCTAATTTTTCCTTCCTAAGCCTAGCGGGATAAGGTGGTGGCGGAAATTCTTTTATAATGGTTGGGACAGCATTTTGAAAATTATCATGGTCTTTTTCAAAATCAGATTTATCTTTGTCAAAAATAGATTTTTCTTTTTCAAACACAGAATTTTCATCATTTGTTTCTGTAACGATAATTTTTTCAGCAGTAGGAGAGGCAATCACCTCTGGCTCTTCCCTTGTGGTGGGCTCGTGAATAACTTTATCGCTCTGAAGGGTAATCACTTTCGCGTGCTCCCTTGGGTTTGGTTCAGTATTTGAGGGAAGAGAGCCAGGTGGCCTCTCGGAGATAACCTTGGCGATTTGGCCGACCGTATTTTCTAAAGTTTTCATCGACCCTGTTAAGTTTCTAATGGTAGCATCGTTCTAGCTTATATATCTAGAAAGTATTTCCTCCAAAGATGGAGGTTTTTGAAAATTTTGGTTTTGAGGTGGTGGTGGTGGTGTAAAATCATGTGGTGGACGTACGACATTAGCAGAATTACTCCAAAAAATATTAGGATGGTTGCGCCATCCAGGGTGATAAGAATTCGTAGCAGCATTAAAACCACGAGCAGAAAAATAGGAAAAAGCAGAAAAATTGGCAGAATTATTTTGAGCAGGCCTGGGTATGTTCCCTAGATAATCCACCTACTCGGCAGTAGCAGCATTCTCAATTTCATATACCTGAGGGGCAGAAGCAGCAGTCATCTCTGTAATTCTTTGGTTCAGCATTTCCACTTACAGCGCCAGTTGCGATATAGAGTCCACTTCGTAGATACCTGCAGGTTTATTTGGGCGAGTCCTAGACGAATTCCACTGATAGGTGTTCATCGCCATGTCCTATATAAGCTCAAGAGCGACTTCTGGAGTTTTGCGGTCCAAAGAACCAGCGGAAGCGACGTCTATCATTTGCTTAGTCTCTTTATTTATCCCATTATAAAATGTCTGAACCTGTAACCATACAGGCAGAGCATGATGAGTGTAGCATCTCAAAAGTTCTTTGAACCTCTACCAAGTGTCATAGAGGGTCTCATAAGCAATTTGAGAATAAGAAGTTATATCATTTCTTAATTTAGCAGTTTTAGCGGGAGGGAAATATCTAGCAAAAAATTTATCAACTAAAATGTTCCAAGTAGTGATTGATCCTCTTGGAAGAGAACTCAACCACTGCTTGGCTTTGGTTCTTAAGAAGAAGGGGAAGAGTCTTAGCCTAATAACATCATCCGAGAAACCATTTATTTTGAAGGCATCACAAATCTCGAGAAAACTAGCAATATGCAAGTTCAGATCTTCATCTTGTAATCCGTCGAACTATACATATTGCTGCACCAATTGTATGATGCGAGGATAAAGCTCAAAGTTATTGTTCGCAATTGCAGGTCAAACAATACTTGTTTCTGTACCCTCCAGGTTGGGTCGAGCATAATCGGACATCGTCCTTTGCTGTGCCATTCCTGGATTGGGTTCTCCCATTTCAGAATTGAAATTACAATCACCGTAGGAATCCTCAACCGCTGTTTGGGAAGTGGAACCCCGAATCACAAGGTTCTCTGAAAGGAGCGTTCGATTTCCGGGTCCAAGTCAACAAGTAGCGACGGATTCGTGCGGGTCATGCACTAAAAAAAAGAAGAATGAAAGAAACGAAAAAGAAAAGAACGGAAATAGAAATTGGAGGAAGAAAATAGGGAGAAAGGTAATGATATTTTTTTGATTTTTGCAGAAGTAATAGCGTAAGCATTTTCTTAATATTGATGCAAAAGCTTCCCCGGCAACGGCGCCAAAAACTTGGTGAATTGAGTTCACTATCAATCCAAAAAGGCAAGTGTACCTATCGAATTATAGTAACAAGGTCGTATTTAAAACTCGGGGTTGTCAAGTGCTATTACTCATGCTTCTACTATTATCCTACCGTGCGATTGTTGATTGTTTGAGAATTTAAAATTAAACTAAGCACAATATTAAAATGAAAATTTATGATAAAAAGCTAGTATTCGATCAATGATTCACCATGAAATGAGACGAGAAGGATAAAATATAGATTTAAATTTGCAAATTAAACTCGACCGTGACGGATCCGATTATAGGAAATAATCTCGCTAGAGCATTAAATCCCCTAACGTATAAACGTTTTGACCGAAATCTCTTTACAAGTCAAAATGGCCTAAAGTCGCATTACCGAAGAGACCCGCACTATTGGATTTGACTCCAATCCGGAGGATTTACGTCATCCTATCTCTAGGGTTGCGATCAACTCCTTCCTTCTTTGAGTGATCTTTCAAATCAATGAGTCTCTCGACTTCTATGAAATGAGATCAAATTGCCTACTACCGTATACCGGAAATACGGAGTCGACACAAGATAAATCAAAGAAGGATCGAGAATAATTAAGACAAAAATAAAACTAAAAAAATAAAGGAAAACCTCATCTCATTTCATGGATCCTCACGATCGAATGCTAAGGGAAATTAGCTATGCATAACTGAAAGGAGAACCAAAATAAGAGAAAAGAAATTCATTTTCATTAATTGTTATAAAGAGGTACACAACGATAAAGAGATAAGGTTATGCTAATAAAAAGATTACACTAAATAGAAAATGGTTACACTAATAGAGAAGAACTTAACAACAACAAGTAAGAAACATAAAAGAACTCTCTCGAACTAGCTATCTCACTTGCTCTCTCACCAATCCAACCTTCCAATGCATGAGACATGGGTTCCTTTTATAGGAGAGTTAGAAGGTTCTAGAATGAAATGAAGATGAGGGGCACAAGTGGGGTGACCGACCATGCACTTGGGAGATACATGTATGGCATTTATGAGGGGAGAGGGAGAAGATGAGATCCATTGCATGTAGTTAAAAGAAATAAAAATAGAAAATACAAGGGGGATGAATTAGAAATAAAGAGGGGAAAAAGAAATAAAAGAGAGGGAAAGAGAGAAGGAGGTGGGATGAATGAGGAGGGCCGGCCATGCAAAGGTGGCAAGGTGCATGTATGAATTAAATGAAAGGGAGAGGGGGAATAAGTGGTCGGCCAACACATGAATGGAGTGGGCTATTCTTTGTGGGCTCGGGTAACTTGAAGATGGCTGGTTGCATCATGTGGGCTGCTTCTGGAAGGGGCCTGGCTGCTCCAACATCAAGGCTCGGGCTGCACATGGAGGGTTGCATCAATGAAGGCTCGGGTAGCATCAATTAAATGGGGTTGCACATGGATCTTTGAAGGAGGGGCTCGGCTTGGTCTTCATTGTTGAGGGCTGCATTATGTAGAGGGGCTGCACTTGAAAGGTTGAGTTGGTCTTGAGCATTGAACTTGAACCTACAAATAAAGCAAAACAAAACTTAATAACATTAGTCAAATTTTTATAATATAACATAGATAAACATAAAACATAGAACATAAAATAATAAAAGTGAAAATACATAAAACATATAAATAAAACTATGAATTTTTATATCATAACATAACAAAACATTAAAATAAAATAACAACATAACAAGCATATAAATACATTAAACTATAATAAAACCTAAGAATTATGAATACTAAACTACCCCAAAAGGGATGACTAAAACTAGTCATCAGTAATTCATTTTCAAGTGCTTAGGAATCAAGGAATAAGAGATTACTGATTGAGCCAAAGATTTTTTGGATGGGTTTTATTTCAAAATGATGACCAAGTACAGTGCATGTGGAAAATCATTTTGGAAGGTTATTTCTAGGCGTTGTAGATGTAATCCTATATAAATAGCAAGGATTACATTTTAGATTTACAGACCGCTAATTATTACAAGAATCGCAAATTCTCTTGACCTAAATTTCAAGATTGCGAACGACCGAACTTCTATTCTGATCTACTGTTCTTGAAAATGCTCTTCCCGGCGACCTAGAGTTCACGATCGACGATTCTTCTCAAAGATAGACTCGACAAGATCATTGATTTCAGATTCTTCAAAGGTGTTCTTGATCTAGTAGGATTCCAAGGTTTTCAGATCAAGATTTTCAAGTTCTTCAAGTTTTCTCCTTCAACTTCATTTCAAGATCAATGCTCCAAGAAGGAAGATGATTGAATCCATTTTGATCAGAAAAAAAACATTGTTCTCAATCTAGAAAGGTGTATTAAATCAATTTTATTATTGTAGGAAGTTTCTACTTTCGAGTTTATAGATCCTTGTTTATTGGATTGAGTTGTAGGAGTGGTTGTTCTCCGAGTTGTAAGAGAGGGTGTTCTCTGAATTGTAGGAGAGTTGTCTTTGAGTTGTAGGAGTTAAGGCTCCTAGGTGTAAGATTGTGATAATCTGAGTTTTGGTGAAGTAGTAGAGTCTAGCCCGAAGTGCTAGATAGGCGAGGCGGGATAGTGGACACACCCATCTTGGGCAACCACTATAAGTCCTTGTGTATGTGTTGTGCTTCTGTGACTTTGTTATTATCAATATTTTATTCTGTAAAAATATGCAGAACTCACATATTCACCCCCTCTAGGTAACTTAGGTAGACAACTAGATACTTTCGGTCAGTTATATGATGGGGAGTACAACATTATATTCACTCATAATCTATGTCAAATAGTCAACTCCAAGTCAAATGCAATTGTGATATCTGGCTATAGGAAAGGAAATGTATATATAGTTGACTTTAACTCCAGTGCAAAAGAAATCTGTCTATTCAATACAGATGTAGACAAAAATAAGTTATGACATAGAAGGCCTTGTCATTTGAACCATAAGACCAAAACAAAGCTTGTGATGAATAATTTGGTTAAAGGCATACAAAAAAGTAAGTATAGAAAATTGAATTCATGTAGAGCTTGTCAATTAGGGAAACAAACTAAATCTTCATTCAAATAAATTTGTAGGAATGACTTGCGAAGAATTCTTCATTTATTGCACATGAACTTGTTTAGTCCAATCTACATAGAGAGCATAAGGGGAAAATTGTATACCTTAGTAATTTTGGTTCACTATTCTAAATTCAGCTTGGTGTTCTTTTTGAGAGCTAAGTTTGACATCTTTTGGATCCTCTAAAGATTCATTAAATAAGTTCAAACTGAATTCAACACTCCAATGTCTATGATCAGAAGACCATGCCATAGAGTTTGAAAACCAATTAATCTATTGATTCTGTGAGGATCGAGGGATAAGACAAAGCTTTTCAACTCCTAAAATGTTTTAATAAAATGGAGTAGTTGAAAGGGAAAATATAACTCTAATTGAATTGGGAAGGACATTATTGGTTGAGTCAAACATACATAAGTTCATCTGGGCTGAAGTAGTTAACACTACTAACTATATTATGAATAGTAGTCTCATCCCAAAAACTAAGCTAAAGACTCCCTATGAGCTTTTGAAAGTAAAGACACATATAGTTTTATACTTTAGGATTTTTGGTTGCACTTGTTCATCTTAATAATGGAAAGAGTCATCTTACCAAATTTGACAAGAAAGCTGATGTTGGTATCTTTCTATAGGTGCTAGAATAAATGGACTCACAAGATAGAGGAGTCAATGCATATAGTGTTTAATGAAGCTCATCCATTTTCCAAGTGGGAGAAAACTTCCACCAAGAACATTCTGTAGGAAGAAGACTCTCTTGATACTTAATTGGAGCAACTTTGCATTAAAGAAAAGGAGAAGAACTATTTAAAGAGCACTATCATCAGCTGGACAATGTTGAAGCTGGTTTTGATGATGAAGAATCTGCTGAACTAAATGCCAATCCAGCTCAAGTCCATACTTAAATATAAGAGATAGTTGTTAAACCTAAAAATATAGGTGAAGAAGACGCAACTGAAGGAGACACAACAAAATAATACGCAGCTGAAGAAATCGCTTCTACACTTGTAGAAGCTTTAATAGATCTTGAGAGGGCAATTCTCAGAGATAACCCCCAATCTCAAGTGATAAGAGATGTGAATCTTGGATTAAGAATAAGGAACTAAATATCAACTAAGGCAATGTTACAGTGCTTCCTATCCTAATATGAACCCAAGAAGTTTGAAAAGGCAGACAATGATCCCCACTTGATTATTATAATGTAATAAGAGCTTTCTCAATTTGAAAGGAACAATGTCTTGACCACGATGGAAAGGCCTAGATATTACCCAATCATTGGAACAAAATGGGAATATATAAATAAGTATGATTCCAATGGAGTAATATTTAGGAACAAGGCCAGACTAGTTGCTCAAGGTTATATGTAAGAGTAAGGAATAGGATACAATCAAACTTTTACATCAGTTGTTAGAGTAGAGGTAAATAGGTTAATTCTTGTCTATACAACATATAAGGAGATTAAAGTAAACCAGATGTATGTGAAGAGTTTCATCCTTAATGACACTCTCCAAGAAGAGGTCTATATTGAATAACCTCCAAAGCTAGTTATTGTGAAGAGTTTGACCCCATTCGAAGCAATGTCAATATAAATCAATGCATTCATTGACAGAAAGCCTGATATGGTGATCACGAATCTACATTGAATTATAATCGATGTAACATCGACTAAATATTCACGCACAAAATTCTCACCTTAATAGATATTTAATGTGCTGTGTTGACTTTTTCCTAATATGCATCGTCTTTCACCCTTTCAATTGGAAATGTTTTCTATATCTGATAGGTCATAAATATGGAATAAAGAAGAATGTATATATGATCTTTACAATTTAGATTCTAAAACTTCATTATCCTGACGTATGTAAATCAAAAGGAGTGAATATTTCTCCAAGGAAAAGAATATACATTACTCTATTTTCAAAATGGACCAGGTAAATTAATAAGCCAGGGTCACAAAAAGATTCAACACCCCCTTCATCTCTAGAAGTTGATCTGCATGCAGTGAGCTTCCTCATGATACACATCTTTTTTTCCAGACATACCACATCCTCAATTCAACCAATGTAAGCAACCGTCCAAGAAACTCTACCAAATTCTTCACACCTACCAGAGATATCATCTCTTCCAAGAAACAATCCACCTATAATACAAAATCCTCCTAAATTAAATCTAGATTCCATCATCTTCTAGGCAATACAATCAACTACTACTTCACCCACTAATCTTATGACAAAGCTTGCCACAAGGTATCATACATCATTTAGATATAAACCCAGATTGATGGGGTCACTGCATTCATGAAGAGACTGCATGATAAGCTAATTTGCTCCTCTACTACTACATCTTACTTAACCTCACTAGTTGATGAGGTTTAAATGGGGGGAGATGCCTGATGAAGACTAGCCGAAGGAAGACTTATATAGAGAAGTTTCCATCTCATGTGATCCAAATAAGATTGTTGAAAATGAAGAAGTCTTTAAGGGGATAGATGACGATGCTGAAGAGGGTCAAAATCTTACAACAACAATTTAGGGGTTGCCACCCAAATAGGGGGAGATGAAACAAAATAATAAGAATGATATAATCATGGTTGCTAGAGAGGTTGTACAGATAGTTGCAGAGATTGGAAAAGATTATGTAACAAATGTTGTACTAGTTCAGGGGGGCCTCAGTAGACGGATAATGAGGAGCATCCACAAATACTTCACAACAAGGGAGAGTTACAAGCAGATGATGAGGAGAAACCACTGTCAGTACTTAAAAGAGATATCCAAAAAAGAAATGTCCAGATTCAATTTACTAGAAAAAGGAAATTCTTTTCAATGAAAGATACACAGTTCAATCTTCTAGAAGGTATACTGCTGAACAAGTCTCAATATTATAAAACACTCAAGAATTACATGTTGTTTAAAGCTTCTCAATTCTCTTCTGAGAGTATATATATTATAATCATTATCTTGTAAATACAAGCTTTCAATTGTGTGCTCATGTTTCTGTCTTTCTTTATGTCATAAGGTAAAATCTTCATTTTATTTCTTGTTTGGTCTTGTAAAATCACAATAAGAACTTTGTAAAATTTGTTAAGCTAAATGGGGGAAGATTGTTGGGGAAATCCCATGATTTAACTTAACAAATTGAATTATAAATTATTTTAAATCATAGGTTTATTATCCATGTTGTATAGTGAGGTTAATGTGGTCATAGAAGTCCTTGGAAGTCATTTAGTCAAGAAAATGAGGTAGGCACACTGAAATAGAGTAGAAAATTATGTAAAGTTAATATACGTCGATTAGAAGTCGATGCAACGCCGACTGGAAGTCGGCGTAACTTTAGTTGGAAATCAGATCAATATCAGAAGATGAGTCGACGTTACTTTAAGGAAGAAGATAACACAAACGTCAATAAGATATCGACGCACCGCTGATTATTTGTATAAGTCAACTAGACAATAATTCAAAGGTAGATCTCAAAGCACCTTCTACTAGAAGTTAACGTAGCGTCGAATGGAACTCAAAATGAAAATTTTGGAAGATTTGTTCAGGCTTATTTCTAGGAAATTTTTGTAGAATTATTTTGAATATTTAAAGTTGTTGGAAGATAGATAAAGGACGAGATTATTCATATAATTTTAGAAGAATAGAAATGGAAGGATTTTGAATAGATTATCAAAATTTTGATGTCAAATATAGAAGAATATTTGTTTCATTCCTTCTGAAGTAGATTTTTCAGTTAGAGAAGAATTCAAATTTGCAAAAGGATTCATATACTCAGAATTCAATCAGAGGAAAATAAAATATAGACAAACAGAAAAATCAATATTCTTAGAAAGTCAACAACATTCTTCTTCTTCTTCTCTGTTGTTGCTACAATAAGAATATTTCGTCTTTTTGGATCCAAAACTCATTATTCCTGCACCTTCTTCTCAAGCAAGAATTCGTTATGTTGAAGGAATTCAAAACACTTAGTGCCTATAGTCCTCAGAAATTTGTTGAGAGAGGACTCATTTTAAAAGACTTCATCTTCATTCTCCTTCTAACTCTCTTTCTATATTTTGAGTAAAGATTTTTAAGAATCCCTCTTCAAAAAATTCAGTCTTGATTCTAAGAGTCTACTTACCAAAAGACTCGGGTGTTGGTTCAAAATCTCCTTATTAAAAGATCTGGACTTGGTTCTAATAGTCTCCTTATTAAAAGACTCTGTGGTTTTGAGAGTCTCTTTATCAAAAACTCGGGCACATGGATAGTGTATTCCTACTAATGTGGTAGAAGAGTGGATGTACCCAATCTTTGGGGAACCACTATTATTTTGGTGTCTTCTACACTGTGTTTTTCTCTATTGTTTTTGTTGTATTGTTCTTTACTCTTTTGCATTTATTTTTTGGATGACTATCTATGGATGCAAAAAAACTTTGATAGTTTAAATTCAATAAATTTTTTTAAACAAATATCTTAAATCTTTATTCATGCCTCATTTACCAAATTATCTAAGGATTTATTCACGACTGTTCACCCTTTGATTGAAGGAGATCTTCAAGTCCGAAAGAGATCAATGTTTGGCTTGAAAGAGATTTTCAAAATGAAGGAGGCCTTCGAGGGGCTTGAAAGAGATCTTTAAGTATGAAATAGATATTTAAGGGTCTTGAAAGAGATCTTCAAGCAATGAGAAGAATCCTGAGCAATCTTCTAAGGAGCTTTCTCGGGACTAGAATGCAATCTCTCCCCAAATAAGAGCCCAGTGCCCCTTTTATAGCCTTCGAGGAGGGCATCATGGTAATTACACTACTATAGGGGTGCGTATATCTAGACCCCCCCCCCATGAAAGAGGATTTTATAATTCATGCCTCCATGATGGGGATTTTACTATTCACACCCCCATAATGAGGATTTTACTATTCGTTATGCGCATCCCATGGCTGCGGGTTTTATTATCCACAAACATATAGTGGGGATGTCACTATCCATAACCCATGGTGGAGATTTTTCTATTTGAAACCTCATGGTAGGAGAGGTGAAAACGTGCATCGGGAAGCAATGGGCACGGGCGATAATCGTGGACGACACAGGAGATTAGCGCGACTGGTGTGGCGGGTGTTGTAGGTTGTGTGCCTCCTTATTCGAGGGAGTGGGTTTCCCACACCTCCATAATATGGGTACATTTAGACTCTTCCCTATAATTTGGGGTGGTTGACTCACACACACGCATGCTCTGTGCCTAATTTGAATTCCAATGACACTTGGGATCATTACAAGATATGCACTTTGCAGTGACGTTTTTATTGTGACGTTTGGAAAAGCGTCACCATTTGTTTTCTATCTAGCGACGCTTTTTTATAAAAAAACATCGCTAATACCAAAAATAATATTAGCCACATATTTCATGAAAAAACGTCAATATAAATGTTCAGTTTTGGTGACGATTATTTTGAAAACGTCATCAAAACATAGGATTTTTGTTAAAAAAATTGTTATCAAAAAGTTCAAAATATTTTCCTTACAATCATGACATTTATTAACCGAGCATGAAGTGCATGACATCATGTTTACATTTAGATAAATAATCTCAAGAAATTTTATTCAATACGTGTTTAGCAGAAAGACAACTAATTAATATTCCATTGATGATTTAGGGTATAATTTTCATAGCCAATCTCTATTCTAGACAACTCAATCCTCTACTCTCCTCCGGCCTACTCTTCCTTTCTTCTCACTACGCTCTGATATATAATTACTTATTATAAGGATTACTTTCTATATATATAAGAACCAAACCATCCAATAAATAGCGGTTATCAAATTATCAAGTTTGCGGAGGAGTATGGTCATGGCGTCCTGACAACGTCTTTCGATGCCCGAAAGGCATGCGTCCCAGGAGATCATTAGTTCCTATATCGAATGTCGGGCAACTATCTCTGTGACACAAAGCTTGCGCTCCATAATAAATAATTACTTACCTAATTAATTCAATAAAAGAATTAATTAAAATAATTAAGAATCAATTAATGGGCTAAATGCATGGAGAGGCTTGGGCTACCCTATGTGTTTTTTTAAATAAAAATATCGTGAAAAGAGGCGTGTGGTAAGGTGGTTTAAAACAAAAATAAATTTGTTGCTTTGGGAAGGGGCACGAGGCAAGTGGCTTGATGACATGCAGATCGATAGGTGACACTAAAAGGGAACAAGCGGAGGAGATAGTGCGATAATTTAGCCATGATATGGGTTGTAAATAACAACTTTTTGTGGAACAAAGAGTGTTAAATTTTCTCAGCGTGGTCAGCAAGGTAGCCCAAATGCCAAATTAATATCTTCGGCACTACCCAGTTCTCACGTTGAACAATGCAGAAAACCAAGGAACAAGGCTAATCCCAACAAACAATGGAAACACAAGCAGATCTTTAATTCATTCACTTATTTACAAGGCGAGGTATACGTAGCGAGACATGATTTCGCTATTATGAACAGCTGTAAACAGAAAGCACCAAAACAAAAGCCGGGCGGACAGCACCGGAATCCGCCGAGACCGCCGAGGTCGCCAAGCCCACCGAAGCCGCCCGAGCTATGTTGCAATCCGCTGAAGCCGCGAGGCCGCGCGGACACACCGTTATTCGCCTCCAGCTGATGAACTGAGGAATAGACTGCCTACCCACCTGAGACCGACGGACAGGTAATTGAAGCTGACAAAGATGAAACAGAGCTGACAAGCCGCAGAGCGACCTCCTGCTAAATCCGCAGAGACCGCACAAGTTCCAAGTACTTGACCGAAGTCACAGCCAAACTCCTGGCTCCTTGAAGCTACCCCCGCGACCTGCACACAGCAAACCGTCAGCCCTGAATCAATCCGCGCGGACAGCAAAACTGAGACCGCAGCACCTCGCCGAACCCAACTTACTGTTCACTCAAGATACTGTAGACCTGCTAGGGGGGTCCTATTTATAGGCGAGGTGAGGAGTGTGGTCAACGCCATAGAGATAGAGACACCGCCCCAGCTCGCGCGATAGCAAAACACTGTCCGCCGAGTCCGCAAGGACTTAGCCGGTACCAAGGAAAACCACCAGAGTAAAGTAACATTGGCGAACCCTCATCAGTCCGCCCAAACTTATGCGGACAAGGCATCAGCCCGCAAAGCCACCAACCACTGCAGGACAACAACCCCCTTCAATGGTTGTCCGCACAAACCCGAGGCAGTCCGCAAGACTCAAGCCTCAATCCACCACAAGTCCACGACTAAAGGCAGATAGCAAGTCCGCCCGGTCAACAGCGGACTTGGCGGATACTGCGGACACCATGGTCTTGGCACAGAGTGACCAAGTCCAAAACCATCAAAGGCCAATATGAGCATGGCGGACATAAACTTCGTCTGCCAAACATCCAAGCACACAGACCGCCAGCTGTCCGCAAGCTACTCGCACACCTGCCCAACGCAGCAGCCATCTCCCAGACTCCACACACCAGTCCTCCAACAACCTCCACAATAAAGCACCTGCTATAACGCTAGAGCTAGACAAGGCCTCAGCCAAGCTCTAAGCCCAGTCCGCAACAGCCCATACCGCGGACACGCCAGTCTGCAAGCTTCCCGCGAACATGAGCCAAACCGCCAATGCACAAGCTTGCACCACGGCCACTGAGCAATGCACCAGTCCGCAAGCCTCTATCCGCTCAGGCCGCTCCTTGGATAAACCAATCAGCCAACGCCTTATTCGCAGATACCAGGCTGCATAGTCCGCGGACTACTTGCATATAACCCTCTCAGAAGAACAGCCGGCTTCCACTAGACTTTCCACCAGGCCGCACACAGCAGTCCGCCTAGTCCGCCTAGTCCGCCAACACTGTCCGCCCAGGCCGCCCGGCCTTTCCCGTCAACCACTTCCACTTCACAAATTTCAACACTCCCCCTTGAAGTTGGAAGTGGTGACCAAGCCCAGCAAGTGCGCAAGCGCTCAAAGGGCCCCTTCGACAGTGGCTTCGTGAAGATTTCAGCAAGATTATCTTCACTCTGTATATGCCCGACCAACAAAGATCCCTCCAGCACCTTCTCCCTGATGAAGTGTTGATCAATCTCTATATGCTTGGTCCTGGCGTGACATACTGGATTGTGAACCAGTTTGAGAGCACTCTCATTGTCACCCCGGAGTAAATTTGGCCCTTGTACTTCTTCATGAACATCCTCTATAAGCCTCCTCAACCAGATGGTTTCCCCAGCAGCCAAGGCCGAAGCCTTATACTCTGCCTCCGTAGTTGAGACGGACACCGAGTCCTGCTTCTTGCTACACGATGAGATGCTAGCTGAACCGCAAGTGAACACATAACCTGAAGTAGACCTTCGATCATCCGAATCACCGCCATAGTCAGCATCTGTGTACCCAAGCAACGCAAACTCCGAGTCCCTTCCATAGAGGAGTCCCATATCAGAAGTCTCCTTGACATACATCAGAGTACCCTTCGCCGCCACTAGATGAGATTTCCTTGGTTCAGCCATATACCGACTTACTCGGCCAACAACATAAGCAATATCCAGCCTTGTAATCGTCAGGTTAATCAAGCTCCCAACAAGAGCCCTGAACACCAAGGGATCATGAAGAACCCTTCCCTCATCTCGTCGAAGTTTCAACCCAGGTTCCAGTGGAGTAGAGAACTTCTTCCCTTCGCCCATGCCGAACCGCTTCACAATGCGGTATGCATACCCTTTTTGGCTAATGAGAATCCCGCACTCCTTCCTCTCCACCTCAAGACCGAGAAAGTGATGAAGCTCTCCCAAGTCTTTCATCTCGAAGCGTATAACAAGCTCAGCCCTGAGCCTTGCTACTTCCCCTCCGAATTTCCGTGATGATCATGATCAGCACCAAGAGCTTTTCTTTTGATGAATTTCCTCCAGCAGTGAGAGAGATCTCTCTTCTCCAGCAACGCTGGAGAGCGAAGAGAAAGCTCATAGCGTCTCAGAATCAGCATCACCTGACCATAATTGAGAGTTGATCTTTACTTCGCACTTGATATTTCCTGTATCATTTCAATAGTTGTAGCCTCCATCTTCGTGACGAACAAGCTTGAATCAAAGTTGGAAGCAAGGTATCCACAGAATTGCAAGTACTCTGCAATCTTCCCATACCAAGCTCTAGGAGCTTGCTTCAACCCATGGAGAGCCTTCCTGAGTTTGCAGACATAGTCCGGATGCTTTTCAGAGACAAAACCAAGCGGCTGATC
Organism: Platanthera guangdongensis; assembly: GCA_039583875.1. Classification (NCBI taxonomy): domain Eukaryota; kingdom Viridiplantae; phylum Streptophyta; class Magnoliopsida; order Asparagales; family Orchidaceae; genus Platanthera; species Platanthera guangdongensis. Next base: position 192,459,691 of record CM077163.1, on the reverse strand, counting down.
CATGAAGATGTCCTTGTCAATCTCTCCGTAAAGAAAGGCATTCTTCACATCAAGTTGCCACAACCTCCATCCCTTGCTAGCAGCCAAGGCGATCACCACTCTAACTGAAGTCATCTTCGCAACCGGACTAAACGCCTCCTCATAGTCTTCTCCATACTACTGTGAGAATCCTTTAGCGACCAGGCGAGCTTTGAACCTATCAATGCTCCCATCATCCTTCTTCTTCAACTTATACACCCACTTGCAAGTAACCAGAGTAATGCCATTAACCTTGGGCACAAGGTCCCAGGTTTCATTCTTCTTCAGAGCATCAATCTCTTCTTTCATGGCACCTTCCCACTCCTTCACTCCAGTGGCCTCGTTGAAGGTTGCAGGCTCTCGCTCATCCAGAGGACCTGCAAAGAAGCAGGAGACAAAGCTCACTGCATTCCCATCACAGTACCGAGCTGGTGGCTTAACCACCCTCTTCGATCTCCGAAGGGTCGGCTCCTTGCTCACTGCTTCCGTTGCTTCTTCGGGCTCAACTCCTACTTGGGGCAAGCATTGAGCAGTGCTCCCCCTGCTTCCTAAGCCAGAAGGCTCAGCCTCGGAGTTAGAAGCAATAGGAGCTGCTGGTGAAACAGCACGCTCCTCTTCCAAGCCTTCAGCAACCACCACCGGTGCTTCATCAACCTTGCTACTTCCGGTTATCTCAACCGAGCCACCTCCATACGACGTCAGCTCGTCAAAGACAACGTCTCTTGACACCACGAACTTCTTCGTCGCAGGATCCATGCATTTCCATCCCTTCTTCCGCTCATCGTAGCCAACAAAGACAAGCTTCCTTGCCTTCGCATCCAGCTTAGTCCGTAAAGCATCCGGGACATGCACGTAGCAAGTTGAACCGAACACCCGAAGGTGTCCCACACTCGGCTTCTCCTTCAGCAACAACTCAAAAAGAGTCTTCATGTTGATAGGGCTGAGTGGCATCCTGTTGATGACGTAAGCAGCACAAGACATCCCCTCCGCCCAAAAGGACCTTGGGATATCTTTCGCATGAAGCCAACATTTGCAGGTCTCCGCCAAATGATGGATCTTCCGCTCCGCTACCCCATTTTTGTGGAGTGTGAGCACAAGTAAGCTCTCGTTGGATCCCGTGATAACCAGCGTCCACTATATTGGTCACCGAGAAGAGGTTCTTCTTCATGCCCGACACGTGATACACACTCCTTAACGTTAGTGGCCCCTGATCACTACCCAAAGACACGACCCCCTCTTTCTCTACTGCATAAACAGTATTATCAGCAGTGATAATAGCTTCATTACCTGAGTATGCTTGCATGGAGGTGAACTTCGACTTATCTCCGGTGAGGTGATGACCACACCCGGAGTCCACGATCCACTCTCCGTTGAAGTCCTCAGCAGATAAGGCACGAACACAAGTGCCTGTCATGAAAGCTTTGCCCCATTCTGCTTCTTCACTTCTCGAGCAAGTTTTCTCCTTTCCCGCAGCATGCCCAGGCTGCAGTTTGATCTTGCAGTCCTGCTTGAAGTGCCCTCGCTGATGACACCGGTAGCACTTCAAATTCTTCTTCCAGTCCTTAGGAGCATTGCTCCTCTCCGGCTGATATGAAGTTGAAGTCTCCTTCTCACCAACGACCTACACCTTCTTCTTCTTCTTCTTCCCTTCCCATCCTTTCTTCTTGCCTGAGAAGAGAGCTTCGCTGCCTTCCTGATTAAGATTAACTCCAGCCATCTGCCTTGCCAAGCTCTCCTGCGATGCAAGCAGATTCTCCAGCTCCAGCAAAGACGGCTGAGTAGCCCACCCTTGAACAGATGTCACAAAGGCCACATACTCCTTCCGCAAGCCGCGGATAATGTGCTTTTTCATCTTAGCCTCAGAGATAGGCTCATCAGGATCCAGTGCCGACAACTCAGCACACAAGCTCTTCATCTTTAAGAAGTACTTCGAGATGGAAAGGTCTCCCTGAGTTGCCCTGGCCAACTCATTCTCCAGAAACTAAAGCCGCGCCACATTCTTCCTATTGAACAACTCATCAATGGTTGTCCAAATATCAGCAGCCGACTCACATCCAACGATGTGATCAAACAGTTCCGGAGACAGGGCCCTCTTGAGGATAAACTCTGCCTTAGCATTTGTTTTCCTCCAGAGCCTAACCTGCTCAGTAGTACCGAACGCAGCAGTCACTTCCTGTCTGTCATCATAACCGACGACTTCCCACAGCTCCTCGCCAAGAAGATAACTCTTCATGCACGACTTCCACTTTTTAAAGTTAGTCGGCGTTAAGAGTTCAATGCCAAGACCCCTTGCAAAGCTCCCTTCCATTGCAACACATTTTGGCAACCTATCAGAAGCTCTGAACAACACAGGTTGATCACCACTCAAGCCCTGAGTAACAACACTGGTTGACTACCGCTCACGCAACTGAACCTCGCTCTGATACCATGTTAAATTTTCTCAGCGTGGTCAGCAAGGTAGCCCAAACGCCAAATTAATATCTTCGGCACTACCCAGTTCTCATGTTGAACAATGCAGAAAACCAAGGAACAAGGCTAATCCCAACAAATAAAGGAAACACAAGCAGATCTTTAATCCATTCACTTCTTTACAAGGCGAGGTATACGTAGCGAGACATGATTTCGCTAGTATGAACAGTTGTAAATAGAAAGCACCAAAACACAAGCAAAGCACCTGTAGTAACACCAGAGCTCGACAAGGCCTCAGCCAAGCTCTAAGCCCAGTCCGCAATAGCCCATACAACGGACACGCCAGTCCGCAAGCTTCCCGCGAACATGAGCCAAACCGCCAATGCACAAGCTTGCACCACGGCCACTGAGCAATGCACCAGTTCGCAAGCCTCTATCCGCTCAGGCCGCTCCTTGGCTAAACCAATCAGCCAACGCCTTATCCGCAGATAACAGACGGCATAGTCCGCGGACTACTTGCATATAACCTGCTCAGAAGAACAGCCAGCTTTCACTAGACTTTCCACCAGGCCGCACACAGCAGTCCGCCCAGTCCGCCTAGTCCGCCAACACTTTCCGACCAGGCCGCCCGGCCTTTCCCGTCAACCACTTCCACTTCACAAATTTCAACAAAGAGGTCGCTGAAACAAAAAGTATCTCCCTCTACTAAACGACAGTCTCAAAAGAGGAGCCACTCCGATTTTGGATAACAGTTACATGCAGGAGGTCGATTGAGATGCACGACAGATGATGGAAATGTAGGGCTGCACCAAGACATCTGGATGAGCACGTGAGTCTGTGTAAGAAACAAAGAGATGGCTACCACCGATGTGCCTGGTGATTGTAAGGGACCCAGGGTGCCAGACATAGAGATGCGCGTTGTCATGGAACTGATGAAGTACAAACGATGAAGCAGGAAGTCAAGTGGGTAGAGTAAGGATCGATCCAAGAATGAAGAAGCAATGTCTGCTTAGTTCCATCGTTGATGTGAGCAGAACAATGATGGGAGCATGTTATGGGAGATGCGGCGGGGTCTCAGAATGGGAATAATGGCTTATGGTGAAAATAATGGCTCATAGAACACTGTCTATGGTAATCTCAATTCTTTCCTAATGACGCCCGACGATGGTAATCTCAATTCTTTCCCATAGTATTATTATGTGACGGATAATGTTATTATTTTTTGGTTGAACTTTCTTGTGATTTCATTTGCCTTTTATGACAAATTTGGTTATTCATAATGTACTTTTTGATAAGCTCTGGTGAATTTGCAAAAAAAATCAAAACCGCACCGTCAAAACTAACTCCAAACCACAACAATGTCAAACCGTGTCGCATGGTTCAGATACGGTGCGGTTTTGTAGTCCAAAACCAACCCTCTTTGGTGCGGTTGTGATTTGGGCTCAAACTACACCAAACCGCACCAATTTAACCCTTAGGCATGGTCGAGAGACTAAGAGCTTCCAAGATCTCTTTAAGGATTAGGGAAAATTGACTTTCTTCATTCATGCCAATACAATATTCACTGGATCCTTTAAATAGGACTTACAATAGACACCAAAAAAGAAAGAAAACTAAAGGAAATATCGATTGTTGAAATTTGTGAAGTGGAAGTGGGTGACGGGACAGGTCGCGCGGCCTGTGGCGGACAGCTTTGGCGGACTGGGCGGACTGCGTTATGCGGCCTGGTGGAAAGTCTGGTGGAAGCCGGCTGTGTTGAGCGGGTTGTTGCATGGAGTTCGCGGTTTGGTGCGGCCTGGTATCTGCGGATAGAGAGGCTTGCGGACTGATGCATTGCTCAGAGGCCGCGGGTACAAGCTTGTGCTGATAGGCGGGTTGGTTCGAGTTCGCGGGAAGCCTTGCGGACTGATGTGTCCGCGGTGTGGGCTGTTGCGGACTGGGTTTAGAGCTTGGCTGAGGCCTTGTCAAGTTCTGGTGTTACAGCAGGTCTTGCTGTGGAGACCGGTTGGCGGACTGATGCTTGGAGTCCGGCAGGAAGCTGCTGCGTTGGACAAGTGCGAGGTGCTCGCGGACTGGTGGCGGTCTGTGCTAGGGTGTTTGGCGGACGGGACTTTGTGTCCGCCATGCTCGCACTGGCCCTTGATGGTTTTGGACTTGGTCACACATTGTGCCAAGTTCATAGTGTCCGCAGTATCCGCCAAGTCCGCTGTGACCGGGCGGACTGTTGTTGTCTGCCTTTGGTCGTGGACTTGTGGCAGATTGAGGTGTGAGTCTTGCGGACTGCCTCGGGTTGGTGCGAACAGCCATTGAAGGGGGTTTGCTGTCCTGAAGCAGTTGGAGCTTTGCGGGCTGGTGCCTTGTCCGCTTAGCTTAGGCGGACTGGAGAGGGTTCGTCATTGGTTGCCTAGCTCCTGGCGGTTTCCCTTGGTGACCGGCTAAGTCCTCGCGGACTGAGCGGACGGTTGTTTGTATTCGCGCGGACTAGGGCGGTGTCGCTATCTCTTGGGCGGTGACCACACTCCTCACCTGGCCTATAAATAGGACCCCCCTGGCATAACCTAAGTAACTTGAGTGAACAATCGCGCGGATAACTTCAAGGAGCCAGGAGTTTGGCTGTGACTTCGGTCAGTGCTTGGAAGTGTGCGGTCTCTGCGGACTCAGCAGGAGGTCGCTCTGCGGCTTGTCAGTTCTGTCTCAACTTTGCCAGCTTCAATAACCTGTCCGCCGGCTTCAGGCGGGTAGGGGAGTTCCTCAGTTCGGGTTCAGCAGGAGGCGAATAACGGTGTGTCCGCACGGCCTCGCGGCTTCAGCGGACTCCGTGGTATTCGGCGGATTGTAGCATAGCTTGGGCGAGCTCAGCGGTCTCGGCGGTCTCGGCGACCTCGCGGTCTCGGCGGACTCCGGTGCTGTCCGCCCGGCTTGTTTTTTGGTTCTTTCTGTTTACAGCTGTAATACTAGCGAAATCATGTCTCGCAATGTATGCCTCGGATTGTAAAGAAGTGAATGCATAAAAAGGCCTTCTTGTGCTTCCATTGTTTTGTTGGGTGAAACCTCTAGTCCTTGGGCTTTCCGCAGGTTCAGCGTGCGAACTGGGTAGTTCCGAAGATATTAATTTGGCGTTTGGGCTATCTTGCTGACCACGTTGAGAAAATTAACATGGTATCAGAGCCAGGTTGCTGAGGTTTTGAGGTTCAGTTGCGTGAGCGGAAGTCAGCCAGTGTTGTTACTCAGTGACTGAGTGGTGATCAACCTGTGTTGTTGCTCGGAGCTTCTGAAAGGGTACCAACAGGTGTTGCAATGGAAGGAAGCTTAGCAAGAGGTCTGGGCATTGAACTCTTAACGCCGACTAACTACAAGAAGTGGAAGTCGTGCATGAAGAGTTATCTTCTAGGCGAGGAGCTGTGGGAAGTTGTCGGTGGTGACGACAGACAGGAAGTTACTGCTGCTTTTGGTACTGCTGAGCAGGTGAGGCTCTGGAGAAGAACTAATGCTAAGGCAGAGTTCGTTCTGAAGAGAGCTGTCTCTTCGGAACAGTTTGATCACATCATTGGATGTGAGTCGGCTGCTGATATTTGGACAACCATTGATGAGTTGTTCAATAGGAAGAATGTGGCGCGGCTGCAGTTCCTGGAGAATGAGTTGGCCAGGGCAACTCAGGGAGACCTTTCCATCTCCAAATACTTCTTAAAGATGAAGAGCTTGTGCGCTGAGCTGTCGGCACTGGATCCTGATGAGCCTATCTCTGAGGCCAAGATGAAAAGGCACATTATCCGCGGCTTGCGGAAGGAGTATGTGGCCTTTGTCACATCTGTTCAGGGTGGGCTACTCAGCCGTCACTGCTGGAGCTGGAGAATCTGCTTGCCTCGCAGGAGAGCTTAGCAAGGCAGATGGCTGGAGTGAACCTGAATCAGGAAGGCAGCGAAGCTCTCTTCTCAGGCAAGAAGAAGGGATGGGAAGGGAAGAAGAAGAAGAAGAAGGTGCAGGCCGCTGTTGAGAAGGAGACTTCATCTTCGTATCCGCCGGAGAGGAGCAATGCTCCTAAGGACTGGAAGAAGAACTTGAAGTGCTACCGGTGTCATCAGCGAGGGCACTTCAAGCGGGACTGCAAGGTCAAACTGCAGCCTGGGCATGCTGCGGGAAAGGAGGAAGCTTGCTCGCGAAGTGAAGAAGCAGAATGGGGAGGAGCTTTCATGACGGGCACTTGTGTCCGGGCCTTATCTGCTGAGGACTTCAACAGCGAGTGGATCGTCGACTCCGGGTGTGGTCATCACCTCACCGGAGACAAATCGAAGTTCACCTCCATGCAGGCTTACTCAGGTAATGAAGCTATTATCACTGCTGATAATACTGTTTATGCAGTAGAGAAGGAGGGGGTCGTGTCTTTGGGTAGTGATCAGGGGCCACTCACGTTAAGGAGTGTGTATCACGTGTCGGGCATGAAGAAGAACCTCTTCTCGGTGACCAACGCGGTGGACGCTGGGTATCACGTTCTGTTTGGGCCAACAGACGTGAGGTTCCTTCGCAACGTATCAGCGGTGAAGGCTGATGTTGCTCATGTTGGGAGGAGGGTGAAGAACTTGTTTGTTCTTTCCACCAGTGCCTATGTTGATAGGATGAGAGCCAATGATAGTGCGGCTATCTGGCATGAGAGGCTGGGGCATGTTGGCATGGACAAGCTGAAGGCGATGTCTAGTAGAAGTCTGGTGAGGGGGTTGCCAATGTTGTCCTCCTTTGGTGATGGGCATGTTTGTGCGGGCTGTCAATATGGTAAGGCACATCGCCTTCCGTTTGATAAATCTCAAACAAGGAGCAAGAAACCATTGGAGTGTATTCATGGCGACCTGATGGGACCGACTGTTACTGCCAGCCTTGCTGGAAGCAAATATGTGCTTGTCTTGGTTGATGACTACTCAAGGTATACTTGGGTGTACTTCTTGAAGGAGAAGTTGGAAGCCTTCCGTTTGTTTGTGGAGTTCAAGGAGTTGGTAGAAGGCCGGCTTGGCTTGCGGATTAAGAAGCTTAGAACTGATAACGGGGGTGAATTTGTTTCCTCCGAGTTTTCTAACTTCTGCAGGAAGCACGGGATCCAACGAGAGCTTACTTGTGCTCACACTCCACAACAAAATGGGGTAGCGGAGCGGAAGATCCGTCATCTGACGGAGACCTGCAAATGCTAGCTTCATGCGAAAGATATCCCAAGGTCCTTTTCGGCGGAGGGAATGTCTTGTGCTGCCTATGTTATCAACCGGATGCCACTCAGCCCTATCAACATGAAGACTCCTGTTGAGCTGTTGCTGAAGGAGAAGCCGAGTGTTGGACACCGTCGGGTGTTCGGTTCAACTTGCTACGTGCATGTCCCGGATGCTTCACGGACAAAGCTGGATGCGAAGGAAAGGAAACTTGTCTTTGTTGGCTATGATGAGCGGAAGAAGGGATGGAAATGCATGGACCCTGTGACGAAGAAGTTCGTGGTGTCAAGAGACGTTGTCTTTGACGAGCTGACGTCATATGGAGGTGGCTCGGTGGAGCTTACCGAAAGTAGCAAGGTTGATGAAGCACCGGTTGAGACTGCTGAAGGCTTGGAAGAGGAGCTTGCTGTTTCACCAGCAGCTCCTGTTGCTTCGAACTCCGAGGCTGAGCCTTCTGGCTCAGGAAGCAGGGGGAGCACTGCTCAATGCTTGCCCCAGGTAGGAGTGGAGCCTGAAGAAGCAACGGAAGCCGTGAGAAAGGAGCCATGTCTTCGGAGATCGAAGAGGGTGGTTAAGCCACCGGCTCGATACTGTGATGGGAATGCAGTGAGCTTTGTCTCCTGCTTCTTTGCAGGTCCTCTGGATGAGCGAGAGCCTGCAAGCTTCAACGAGGCCACTGGAGTGAAGGAGTGGGAAGGTGCCATGAAGGAAGAGATTGATGCTCTGAAGAAGAATGAAACCTGGGACCTTGTGCCCAAGGTTGATGGCATTACTCCGGTTACTTGCAAGTGGGTATATAAGTTGAAGAAGAAGGCTGATGGGAGCATTGATCGGTTCAAGGCTCGCCTAGTCGCTAGAGGATTCTCACAGCAGTATGGAGAAGACTATGAGGAGACATTCAGTCCAGTTGCGAAGATGACGTCTGTAAGAGTGGTGATCGCCTTGGCTGCTAGCAAGGGATGGAGGTTGTGGCAACTCGATGTGAAGAATGCTTTTCTTTACGGAGAGATTGACAAGGACATCTTCATGGATCAGCCGCTTGGTTTCGTCTCTGAGAAGCATCCGGACTATGTCTGCAAACTCAGGAAGGCTGTCTACGGGTTGAAGCAAGCTCCTAGAGCGTGGTATGGGAAGATTGCAGAGTATCTGCAATTCTGTGGATACTTTGCTTCTAACTCGGATTCTAGCTTGTTCGTCAAGAAGAAGGGAGAGCTAAGAGTCTTGGTCCTACTGTATGTGGATGACATGATCATCACAGGGAATTCGGAGGAGGAAGTAGCAAGGCTCAGGGCTGAGCTTGCTATACGCTTCGAGATGAAAGACCTGGGAGAGTTGCATCACTTTCTTGGTCTAGAAGTGGAGAGGAAGGAGTGCGGGATTCTCATTAGCCAGAAAGGGTATGCTGATCGTATTGTGAAGCGGTTTGGCATGGGCGAAGGGAAGAAGTGCTCTACTCCACTGGAATCTGGGCTGAAGCTTCGACGAGATGAGGGAAGGGTTCTTCATGATCCCTTGGTGTTCAGGGCACTTGTTGGGAGCTTGATTTACCTGACGATTACAAGGTCGGATATAGCTTATGCTGTTGGCCGAGTAAGTCGGTATATGGCTGAACCAAGGCAATCTCATCTAGTGGCGGCAAAGGGGATTCTGAAGTATGTCAAGGTGACTTCTGAGATGGGACTCCTTTATGGAAGGGACGCGGAGTTTGTATTGCTCGGGTACACGGATGCTGACTATGGCGGTGATTCGGATGATCGGAGGTCTACTTCAGGTTATGTGTTCACTTGCGGTTCAGCTAGCATCTCGTGGTGTAGCAAGAAGCAGGACTCGATGTCAGTTTCAACCACGGAGGCGGAGTATAAGGCTTTGGCCTTGGCTGCTCGGGAAGCCGTTTGGTTGAGGAGACTTATAGAGGATGTCCATGAAGAAGTGCAAGGGCCTACTTTACTCCGGGGTGACAATGAGAGTGCTCTCAAATTGGTTAACAATCCAGTGTGTCACGCCAGGACCAAGCATATAGAGATTGATCACCACTTCATCAGGGAGAAGGTGTTGGAAGGATCTCTGCTAGTCGGGCATGTTCGGAGTGAAGATAATCTTGCTGACATCTTCACGAAGCCACTGTCGAAGGGGCCCTTTGAACGCTTGCGCAGCTTGCTGGGCTTGGTCACCACTTCTCACTTCAAGGGGGAGTGTTGAAATTTGTGAAGTGGAAGTGGGTGACGGGACAGGCCGCGCGGCCTGTGGCGGACAGCTTTGGCGGACTGGGCGGACTGGGCGGACTGCGTTATGCGGCCTGGTGGAAAGTCTGGTGGAAGCCGGCTGTGTTGAGCAGGTTGTTGCATGGAGTCCGCGGTTTGGTGCGGCCTGGTATCTGCGGATAGTGAGGCTTGCGGACTGATGCATTGCTCAGAGGCCGCGGGTACAAGCTTGTGCTGATAGGCGGGTTGGTTCGAGTTCGCGGGAAGCCTTGCGGACTGATGTGTCCGCGGTGTGGGCTATTGCGGACTGGGTTTAGAGCTTGGCTGAGGCCTTGTCAAGTTCTGGTGTTACAGCAGGTCTTGCTGTGGAGACCAGTTGGCGGACTGATGCTTGGAGTCCGGCAGGAAGCTGCTGCGTTGGACAAGTGCGAGGTGCTCGCGGACTGGTGGCGGTCTGTGCTAGGGTGTTTGGCGGACGGGACTTTGTGTCCGCCATGCTCGCACTGGCCCTTGATGGTTTTGGACTTGGTCACACATTGTGCCAAGTTCATAGTGTCCGCCGTATCCGCCAAGTCCGCTGTGACCGGGCGGACTGTTGCTGTCTGCCTTTGGTCGTGGACTTGTGGCGGATTGAGGTGTGAGTCTTGCGGACTGCCTCGGGTTGGTGCGAACAGCCATTGAAGGGGGTTTGCTGTCCTGAAGCAGTTGGAGCTTTGCGGGCTGGTGCCTTGTCCGCTTAGCTTAGGCGGACTGGAGAGGGTTCGTCATTGGTTGCCTAGCTCCTGGCGGTTTCCCTTGGTGACCGGCTAAGTCCTCGCGGACTGAGCGGACGGTTGTTTGTATTCGCACGGACTAGGGAGGTGTCGCTATCTCTTGGGCGGTGACCACACTCCTCACCTGGCCTATAAATAGGACCCCCCTGGCATAACCTAAGTAACTTGAGTGAACAGTCGCGCGGATAACTTCAAGGAGCCAGGAGTTTGGCTGTGAATTCGGTCAGTGCTTGGAAGTGTGCGGTCTCTGCGGACTCAGCAGGAGGTCGCTCTGCGGCTTGTCAGTTCTGTCTCAACTTTGCCAGCTTCAATAACCTGTCCGCCGGCTTCAGGCGGGTAGGGGAGTTCCTCAGTTCGGGTTCAGCAGGAGGCGAATAACGGTGTGTCCGCGCGGCCTCGCGGCTTCGACGGACTCCGTGGTATTCGGCGGATTGCAGCATAGCTTGGGCGAGCTCAGCGGTCTCGGCGGTCTCGGCGACCTCGCGGTCTCGGCGGACTCCGGTGCTGTCCGCCCGGCTTGTTTTTTGGTTCTTTCTGTTTATAGCTGTAATACTAGCGAAATCATGTCTCGCTATGTATGCCTCGGATTGTAAAGAAGTGAATGCATAAAAAGACCTTCTTGTGCTTCCATTGTTTTGTTGGGTGAAACCTCTAGTCCTTGGGCTTTCCGCAGGTTCAGCGTGCGAACTGGGTAGTTCCGAAGATATTAATTTGGCGTTTGGGCTATCTTGCTGACCACGTTGAGAAATTTAACATCGATAGACATGGGCATGCGACTAAAAAGAACAACTCATAAAGACACATTATAAATAATGATGCCCTACAAGGATGCAACTCTAAAACATACTAAAGCATTTTAAGAAACAAATAATAGTAAATAACATTATAAAAGGACTCATAACATAATGCTTTAAATAATCAAATCCGTATTAGTATTTGTTGGGAAGAACTCTTTTGATTTAACTTAACAAATTATATTATAAAGTGATTTTACATTCTAAGATTTTTATACATGTTGTATAGTGAGGGTAATATGGTCATAAATGTCCTAGAACTCAATAGAGTCAAGGGAATGAGAAAGACACGCTAAAATAAGTAAGAAAATCAAGTCAAGTCAATATATGTCGACTAGAAGTCGACGCACCATCGACTGAAAGTCAACGTTACTTTGAGGGTAAGCCAGAGCAACAAGAAAATATCAGTCACTGCTACTTTAAAGGAGAAGTCAATGCATCCGTCGATAGGATATCGACAAAACATTGACTATATAATTGAGTCGACGAGATTTCATTTTGAAGGAAGATATCGAAGTAACTCCTACATGAAGTCGATGTAGCATCGAGTGCAGCCCATAATGAAAATTTCAAAGAATTAGTCCAAGATTATTTCCAGAAAGAATCTATGGAATTATTTCAAATAATTCTAGCTATTGGAAGAAGGTTTAGAAGTAAGGAATACTCCACCAAATTAAGAAGAATTTATATGGAACGACTTTGAGTAATATACCAAAATTCATTGTCGAAGATTTGGAAAGAATACTATCATTCCATCTGTTGAAAGTTTCCATGAAGGGGAGAATTTAAAATTATTCTGGAATGATATACTCACAATATAAAAAAAGAAAGAGGAAGAAAGAGATAGATTTATAGAATACACAATAGTCTCCTTCCTTCTTCACTCTTTTTTCTCCGTTGATGCTACAACAACACTTCTATTAAAGATAATCAGAGGACATTAGATAAAATTCTTATAATTCTTGCAACTTCTAAAAGCATGGATTCATCATCATCAAGAGGATCCAATACACTTAGTGACATATAGTCCTTAGATTTCTGTTAAAAGGACTCATCTAAAAGATAATTCTTTCTACTCTTCTTCTATCTTTTCTCATGTTTTCCCGTACTGATTGAGTAAAGTGTTTTAAGAATTCCTCTTCAAAGAATTTAGTTCATGGTTCTGAGAGTTTCCTAATCAAAAGACTCATTCTGGTGTTGGTTCAAGATCCCTTTATCAAAGGATCTAGTTGCTGGTTGCATGAGTCTTCTTATCAAAAGACTCAGGCACAGAGATAGTGAATTTCTACCAAAGTGATAGAAGAGTAGATGTACCTAGATTTTAAGGAACCGCTATAGCTTTAGTATATTTTGTGTTCGTGTTTTATGTGATTATTTTGTTGTGATGTGCTTCTACTTAGTGCAATACTTTTTTGGTTAACTTCTTGTGCATGCAAAATCTAAGGTAAAAATAAAATTTGAAACTTGTTTTAAATCAGAATTTTAAATCTCTATTTACCCCCTCCCCCTCTAGAGAATTCTCAGAGGATTTCCACAATTGTTCACACTTTCAGTATTAAAACTTAGTTACATAAATCATTATAATTTTTAGAGTCTTGTTTGACGCAGGTCTCTTTCCTCTATCTGGGGACAAAAGAAATTGACATTTAATTTTATTTAGGAATCTCATAATTTCTATAAAACTCTATATTTGTATCAAAATAACTCACTTTCCTCATATCCAAAAGCTCCAAAAAAAAACCATCTCTCCATGCTTGCCCTCTCGGTACCCATTCCACCTTCTAATATTAGAGAAGGCACATAGAACAAAACCGGCCATGGTTTTCACTCAATTCAACTTTTTTATTGGATTTGAGAAAAATAAATAAATGGATGTACCAATTTCATTCATTCTGGTGGTATTTTTTGGAAATTAAATACGAAGAAATAAGTATACTTTCAATTTAATGCTTCTACAGAAGGACAATATTACAAGCAAATTCAAAATGACTTTCAGCATGTCATTACTATTAATGACAAATTGCAATTTCTTTCTTTGCAAATGACTATTCATAATTTTTTTTGTTATTAGCAAACAAAAACAATTACTTTTTTAATCATGCAATCATAGTTTTCTCATCAAAATTATTCTTACAGGATTGAGATGTAACATTATTAAATAACTTACATATTCTTAATATCATGATGGCCACCATCTACAAACAGTTACATTAGCAATGATTTTGACAAGGCCCTACATTAATATATAGTGACCAAATCTATAGGCATCTCACACCAATCCCATCTCCTCATCGAGTCAATCACTCCTCGTTCAACTTTCTCTTCATTTGACCAAGCAAAAAAGTACTCACTATAAAATTATGGCAAAATATTCAAATTGATCCAAGTTTTGAATGGATTTTTTAATTTTCATTTGATTCAAATATATAGATCACTTTACTTTTGGCCTGATTTCAAATAGATCCTTTAATTCTCTAATGTTTTGAATATGTCCCTTAACTTTGGCTCATCTTTCAAACAGGTCCTTTAAATTTCATTTGCTTTAAATTGGTCCGTTAACTTTACACTTTATTTCAAATAAGTTCCTAAACCCTCATTATTCGGATTACTAAAAATTGATGCAGCATTGTCGCGACGTTGACAAACTGCTTAAGTGACAATAAAATATTTTTTTATAAATTTCTAATAAAAAAAATTGTATTTTTCTAATTTATATTTTTTCAGATTTTTTCTCATCCATGTATGAGCCATGCCAAAAGTTATGGGACAAATTTGAAACAAATGAAAATTAAAGAATTTATATGAAACTAAATCAAAAAATTAACTCCAAAATTGATCATGGAGAATTGAACCCTAAATTAAAGGACCAATTTTAATATTTTGCCTAAAATTACCACCAAAATTGACCATGAAGAACTCACTGGCCGTTCATCTTCTTCCAACTAACATAATACATTGATCGATGTGGTTTCTGTCCAAGAAGTTGTTTTGTCATATTTCCATTTCTATAATAATTTCAATATTTTGGCCCAATTTATCACTTCTACACATGTCATCAATCAAAATGGATTTTTGGCACTTTGCACCCTCCAATTGCACCCTTTTGGCACTTTGCACCCCGAAATCTTAAATAAGGCACTTTGCACCCCCATTTAAACAGTTTTGGCACTTTATACCCTAAGATAATTTTTAGAGGGGCATTTTGGTCTATCTGATTTAAATTACAGATATTAGGGCTAAATATTTTTCCTCCCATCACTTCCCCCATCGAGCCCGACACATTCTCTCCAGAACTTAGGTCATCAATGGGAGCACAGAAATCCCTAGAGAATTAAGCTCGTTGGAGCACCGTGTTTTCCTGAAAGCTGAGATCCTCTAAGGTTGGGATCGTCGGAGCTTTAGGTTCATCAGAACGTAAACATCGTTGGAACATTAAGCTCGTCGGAGTGATGTGCTCGTGGAAATCAATAGCGATCAGGCTTCTTCTCCTACTTCAGGTTGTAGATTGATTCTTTTGGGTGGTTTACGGATTGAAATCTGCGATTACATGTTATAGATACTCCAAGGATGGGATTGTCGGAGTGTTAAGTTCGTCGAAACGTAAACCTCATTGGAACGTTAAGCTCTTCGAAGTGTTGTGTTCGTGGAAATCAACAATGATCGGACTTCTTCTCTGAATCCAGGTACTGTAATGGTTGTAGAATGATAGAAGATAGCTAGCTAATTAAATCCTCAAGCTAATCTCTGGAAAAAAAAATGCTTGATGGTAGAATGGAATTTTGAAATTTGGGGCCTCCACCTAAAGAGAGTTTGTCCATTTGGATTTATATATAAATGGTCGGTTCAGATGCACCATCAAAGTTGAAGCCTGATTTCATCAAAGTTCAGCGATTTAAATTTGTTTTTTCTCATCTAGGGTTTTCTCCTCTATTTTCAGATTTCGTTGTTCATTTAGGGGCACACTCAACCCATTCATCCCCAAATCCGAGTTATTGTCTATTTTTATTTCCACATTCAGTCCACATTTATTTCCAGTTTTGTTATATCTGTTTTTTATTGAGATTTTAGTTTTGGCTATTCAGTTCACATTCAATGCACATGTCTAGTCCCAGAGATGTTGAATGACAAAACATGTTGATTGATGAAGAGGAATTAGATGTTGATAGTAGTAGTTATTCACTATGCATGGACGAGGAATTAGACCACAATATTTCGTCATTTAGTGATGATTTGCATGAAAGTGAATTTGAGACTATACGGGCGTTGCTCATGAAGAGGCTATACACCCAAAGAGACAAAATTTTCAAGTTTAATGGAGATATTTGTCATTCCATACAACGAACTTTAGAGAATAACAAAAAATGCACACAATTACATCTTAGTGTGGAATGGGCATGACAAATTTGAAGTTGATGGGTGGACGGGAGACAAATGGACGGTTGATTTGAGTTCAAGAAGTTGTAGTTGCAGGCGATGAGATCTAACAGGTATTTCTTGTGTGCATGTAATATTATGTATACTGTATCAGATAGAAAATGTTGAAGACTATGTTGCCCATTGGTATAGAAAAGAAATGTTTATGAGGGCATATGAACACATAAAGAGTGGTTGTTGGCCAATTTGAATCCAATTGTGACGTGGTGTAATATTGACAAGAAGCCCGGAAGACCATCTAAACATGCTCGAAGAAAAGAGGAAGATGAATTACAATTGAAAAATAGGGAGTAAATAGGTATGGAATGAAGTACACGTGGGATGAAAGGACATACCAAGAAGAGTTGTGTTGAGGCCCCAAATAGTCAAGATACAATAACTAGTACAAGATCAAAGTAACTGGTAATATGTTAATTCATCGTTATCTCTTTTGTCATTTTGTAATATTTGATTACTTCTTTACTGATTAATATATTAATATATAGGTGAGGAGGAAAACGTGATCACGATTATGGAAAGAGGAAGATGGTCGTGTAATAGTGGTTGCTTAAATCTCTGTTGTAATAGTGGTTGTTTTGGAACTTGTGAACTCAAGAACCAGTCCGCACAATCCGGCGGACTCAAACACCAGTCTGCACTAACCGGCAAACTCTGCGGTTATACTAAACCGCACCACAAAAGCAAGTCCAAGGGCACAAGTACATATCGAACTCGCAAGCTCCAGAAGAGTCCGCAATATGCCGGACCCGACAAACTCCAGATGAGTCCACAGCTCCCACGGATACCAATCTTATCCTCCCGGGTACATCCAGGGAACAAGCCAACTACAGAACCACTGGCTGACCTGGTTAGTCGCCAATCCTGTATGCCAAGTCTGTGTTGTCAGACTACCCAGGCCGCTACTTATGTCCACCTAGTCGGCGCGGACAGTCCGCCCAAGCCGTCACCTTCACTTCAAAAAATTCAACACTCCTCCTTGAAGTGAGAAGAGGAAGCCAGTCCTACCAGTCCCCGTAACCATCCAAATGACCCCTTTAACAGTAGCTTGTAAATATTTCCATGATGTTGTCCTCGCTTCGCACATGCTCGACCATAAGAGATCCCTCCAACACCTTCTCTCGAATGAAGTGATGCTCGATGTCAATATGCTTGGTGCTCGCGTGATAAACTTGATTCTTAACCAATTTAAGGGCACTTTCATTGTCACCGTATAGCAGAGTGGGACCTCGCACTTCTTCATGGATGTACTCTACTAGCCTCCTAAATAAGATGACTTCCCGAGTTGCCAAGGCTGAGGCCTTGTACACCGCTTCCTTAGTAGAGACGGACACTGAGTCTTGCTTTTTGCTGCACCATGATATGCATGCTGATCCACATGTGAAAACATAGCCAGATGTCGACTTATGATCGTCTGAGTCTCCCCCATAATCATTATCTGTGTAACCATGTAGATTGAAGCTCATGTCACTCTCATAAAGGAGCCCAATATCAGAAGTAGACTTCACGTACTTTAGAATATTCTTCGTCGCCACTAGATGAGGCTTCCGAGGCTCCGCCATATAACGAATTACTTTCCCTAAGCATTAAGTAATGTCTGGTGATGGAGCAATGGCGGATGGAGCCGAAATTGATGGGGCCACGGTTGGAGCCGACGTGAATGATGATCCGGAACCGCCTGTACTTAAAGATGCGCGCCGCAATGACAAATCGGCATGACGTCACGTGGACATTCGCCGCAACCACGTTCGCTACAATCTGCGTCAGCGGCCACCGCCATCGTCTTAATCCTTTGAGAACTTTAGTTTTCCTACACTTTATAATTAGTTTTAATTTCCTGTTTGCTATGTTAATTTGTACGTTCTAGATGAGACCTAGTGTGTTGTGATAGGGTTGTAATCCTGTGGGAGTATAAATACTCCTAAACTCCGATTTATTTTTTCATTAGAGATTTGGACAAGAAAAACTAGCAAGACGTGAGCTTTTCTCCCTAGGGTTCGGCCCGAACCCGCGCAGTGCAACGCTCCTGCCACCACTCTGCTCGGCATATGACTCACCCTCCCCATTCGACGTCGGAGCGATTCCAGCCAACCCCCACCAGTCCGAGCTTCCGCATCCACGCCACCCCCGCGCTCCCGCTTGCTCCGTAGTCTCCAAGCCGCCACCTACCCGGGGTTCTTCCACCTCTGGGAAAACCCTCCTTAGTGTGAACTCCAGTGGATCGCGCCTCATCCTCCGCTCGTGAGCACAGTAGTGCTTCCGTGGACGTGTTCCCTATGCCTCCTTCTTCTTCATTTTGGGTAACGAATCTCTTCCACCCATCTTGAGTGATTTCTTCTACCTTCTTGTCGTTTGTGTGGAGAACACTTGGTGTGATTTTGGAAACGTGGAACTTCGCCGCAACGCTCAAGCCGCTTGATTGCTTCAAGCCATTTAATTTTGTTTGAACGAAATTTTGGGAGCCAACCCGACCCCGTTCCGAACGAACTTTGGTCGGAGTACTCTTGGATTAAACTTGTTCGGTTTTGGGAGCCAACCTGATCCCTTCTCGATCGCTCTTTGGTCGGAGTACTCTTGGCTTTAAGGTTGTGTGCTTGCCTGTGGATGTTTGTGATGGGTTAACGGGTAAACGACGTGTGTTGTCTCGGTAGCCTGCATCATCTGGTCTCGTAATCGTCAAGTAAATAAGGCTCCAAACCAGAGATCGAAACACCATGGTATCTGGAAGAACCCTCCCATCATTACGTCGAAGCTTAAGGCCAACATCAAGTGGAGTAGAACAACTCTTCCCCTTCCACATGCCAAATCGTTGAACGAACTATTCTACATAGTCTCTTTGTGAAATGAGTATGCCGCTCTTTATCCTATCCACCTCGAGTCCAAGGAAGTGGTGGAGCTCATCAAAATCCTTCATCTCGAAATAAATAGCTAACTCTGCCCTGAGCCTAGCTACCTCCTCCTCAGAGTTCCCCATAATGATCATATCATCAACGTACAATAACACCAAGACATGAAGCTCCCCCATATTCTTAACGAACAGGCTCGAGTCATAATCAAAAGAAAAATACTCGCAGAACTAGAGGTATTCTACGATCTTTTTGTACCACGCCCGAGGCTCATGCTTCAAGCCGTAAAGGGTCTTCCTGAGCTTGCATACGTGTCCTGGATGATCTTCAGATACGTACCCTGTTTGCTGAACCATGAAGATGTTCTTATCAATTTCTCTGTAAAGAAAAGAATTCTTTACGTCAAGCTGCCATATCCTCCATCCTTGGTAAACCGCCAAAGCAATCACCACCTATACTGAAGTCATTTTTGCAAGACGACTAAATGTCTTCTCATAGTCTTCTCTGTACAATTGGGAGAACCTTAAAGTTAGAAGCCAAGCCTTATATCACACGATGCTTCCATCCGCTTTCTTCTTCTTCTTATACACCCACTTGCATGTCACAGGAGTAATGTCATCGACCTTTGGCACAAGATCTCAAGTCTCATTCCTTCTTAGGGCAGTCATCTCCTTATCCATGATGTCATCCCACTCCTTGAATCCTGGAATGTCTTCAAAGCTAGAAGGCTCTTGCTCGTCCAGAGGGCCTGCGAAGAAACAAGAGACAAAGCTCGTCATGTTCCCTTCGTTGTACAGATCCGGTATTTTGATGGTCCTCTTTGACCTCTAAAGAACTTGACGACATCTCACAACCCGCGCTGCTTCTTCTGAACCAGATCCATTCCCGAGAATACTTGGAGCATCGCTCCCCCTACTTCCTAAACCAGAAGCCTCAGCCCCGAAGCTCGAAAGACCTGGAGTTCCTGGTGACACAGACAGCTCCACTAGAAGATCCCTAGCAGCTTCCTCCTACCCATCTTCTGACCTACTTTCCTGTAGCTCCACAGATGAGCCACCTCCATATGACATCAGTTTGTCGAAGATCACATCTCTAAAAATGACAAACTTCTTCGTCACAGGGTCCGTACACTTCTATCCCTTCTTCCTCCTGTCATAGCCCATGAAGACAAGCTTCCTCACCTTCGCATCCAGCCTAGTCCCGAGAGCATCAAGAATGTGTACATAGCAGGTCGACCCAAACACCTGAAGGTGTTTAATGCTAGGATTATCCTTAAACATTATCTCATGAGGAGACTTCACATTGATCGGACTCAAAGGCACCCGATTGATGACATAAGTTGCGTAGGGCATCCCTTCCACCCTGAAAGACCTAAGAATGCCTTTAGCATGAAGCCAACACTTGAAGGTCTCCGTCAAATGACAGATCTTCCGCTCTACTACTCCATTTTGTTATGGGGTATGCACACAAGTGAGCTCTCTTCGGATTTCGTGCTTCCTGCAGAAGTTAGAGAACTCATTTGAAATGAACTTACCTCCATTGTTCGTTCTCAACTTCTTAATCTGCATGCCTAGCCGTTCCTCTATTAGCGCCTCGAACTCCACAAATAACTGGAACGGATCCGGATTATCCTTCATAAAGTACAGACATGTGTACCTCGTGTAGTCATCAGTCAACACCAACATATATCTGCTACCTCCAAGACTGGCGGTGATGGTCGGACCTATCAGATCACCATGGGTGCACTCCAATGGTGCTTTATGCCAGGTATACGATTTGTCAAACGGAAGGCGGAGAGTTTTTCCATATTGAAATCCCGCACAAACATGACCGTCGCCAAAGGATGACAATCTAGGAAAGTCTTTCACAAGATTCTTCACTACAATTGCTTTCAACTTGTCCATCCCGACATGTCTCATCCTCTCTTGCCATATAGCAGCGTAATCGTTGGATCTCATCCGATCAACATAGATTGTGATAGCTCGCATCCACCACATTGGTCACAGAGAAGAGGTTCTTTTTCATGCCCGGTACCTGATAAACACTACTCAAGGTGAGTGGACCCTTATCACTTCCTAAAGAAATGACAACCTCCTTTTTGACTACAAGAACTATATCATCAGCAGTAATAATGACATCATTACCTGAGTATGCTTGTAGAAAAAAAACTTTGACTCATCCCTGGTGAGGTGGTGACTACATTCCGAGTCCACTATCCAGTCATCTTGGTAGTCGATGGTGGTCAAAGCACGAACACGCGTGCCCGTCATGAATACATTCCCCCATCCTACTTCCTCAGCACTAGAACCAGCTTCTTATTTACTTGCCTCATGCCCTGGCAGTAGTTTGACTCTGCAATACTTCTTAAAGTGACCCGGTTGGTTGCATCTGTAGCACCTTAGCTCTTCCTTCTTCTTCCAATCATAGTTAGGAGCAACACTCCTCTCTTGCTGATAAGAAGTTGAAGGGCAATTGCCAGTAGACGACTTCTTCTTATTTTCCCATCTCTTCTTATTTCGTGAGAAGAGCGCCTCACTACCTCCTTCAAAGATTGTAACTCCAGCCATCTACCTTGATTGGCTTTCCTGTAAATCCAGCACTTCTCCGACTACATCAATGATGGTTGAGTGGCCCAGCCTTGAACAGAAGTAACGAAGGCCACATATTCATTCTGCAATCTGGAGATTATGGGTTTCTTAAGCTTCACTTCTGAATTCAGCTCATTAGGGTGCAATGTCGAAATTTCAGTGCATAATTTCTTCATCTTCAGGAAGAATGTTGAGATGGACAAATCTCCCTGAGTGGCTCTCGCCAACTCATTCTCTAGGAGCTGTAGTCGCGCTTCATTCATTCTATTGAATAACCCATCAAGGGAAGTCCAAATCTCAGCAACAGACCGACAACCTATATTGTGGTCAAAGAGCTCCGGCGAGATAGCCAGCTTAAGAGTAAACTCCGCCTTTGCGTTTGTCTTCCTCCAAGATCTCACCGCTTCAGCATTGCCAGCGGTAGAAGTAATTTCTTGCTTCCTATCTCCGCAGACGACCTCCCACAGGTCCTCGTCCAGAATATAACTCTCCATGCACGACCTCCACTTCTTGAAGTTGGTCGGAGTTAAAATTTCAATTCCAAGACCTCTTCCAAATCCACCTTTCATTGCAAAAACACTGGTCTACTTAAACTTCCAGAAGCAAAAAAAAAACAAGTCTGACAGTTAATCACTGTTCAAACCACTGTTCCCTCTGATACCATGTAAAAAATTTGTGAGATGCGAAAAACGGGAAACCAGGTCGCAGGAACACTCAACCAAACCAAGCCAAACAAACGAGATGCAAACAGAAAAGTAAGTAAATCTTGTACTATCAAAAATCTTTATAGTGCGAAGCATACATGGTGAGATATGATTTGCCAATGACCTGATGTAAGAAAAAACAACGAGGCAAAAGCTAGCCTCGCAGACTGAAGGAGTAACCACTGAATCTACCGAGTTGCACTATGGAGTCCGATGAATTCGTTAGGTCGCCAGACCGTAACCTAACCACGCGGACAACCTGTTATTCCAATGCTGAAGAAACTCTATCCTCAATCTGCTAACCGCCTAACCGTGAGGTCACCTAGCCTTCAGATAGCCGCGAACAGTTGCTGTCAAATTGAACAGACCGCTAGAAGCGGACAGCTTTATTGAACTAGGAAAGATTGCCAAAGAGAAGACCGACTGGTCGCTAGTCGCGACCTGCTGGTAACCGCCAATTGTAATTGCAGAGTTCACACTGATCTCTGACCGAATTCAGAACCAAGTCTCCAGCTTCTCAGCTGTGTCCGCACAATCTGCACAGTAAAAACTGGTCAACTTCTTAAATCGCGCGGATACAAAAACCTGTCTGCAACAATCGTCCGAGCTCACTTACTATTCATTCAGATGTGTTGTTGATGTGATAGGGGGTCCTATTTATAGGCGTGGTGAGAAGTGTCGTCACCGCCCAAACTGATAATAACACCACTCATCTCGCGGCGCACACCAGGCGTATCCGCACAGCGCGGACACAAAGCCAGTATGTCTTATCACGAGAACTTGGATCAGTCTATTATACCCAAAGACACTGCGGACACCACTACTAGACCACAACATCATGCAGACACTACTCTAGTCAACACACTTCGAGCCCTCAACTATACCAAACTGACAAGTTGCCGAGCTCGGTGGATAGAAAGGCAATCCACGATAACCGCGCGAACTCGCGGACTGAGCACAACCGAACTTGTTTCAAAACATACTAGTCCACACCACCAAGAGTCCAAAGCATGGACTCCAAACCAGCGAACTCAAGAACCAGTCAGCACAATCCGCCTGACTCCAACACCAGTCCGCACTAACCGACGAACTTCGCGGTTATACCAAACCGCTCCACCAAAGCAAGTCCGAGGGCATAAGTACATGCCGAACTCGCGAGCTCCAAAAGATTCTACAATATGCCGGACTCGGCGAACTCCAGATGAGTCTGCAGCTTCCGCGGATACCAATCCTATCCGCTTGATTACACCGTGGGAACAAGGCAACTATAGAACCACTGGTCGACCTGGCTAGTCTCCAATCCTGTCCGCCCAGTCCGCGTGGTCAGACCACTCATGCCGCCATTTCTTTTCACCTAGTCCGCGCGGACAGTCCTCCCAGGACGCAACTTTCACTTCAAAAAATTCAACATTTACTTGCGAGACGGTTGGGCCCACCTATCATAATCATCGACCATTCATATGACGGAACTAACACACGCTCGTCTGAATAGACTCAAATATTTGCACACTACTTTAACAGATCGTCTCGATAAATTGAGTCCACCTTACGGGAAATTTTCAGTATTCACCCACTTTGACCTGTATTCATCATAATTTACGACGTTCTGATAAAATCTTCACTAAACATAAAGGTACTAATTAGTAACACAATATTGAGTCTACTCCCACATCAATCAGGTCCAACCAAGTCCTTCACTCTGAATCATGATGGCAGCCTCATCAAGGAGCGACATAAGACCTTCCATGGTTACGACAGCTAATTAGAGATTCAATCGACGTGAAAAAAGCACGGTTATAAAAATATAGAATAACATAATAAAAATGTGCACATGAAGGTTGTTATACTTGATTGCCAACAAAACTTCTCAAATGAATGCGCTAAATCATACTACGAGAAGTTTTTAAGTGTTCAAAAGAACATGTATGTCATTATCATAAGATTTTAATTAATATATTAAACAGACGCCAAGGCTTTATGAAAATTAATTGAAGTTCCCTAAGCCTTATGATCAGACCGGCATACATCCGAGTCTTTTACAAGAAGTATGATATAGTACATAATCTTTAGGAATATCAAAACTTAATGATTTTCAATTTATTAATATTTTTCTTAATTTTTGATTTCAAACAATAATTCTTTAATTTATAAAAGTACTTAATGAATAACATGTGAATGAATTGTAATTGTATATAGTCTCTCACTAATCTAGTATATCAATTGACTCCATAAGCCTCATACTATAGGCATCATTTGGTACGGTGGTGGCATGCTTCTGAAATATATTACGGCGGAGTGTTTTAGGCATCATTTGGTACGGTGGTGGCGGTCGTGAACATGAGAGTTAAACAGTCATTTGTTAACGCCCATCTAAGGAACTTCATCCCCTATTACGTTCAAACGGATGGTGTTTGTTAAGTGATCTTTAACGAATGACGGTTTAACTCATGTGTTTACAACCTCCACCACCATGTCAAACGGAGCCTTGGTGAAGGGATCAGCTACCATATCATTTGTTCATATATGATCCATTATTAGTTAAATTTTGTAACCAACTTTGTAATGGTTAAGAACTTAATTTTCATGTGTTTGGACATTGTGATATTTTTATTTTTCATTAAGAACATAACTGCAGAAATATTCAGTATAACTGAATGAGTCCGGATATAAAATCAACAAACATCAATTCTACAATGAAATTCTTAATCCGCATATCGTAAGTAGAAGCTCCAAAAAGAGTGACAAACTCTGCATGCATTGTGGATGAAGTAATGAGTGTCTGTTTGACACTCTTTCATGAAATGGTCCTACCAACAAACTTAAAAATATAACCCAAAGTAGATTTCATATCATCCTCATGCTTGACATAATCAAAGTTTGTATACCACTAATTTAAGATTTTAAACTCTATAGTAGACCAATTTTACATCATTGGTTCCATTCAAATACTTTAAGATTTTCTTGGCAGCAACCCAATGAGCAGATCCTGAGTTTGACTGATATTTGTCTAAAAGTCATACTGCAAAGATAATGTACAGTCAGGTACTGACTTGAGCATACATTAAGCTTTTTATTGTTGGATCTTGAGGCACCCTTACAGAGGGGGGTGAATAAGGGCAAATTATAATTTTACGCCTAACAAATTACTTAGCTAAATTTTTACTAAAATCAAGAAAACTTAATTACAACCAAATATTTATAACAAAGCGCTTATAAATTCATTATAAAATAAAATGCATGTTTATTTCGTAAGTGATAAAAATTACAAACAAAAGATTTCAATAAAGCTTGAAATCGAGGTTGTGATGAAAAAAAATCTCCTTTTTGAATTTACCGGTCATTATCCCCAAGACCGGTCGGCTAAAGCCTATCTCTTCCTCGATACAACAACTAGCCTCCCTCTAGATCTAACCACGACCTAGTCGTTGTACACACGACACCGATTTCTCCCTAAACCACACACGGGCCTAATCATCACTCTCAAGGTGGTGAATTCTCTGCCGATTACAAAGTGAATGAAAAAGAAAAAAAGAAATCTGAGAATAAAAACTCCCTCAAGTCTTGAACGCAGAAGATGCCGAAAAATCAATGCGGAGATCAAAGGAGATGAGAAGCAAGAACGGTCCCATCTTTGCTCTTGAGATTTCACGAATACTTAGGATTTTTCTGGTTCCACTGAGTTATCTGGCTGGAGATACACTGGATCAAGGCTCCTGGAGGTTTGTAACATCAAATTCCCGAATTTCAGCCCATTTATAATTTTTCCACTATAGCACGACGGTAGCGCGTTATCGTCTGTGATATCTCCAATGACTGACACATGTCCCACTCTGTAATAACCGTACTGAGTTGCTGGAGATTGTGTATGGTCATGGGACTATTACACCTCGATAGCATGATATCTCCATACAGTATCTCCAATAATGTGCATCGTGGTAACCGTTCGAAATCGTGGCCTACTTCATGGCCGACGTCATCACGCTAAAGCAAGGCAGTAGTAACTGTCCCCGTGATATCTCAATTTTGTAAAAAATTATGTACGTCGCCCATCCAAAGTAATCAGAGTTTTATACCTATTATATCTGCACACTATGATCAAATACATTTGAGATTTATTATTTTCAAATCAAGGAGTGCGGAACACATGCTCCCACATCTACCACACTAACATAATGTATATCTCTCATGCACTCTATATATATCATTCTTGGGGCATTCTGAATGAAGTTACTACCTCATTGAACTTCAAATACTACTGTTTAGAAGTTTACTTTAGACCATAGATGGACTTGTTGATCTTGTATTCAAGTTGGTCAGTATGATCGGACTTAAATCCCTCAGTTGTACTATATAGACTTCTTCAGTTAGAACGTCATTCAGGAATGTAGTCTTTACATTCATCTGGTGTAACTCCAAATCACGAGTTATAAGTGTCATTATCACTCTGAATGAGTCTTTAGAGGAAACATGAGAAGAGTTCTTGTTATAATCGATTCCTTCTCTCTGCTTAAATCAATTGGCAACCAGTCTAGCAGTAAACATCCCGACCTTTTCTTTGGAGTCTTTTTTGGTCATAAATACCATTTAGAACCAATAGACTTACATCCTTTGGGTAACTCAACCAACTCTCAGACTATATTCAGCTTCATACACTTTATCTCGTCATTCATTGCATCCCACCACAAATCAATTTGAGATACAGACAGCCTCCTCAAATGTTATTGGGTTAATTACATGACTAATATTGAAATCTTTCTCTCATAAATAAACATTATTGTTTGAGAAATTTACAGGACTTTTCTGTCCAATGGATCTCCTAACGGGGTGAATGAACCTCCTGAACATACGGGGGAATCTCAATTGGGATCGATGTTAAGACTGGATCCAGATCCTCCACTTTTTCTATAACATCCCTATTCATATTATACCCCTTGATAGTATTAGGGCATGATAAGTGTCATGACATGTGAGCTAGGGCAAGAAGGTGACCCTAGGGTTTCTTGAACGAAGATGAACTCATATGGTGCACCTAAAGAAGCATAAGTGAACTTAGGTAAATTTACCTCAAATTTAACTCACAAGCACTAATTGACCTCACCACTATGCACCAAAACCTAATGGATTCCCAATTGATCATAGACTTCATGAGTTGGCCAACCAAATTGGTCAAATTGGCTAAAGTCAAACTTAGGTTAACATAGCCCAATTCAACCTAAATTGGCTCAATTAGACTTCACATGGTCAAATTGACCCCACCAATACATTCAATCCTAATATAGGTTCAATTGACTAGAAGCCTCAACAATTGGTCAACCAATTGACTCAAATTGATCCAAGTCAAATATATGTCAAACTTAGGTCAAAATTGGGTCAAATTGAACCATATGACTTAATTAGCCAAATCAAGACCTCACCATGGCCCAACCAATATTGGGTGGTGTCATGAGACTTATTACCATCAAGTGGGTTCAACCCACTCATCATCTTGACCAAGTCAACCGCTAAGTCAACAATGGTCAAACATAGACCCAAAGAGGGAAATTGAGAGCTCAATCTAATCTCATGGGTTAAAGCCCTCATGGTCATCCCATTCTACAGCCCATGACCTTTGATTTCAAAATGAGTGACATGCATTAAGGCCAAAATTAGAAAATCCGCAATTTTCATATAAGTTAAAGGGTGGATTTGGTGGATGGGAGGCCACATGGCACACCTCTCCTCCTTCCATGCCCACCTTTCCATTCCCCTAATTAATTCCAGCCAAATTTGTGTTATTTGATTGATTGATTGATGACAGCAAGGGCGAAGCCTCCCATGCTTGGCCAACCACACTATAGTGACCCCCTCAATGTCAACTCTATAAGCAGCCAACCCACCCTCATTCAACCCTTCTTTCTCCTTCAGAACTTCATAAGGAGTCGAGCAAAGCATTTACCTGGAGAAAACAGACTCGGGAGCAGTGGATTGAGCTAGCTCGTTGGACGTCATCATTGTCATGGCTCACCGTCACAATACTCGTCGCCAAGCCTGTATAGAGGTTCGTTTCTTCTCCCCTCCCTCTGTGCTAGTATCTAGATCGATTTAGGAGAGAAATCGGGCTCAATTGAGCCCGATACCATGAGAGATATGAGAGATGTTAAATTTTCTCAACGTGGTCAGCAAGATAGCCCAAACACCAAATTAATATCTTCGGAACTACCCAGTTCACACGCTGAACCTGCGGAAACCCAAGGACTAGAGGTTGCACCCAACAAAACAATGGAAGCACAAGAAAGTCTTATTATGCATTCACTTCTTTACAATCCGAGGCATACATAGCGAGACATGATTTCGCTAGTATTACAGCTGTAAACAGAAGAAACCAAAAAAACAAGCCGGGCGGACAGCACTCCAGTCCGCCGAGACCGCGAGGTCGCCGAGACCGCCGAGACCGCTGAGCTCGCCCAAGCTATGCTGCAATCCGCCGAATACCACGGAGTCCGCCGAGACCGCGAGGCCGCGCGGACAGACCATTATTCGCCTCCTGCTGAACCCGAACTGAGGAACTCCCCTACCCGCCTGAACCCGGCGGACAGGTTATTGAAGCTGGGAAAGTTGAAACAGAACTGACAAGCCGCAGAGCGACCTCCTGCTGAGTCCGCAGAGACTGCACACTTCCAAGCACTGACCGAAGTCACAGCCAAACTCCTGGCTCCTTGAAGTTATCCGCGCGACCTGCACACAGCAAACCGTCAGCCTGAAACAATCCGCGCGGACTGAAAAACACAGACCGCAGCACTCGCCCAACCCAATTTACTGTTCACTCACGTTACTTAGGTTACTGTAGATGTGCCAGGGGGGTCCTATTTATAGGCCAGGTGAGGAGTGTGGTCACCGCCCATGAGATAGCGACACTGCCCCAGCCCGCGCGAATACAAACGACCGTCCGCTCAGTCCGCGAGGACTTAGCCAGTCACCAAGGGAAACCGCCAGGAGCAAGGCAACCATTGACGAACCCTCTCCAGTCCGCCCAAGCTAAGCGGACAAGGCACCAGCCCGCAAAGCTCCAACTGCTTCAGGACAGCACCCTCTTCAATGGCAGTCCGCACCAACCCGAGGCAGTCCGCAAGACTCACACCTCAATCCGCCACAAGTCCACGACCAAAGGCAAACAGCAACAGTCCGCCCGGTCACAGCGGACTTGGCGGATACGGCGGACACCATGAACTTGACACCAAGTGTGACCAAGTCCAAAACCATCAAGGGCCAGTGCGAGCATGGCGGACACAAAGTCCCGTCCGCCAAACACCCTAGCACAGACCGCAACCAGTCCGCGAGCTCCTCGCACTTGTCCAATGCAGTAGCACCAAGCCGGACTCCAAACATCAGTCCGCCAACCGGTCTCCACAGCAAGACCTGCTGTAACACCTGAGCTCGACAAGGCCTCAGCCAAGCTCAAGGCCCAGTCCGCAACAGCCAAAACCGCGGACACGCCAGTCCGCAAGGATTCCCGCGAACTCGAAACAACCCGCCAACAGCACAAGCTTGCACCCGCGACCACTGAGCAAAGCACCAGTCCGCAAGCCTCTCTATCCGCAGATACCAGGCCGCACCAAACCGCGGACTCCATGCAACAACCCGCTCAGAACACAGCCGGCTTTCCACCAGACTTTTCACCAGGCCGCAAACCGCAGTCCGCCCAGTCCGCCCAGTCCGCCAAAGCTGTCCGCACAGGCCGCGCGGCCTGTCCCGTCACCCACTTCCACTTCACAAATTTCAACAAGAGAAATCTGTGAGCGTGTTTTATTGCTTGAGATCGTCTTTTCGGCCATCTCAGGCCGTCGGTCCTTCGCCCTCCGACAACTCTCACCTCGTCCGAGGTGATCGTGGTGGTGGCTGGCTGGGGAGAAGCAAGGGTGGCTAGGAATTTTAAGTTGAATGTGCTCCAGGACGGGTGAATCGGGATTGTCGGCCGGAGGTTAAATGTAAGTCAGGACCGCTGGATCTACATTAAGATCTGTGTTGATCATATGATTATAACAATATTGTTAAATAATAATCGAATTAATTGTCACACTTATACAACAATATTAGTGCTTGATTTTAGGCCTCTTAGAGAAAGATTTAGAATAAGTACCAAACATGAACATTGTATACAGATGATGCATTTTTTAACTTAAATTATTATGACAAAAATATTTGATTTTAATATAAATTATACATTTTTTCTTTAAATTATGTATTAATTAGCTTGTTTATTATTATTCTTATATAATTTGCACGAATGTTATTTATTTTTTTTGAAGGCCTGGGGGTAATTTCGGCACGTCTTAAAGAAAGTTCGCTGCAGAATATTGTTGATAGTGTGCGGCTGTTGATGGAGATTTTGCTGGAGTTCTTGCATTGTTCGAGCCACGTCCATGCAACTGCAACCCCGCGCCTTCAAGCCAAAGTCTTGTCGCACCCGTCACCTCACCACCTTTGATGTTGATGACGGACACTGTTGTCCCAAGCCATCCTCTCATTATATTTCTCACGCCCACATTCATTCTCCCATGCAAATTCAGGCCGCATCACTTCGTATTCCTTTGCATGCAGCCACGCCATTGCCGCCAAGTCCTAAATTAAAGCTACTCATTCTTATATTCCCTTCTTTTTATGTAATTTTGACAATTCCCATCTTCATTATAATTTAATTAAAACCCAACCGCAACCTCACCTTAAATTTCATACTTCACACCACATTCAAAAATGCACTCAAGTGGACCCCTTTTATTAAAAAAATTTGCTCCAGCTCAGCCACCTCATCACCTCTTAAATCCAACCCACCACCTTTCATTTTCCCATTCTAAATGCAGGAATAACCTTTTTGTTGGAAGCAGTTATAGCGGGCACAACAACTTGAGAGGGACAAAACAATCTTTATATTATATCAACTAAAGGATACAAAAGTTACAAATTTGACTTCACAAATTACAACTCCACTACAAGTTAAAAATCAGCACTACTCCACTACACAAGCGCACACACTAAAACTCGCCAGCAAAATATTTCTTGGATGTCACTGAAATTGTTGTCCGCATAGAACTGTCCGCCACCTCTGCAAAACTTTTCAAAGTTTCGCTTGTTGCCACTCCTTTTCTTGTTCACAAGAAGTTTGCCGCAACTCGCTCGGGCTCACGCGCTTTGCAAAAAATCAGTCCGCAATTTTGCAGTTCACCTCTTTTTTTTTCGGCTCTCGTATTTTCGCCTGACATCATACCTTTATATAGTCAAGGCAAGCAAATAAAAAAACATCACGTGGCAACACAATCCTGTCCCATTATGAATATCACGCTGCCACGGATTAAAGTGATAATATATAATATATATAACCATATATATATATTATAAGATTTCTTCCGCACATCATTTCCGCCAATTCAGACTGAGCATTTGACTTTGTTCAATGACAATAATTCTGCCAACAATCTCCCCCTCAAACACGGCTGCATATGCCGAGTTTGATCTTACACTTCATGAACATCTCAGTCTTCAATGCTTTTGTGAAGATATCAGCAATCTGCTCTCCCGTTGGACAATAAACTAACTCCACCACCTTTTGCTGAACTTGCTCACGAAGAAAGTGGTACTTTGTCTCGATATGCTTGCTGCGCCCATGCAGCACTGGATTCTTCGGTAGCTGAATTGCAGACATGTTATCCACATACACCGTCACAGGACCATCCTGTGCATGGTGCAACTCATGCAGGAGATTTCTCAACCAAATTGCTTGACACGTACAGGCTGCCGCTGCGATGTACTCAGCTTCGCAGGTAGACAAGGCGATCGTTGCCTGTTTCTTTGAACACCATGAGAACACAGCTGTTCCCATATGAAAAGCGTATCTAGAAGTGCTCTTCCGGTCATTCACATCTCCTCCGTAATCACTATCGGAGTACCCGACCAGCTTCAACTCCTCTGCAGTTGAGTACATCAAACCATGATCTCTCGTCCCATTCACATACCTCAAGATTCTCTTTGCTGCTGTGAAGTGATCTTGCTTCGGCTCCTCCATATATTCTCTAACAACTCCAACCGCATACATGATATCGGGCCTAGTGAAAGTCAGGTAGCGTAGACTTCCAACTAGACTCTTGAACAACGTTGAGTCAACTGCTTCTTCCTTTGAATCCTTCCTCAGCTTCATTCCCGGATCAGCAGGAGTAGAGATAACCTTACTGTTCTCCATCCGGAACTTCTTCAGAATCTCCTCCGCATACTTCTTCTGAGAGATGAAGATCCCTTCTTCACTCTGTTGCACTTCTATGCCCAAGAAGTAAGTGAGTTCACCCAAATCTGTCATCTCAAACTCCTTCTTCATTGTCTTCCTAAACTCTTCGAACATGAGAGGGTTGTTTCCTGTGAATATCATGTCGTCAACATACAAGCATACGACCATGATATCACCGTTCTTCTCCACCTTCGTATAGAGTGCGTACTCATACGGGCTCTTCATGTACCCGTTTTTCTGAAAGTATGCATCTATTCTTTCATTCCAAACACGAGGCGCTTGCTTCAACCCGTACAACGCCTTCTTCAATTTGTAGACCTTCCTCTCTTGGCCTTTCACTTCATATCCAGGAGGTTGCTGGACGTACACATCTTCTTCCAGATAACCATTAAGAAATGCGGACTTGACGTCCATCTGACAGATCTTCCACTTATATTGAGCAGCTAGTGCAATGATCAGTCTGATAGTGTCTATCCGTGTCACTGGAGCAAACACCTCGTCATAGTCCACACCTTGGACTTGTCGGTAGCCTTTAGCGATGAGTCTTGCCTTGTGCTTCTCCACTTCTCCATCCTTGTTCTTCTTCACTCTATACACCCATTTCACACCAATGGGCTTATGACCTGCTGGCAGAGTGACTAACTCCCAAGTATCATTCTTCTTAATGGATGTCATCTCTTCATCCATTGCTTTCCTCCAAGTCTTCTCCTGAGCAGCTTCATTATATGAGTACGGCTCACAATCTGCTAAAAGGCAATATAAAGAAAAATTAGCATGAATCGGCTCTGTCTCCTCGTAGCTCTCCTCCAACCTTCTCATCCTAGGTTGAGAACCATCAGAGATGCTCCTGCTAGTGCTTACTCTGTCAGAACTACTTTTGTTGGTGCTTACTCCACTAGAGCAGGGAGTCGAAGCTCCCCCTGAATCTCTGCTCGGTGGTGATGGTGGTTCAGCTCCACCATCCTCAACTTCAGCTTCGTGACCACCTTCTTCATCATCATCGTCGTAGAACATTCCTTTGACGCTTCTTTCCTTCTCATCCCAGCTCCAGCAGCTATCTTCTTCAAACAACACATCTCTAGAGATGATTGCCTTCTTTGTCACTGGGTTGTATAACTTATAAGCTTTACTCATCGGAGCGTAGCCTACAAATATACACTTCTCACTCTTATCATCCAACTTCTTCCTCTTCTGCTCAGGTATGTGAGTATAAGCTACACACTCAAACACTCTCAAGTGTTGCACACTTGGCTTCCATCCACTTCATGCCTCATATGGAGTCTTGAACTTCACACTCTTCGTCGGACATCTGTTCAACAAGTACATAGCACATTGTACTGCTTCAGCCCAGAACATCTTCGGCAACTTCTTGCCCTTTATCATACTCCTTGCCATGTTCTGAATCGTCAAGTTCTTTCTCTCAGCAACTCCGTTCTGCTGAGGTGAGTATGCTGCAGTCTGTTGGGTTTCTCTATGGGGTTGGCACAACACTTGTGCACGCAGCGGAAAAGTAAAACATCAAGAAAAACCCAAAGAGATGTGGATCGGGCCATGAACAGTTGAGTCAAGAAGTTAGTAAAACTAGGCAAAAATTACCTCGGTGGCGTTGAGTTACAACTCAACGGAGATGCTCCAAACTTTATCTTCTTGCTAGTGGCGAGTCCAACGTGGAATAGTGTCCACGTTTCTGCAAAAGTCCACACGAGCGGGAGAACGCCGAGCTTTCCGTCGCACGGAAGATCGGGAAGGAGAAGACCGCACCTTTGCCTTCCCACGGACTGCTAGGTCCGCGCCAGGGATTGCAGCGCCAGCGACGATCGCCGGAAAGAAGGTGGTCGACGGAGCAAACGCGGCGGCGGAACACTTCCGGCGGCGGGATCGGGATCGGCGGAGCGAACGAGCGGAACTCTTCCCGTCGGGTTCGATTCGCACAGAGAAGATCGCATACATACCCGAAACCCTAAGTGTTATATTTATACCTAAAGTATAAAATAAACTCAGGAAAATCGCTATCCGCAGACCACCCAAAATAGGGTTCAGAATCGGCGAGTATCAATCGGTGAGAATCGGCGACAATCGGCGAGAATCACTGTGCAGGTTCGGCGAGAATCAGTCGACGAGTATCATACAGGATCGGCGAGAATCAGAGTACCATACTCGACAATTCTCGCCGATCGTCGAGCTTCGCTCGACGATTCACAATGATACTCGACGATCGTCGAGCCGCGGTCGACGACAATTGTCAAGGTAGTCGATCGTCGAGAATCAACAATTGATTCTCGACGATTCTCGTCGATCGTCGAGAATCAGGGAGACGATTCTCGCCGATCGGCGGGAATCACAAGACAATTCTCGACTAATGTCATTGACCCTCGGACGATAAACCTAACCAGCCCTTCAAGGCAACATTTGTCCAACCCGATGATCCTATAAGGCAACACTTTGCCCACAACCCCATTCAGGTCGGTGATTGGTAACCTTTACCAACACAGTCAGTCATCCAACTTCTCCACATCTCTTATGTGCGACCCTGCAGGCTCATATCGCGTTGGCAGTGAGATTACATGTTTGACCACTTCCAGATCATCATGGTAACTCCAACAGACTCCCACTTGATCTTGAAAGTATCAAACCAAAAACCTCACAAACAATGAGCGGGATCTAGCAATGCATCATTGCTCCCCAAGCAATAAGAGTTTATAACTCATAAGCCTTTATGACCAATGTATCAGCGTTGTCTTTGTCCCTTTGTCCCTTACATCCAGAAAGAACTAGAGGCATGGACCGTGTCACCCTCGTAATAGCTCAATCCAAGTTTTCTTGATCCAGGACGGACTTCCAGAGAATGGTGAGTCCAATATCACATATTGACTCAACCAAGCATGGCCATGCATTTCTCAGTCCAGTTCCATCAAGGGGCCCATGGATGCAACTCCTGTCATACAGGAAGACAAATTCCATATCTGCTCACACACAAACACCCAAATGATTCGTAACATGCCCAACGACCACCCTTATCATCAACCTTTCTCAAGGAAGACTTTAGATGGCATCAAAGCACGCTATTCCTCACTTGATGAATGTTGTGACTTCAGGTCAAAGGACCACAACACCATTGTCAATTGAGACCTACTCGTGACACGATTGGATGACAATCCACAGAGTAGTCTCAGGTTGGGTCTGTCCAATACAACTTGTTCACTAACAAGTACCCACGTGATGACTTGATATCACAATATCATGACCTGTGAGAACCGGTCATCAGTCAACACACGTGCTAATCTTCATGTATCATCATCACCCTTAGCTTCTATGATGATACTCGACCAGGGACCTTTAAGAATGAAGCTTCAAATAAATCATGGGCTCTCACATTCAAGTCACGTACTTGATGTCCCATGGAAGCGAATATTCTAAGGGTATCTATTATGTTAACATTTAACTATCATATAGAAAAAGACAATAAAAGAATTTGCCATTAATTATAAAAGAAAAACTAGGTACACAGTTCATCATATGAACAAACAGCCAACAAAATACAAGATTACATGCAACCCACAAGATTCTCGCTAGAGTTGATCACTTAGGTATCGTATACCCATGGATCTAGTATGACCATCATGCTTTCTCTGCGCGAGAGGCTTTGTCAGCGGATCCGCAATGTTTTCTTCAGTCGGCACTCTGCAAATGTTTACATCTCCTCGTTCGACAATCTCACGAATAAGATGAAACCGCCGGAGTATGTGCTTGGAGCGCTGATGAGATCTAGGTTCCTTAGATTGTGCAATTGCACCATTGTTATCACAGTAGAGAACTACGGGACCAACAATGCTAGGAACTACATCAAGCTCGCCGATGAATTTCCTAATCCATACAGCCTCCTTCGCTGCATTAGCTGCTGCGATATACTCGGCCTCTGTTGTAGAATCAGCAACTGTCTCTTGCTTGGAACTCTTCCAGCTTACAGCTCCTCCATTCAGGCAAAACACAAAACCTGACTGAGACTTGGAGTCGTCTCGATCAGTTTGGAAGCTAGCATCCGTGTAACCACTTACAACGAGCTCTTCCTCTCCACCATACACCAAGAACACGTCCTTAGTCCTTCTCAAGTACTTCAGGATATTCTTGACTGCAATCCAGTGACACTCACCGGGTCTGACTGATACCTGCTAGTCATGCTCAAAGCAAAGGAAACATCGGGTCGAGTACATAACATCGCGTACATGATTGATCCAATTGCCGAAGCATATGGAATCAACTTCATGCGGTCCTTGTCTTCACAAGACTTTGGACACTGGTCCTTAGAGAGATTCACACCATGAGACATGGGCAAAAATCCTTACTTGGACTCAAGCATGTTGAACCGCTTCAACACCTTTTCGATGTACGTACTCTGGGTCAAACCCAGCAACTTCTTCGATCTATCTCTATAGATCTTAATACCAAGTATATAAGTCGCTTCACCCAAATCCTTCATTGAAAAGCAGTTCCCTAGGTTGTTCTTAACAACTTTCAGGGTAGGAATGTCATTCCCAATCAACAGTATGTCATCTACATATAATATCAGGAAGACAACAATGCTCCCACTGATTCGCTTGTAAACACAAGGCTCATCTTCATTCTTGATGAAACCAAACTCTTTGATTTTCTCATCAAAACGAAGATTCCAACTTCGAGAGGCCTGTTTCAGTCCATAAATGGACTTATTCAGCTTGCATATTTTAGTGGCTTCATCTGGGGATACAAAACCCTCGGGTTGTGTCATATACACTTCCTCAAGGAGGTTTCCATTAAGGAAAGCCGTTTTGACATCCATCTGCCAGATCTCATAGTCATAATACGCAGCAATAGCAAGCAATATCCTAATGGACTTTACCATGGCAACAGGGGAAAAAGTTTCATCATAGTCAATACCATGAATTTGCTTGAAACCTTTAGCCACCAGTCGCCCTTTGAATGTCTGTACATTCCCATCCATGTCGGTCTTCTTCTTGAAGACCCACTTGCACCCTATGGGTCGTACCCCTTCAGGTGGTTCCACCAAGTTCCAAACTTGGTTTGCATACATGGAGTCCATTTCGGATTTCATAGCCTCAAGCCATTTGTCGGAGTACGGTCCATTCATAGCCTCTTGGTAGGTTGCTGGCTCATCATCATGATCCATAAGCAACACATTACCTATTTGAGACATGAGAAATCCATATCTCTCAGGCTCAAACCTCGGTCTACCAGATCTATGTAGGACTTGTGTTCCCTGAGCAGGTTCTCTAGCTACAACATCTTGTAGTCCTGTCTCAGAATCCAATTCCGGTTCATTCACTATATGTGGTTCTTGAACTTCTTCAAGCTCTACCCTTTCAGTCTTTCTTGATAAGAACTCTTTCTCCAAGAAGACACCAGTCCTTGCGACAAACACTTTGCCCTCAGACGGTAGGTAAAAGTAATACCCTTTCGTTTCCTTAGGATATCCCACCAGATAACATTTATCCGATTTGGGTTCCAGCTTGTCAGGCATTTGACGTCTCACGTATGCCTCACAGCCCCAAATTTTAATGAACGACATACTAGGACGCTTCCCAGTCCATATCTCATATGGTGTCTTCAGAACCGTTTTAGTTGGAGCGCGATTCAATGTCATTGCAGCAGTCTCTAAAGCAAAACCCCAAAAGGAAACAGGCAAGTCTGCATGACTCATCATCGAACGTACCATGTCTAACAAAGTACGATTTCTCCTCTCAGACACACCATTATGTTGTGGTGTTCTAGGTGGAGTGAGCTGTGATACAATACCACACTCTTTCAGATGATCACGGAACTCATGACTCAGGTATTCGCCACCTAGATCAGATCGGAGTGCTTTAACCCTTTTACCCAACTGGTTTTCTACTTCATTCTTGAACTCTTTGAACTTTTCAAAGGTCTCGGATTTGTACTTCATAAGATACACATATCCGTATCTACTGAAATCATCAGTAAATGTAACAAAGTAGAAATACCCACCTCTAGCCATGGAACTCATGGGTCCGCATACATCACTATGTACAATACCCAAGAGATCCTCAGCCCTCTCAGTATAACCAGTGAAAGGAGCTTTAGTCATCTTGCCTAACAAACAAGATTCACATCGCTCAAATGATTCATAATCAAATGAGTCCAAAAGTCCATCTCTATGGAGCTTGGATATGCGCTTCTCGTTGATATGGCCCAAACGACAATGCCAGAGAAAAGTAGGGTTCGACTCATTTGTTCTTAGTCTTTTATTATTTTCTACATTACAGATCAGATGGTCCAAGTTCAAAACATAAAGACCATTAAACAATTGGGCTACAGCATAACAAACATCATTCTTAAATATAGAACAACAATTGTTCTTAATTATAAAAGAAAATCCAATCATGTCCAAACATGAAATAGATATAATGTTTCTAGTTATCGCCGGAACAAAATAACAGTTATCTAGTTCTATTACAAGCCCACTGGGCAAAGAAAGACGGTAAACTCCTACGGCTACAGCAGCAACTCTTGCTCCATTGCCGACACGGAGGTCCACCTCCCCTTTACTCAGCAATCTTCTCCTTCCCAGTTCCTGCACATTTGTACAAATGTGAGAACCACATCCGGTATCTAATACCCAAGATGAAGGAGCAGAAAGGTTTATCTCTATAACGTAAACATTAGAAGCGGAAGTCATACCTCCCTTCAATTTCTGCAGACCCTCAATATACGAAGGACAGTTCCTCCGCCAATGACCAGCCTTGCCACAGTGGTGGCATTTCCCTTCCTTCACCGTGCTCTTCTTCTTAATCAGTGCTGAAGACTTGAGCTCAAGAGATGACTTAGGTCCTACCTTCGTCTTCTTGGAGCCCTTGGCTTTGCCCTTGCCCTTATGCACCATCAGTATGGGGCTGGCAGGCTTGACCTTCTTCATGTTGATCTCGGCAGTTCTTAACATGCCTAGGAGTTCGGGCAGTGTCTTGTCTATCTCATTCATGTTGTAGTTCAAGACAAACTGCTCATAACTGTCCGGCAACGATTGCAGGATCAGATCCGTGGCCAACTCTTGACCAAGAGGAAAACCCAGCCTTTCAAGGTTCTCAATATACCCAATCATCTTGAGTACGTGAGTCCCTACTGAGTCTCGAACTCCCATCTTGCACTGAAATAACGCTTTCGTGATGTCGAACCTCTCTTGACGAGCCTGCCCCTGAAACATTTTCTTGAGATGCTCGTCAATCTCCTTGCACCCCATGTTCTCATGTTGCTTCTGAAGCTCAGAGTTCATGGTGGCAAGCATAAGGCACTCGACATTCAAAGCATCATCAGTATACTTCTTATAAGTATCCTTCTCAGCACGGGAAGAGTTCCCGGTCGGCACCTCGGGGGCTTCTTCTTCCAAGACATAGAGCTTTCGCTCTTGCTTGAGAACAATTCTCAGGTTCCTATACCAGTCCATATAGTTTGTCCCGCTGAGCTTATCCTTCTCAAGGATGGCTCTCAGAGACAGCGTGGAGTGTGAAACGCTTGCCATGGAATTCTACAAGAATTTATGCAGAATAAAATCAGTACCTAAATTTCAATTACAATTTATTCTAATTAGGACTTCAATTAAAATACTCCCACTATTTTATTCGAAATGATAGCCCTCACTAACAATTCGGAGAGTTCATGCGAGCTACTCTCTTAGTGGACAAGATCCGTATTTCACCAACACTATGAGTCCGCTTTGGCGTTCCTCTCACGATGTGGTTATTTAGGTAGGCAACGCTTGCCAATTGCATCCTCATGCAATTCTTGTATGGTTGGTGAATAACTCCTTATTCGCATCCATCATATGGTGCATGCCAACCCTATGCCTCTAGGCAGTCAACCTTTGAGGTCACCTAGTTAAGCTGGACCCGATGTCGACAGTGGGATATCACAATTATCCGCTCGCACCCTTACCAAGATAGATTAATGCACCTTGCTTTGGCAAGCCCACATTTCATCGATCGAGGCAGGAAGAGTGTCATCCATCGGAAGGCATCCGAACACTTAATATTAAAAGAAGGGATTTCAATTTTAGGTTAACAGTTAACCATGATCAACATTTGATCAATGTGCACATCCAAAGAAAAACAATTCTAAACCACATGCATCCCTTATGTGCACATCCTTACACCATCAACAATTTGATAGAAGGAAGGGCTAAATCTGAACATCCGGAAATTTCCAAATCCTCAGATTTACATGCATTGGACAGAAGGCAAAGACAACTCAACTTAAGCAGTAGACAAGCTCATCTCTCTATGTTGGATTCAAAATCCACAACATACTCGAGGGATGGTTACTGCTAAGGAGACAACAATTTCTAACACTTAGAAATTCCACCGAAATTCCAATCGTTCTTGGCGAAGTGCCAAGACTAAATCTAGACATTTAGAACACTTCTAAATCTCTAGGTTTACACGCATTGGAATAAGACAACTTCCAAAACAACAGTCATGGCCGAACCTCCCTCTGATACCACTGTTGGGTTTCTCTATGGGGTTGGCACAACACTTGTGCACGCAGCGGAAAAGTAAAACATCAAGAAAAACCCAAAGAGATGTGGATCGGGCCATGAACAGTTGAGTCAAGAAGTTAGTAAAACTAGGCAAAAATTAACTCGGTGGCGTTGAGTTACAACTCAACGGAGATGCTCCAAAATTTATCTTCTTGCTAGTGGCGAGTCCAACGTGGAATAGTGTCCACGTTTCTGCAGAAGTCCACACGAGCGGGAGAACGCCGAGCTTTCCGTCGCACGGAAGATCGGGAAGGAGAAGACCGCACGTTTGCCTTCCCACGGACTGCTAGGTCCGCGCCAGGGATTGCAGCGCCAGCGACGATCGCCGGAAAGAAGGTGGTCGACGGAGCAAACGCGGCGGCGGAACACTTCCGGCGGCGGGATCGGGATCGGCGGAGCGAACGAGCGGAACTCTTCCCGTCGGGTTCGATTCGCACAGAGAAGATCGCATACATACCCGAAACCCTAAGTGTTATATTTATACCTAAAGTATAAAATAAACTCAGGAAAATCGCTATCCGCAGACCACCCAAAATAGGGTTCAGAATCGGCGAGTATCAATCGGTGAGAATCGGCGACAATCGGCGAGAATCACTGTGCAGGTTCGGCGAGAATCAGTCGACGAGTATCATACAGGATCGGCGAGAATCAGAGTACCATACTCGACGATTCTCGCCGATCGTCGAGCTTCTCTCGACGATTCACAATGATACTTGACGATCGTCGAGCCGCGGTCGACGACAATTGTCAAGGTAGTCGATCGTCGAGAATCAACAATTGATTCTCGACGATTCTCGTCGATCGTCGAGAATCAGGGAGACGATTCTCGCTGATCGGCGGGAATCACAAGACAATTCTCGACTAATGTCATTGACCCTCGGACGACAAACCTAACCAGCCCTTCAAGGCAACATTTGCCCAACCCGATGATCCTATAAGGCAACACTTTGTCCACAACCCCATTCAGGTCGGTGATTGGTAACCTTTACCAACACAGTCAGTCATCTAACTTCTCCACATCTCTTATGTGCGACCCTGCAGGCTCATATCGCGTTGGCAGTGAGATTACATGTTTGACCACTTCCAGATCATCATGGTAACTCCAACACAGTCAACTGATGAGCAATCCCATGCTCTTTGCAGAAAGCATCAAATAACTTAGAGGTATACTCCCCACCTCGATCAGTTCTAAGTACCTTCAGGTACTGTCCACTCTCCTTCTCAGTCATAGCCTTGAACTCCTTGAACTTGTCAAGGGCCTCAGACTTCTCCTTCAAGAAATAAACCCAACACTTCCGACTAAAGTCATCAGTGAAGATGATGTAGTATTTGCTTCCTCCAACTGTGGAAATATCAAACGGACCAGCAATGTCTGAATGAACTAGTTCAAGCTGTCTCCTTGCTTTACGAGACTTTCCTCCTTCAAAACTCTGCCGCTTCTGCTTTCCCTTAGTACAAGCTTCACAGACCTTCTTTGGTGATAAGATCTTTGACAAACCTTCCACCATCTTTGCATGCAATAGAAGCTTCAGACCACTGAAGCCTAAGTGACCCATCCTATGGTGCCACAACCAGGCTTCTTCTTCCTCATCAGTTCTTGCTAGGCATGCCGTCTCCTCGGCATCCATCTTCAACGTAAAGAGACGATTCGTCCTCATCTTTACTTTCACCACCTCTTTGCCTTGATGGTTCTTCATAGCCAACGAACCATCCTTCAACTGAATGCAGTAGCCTTTCTCTAGCAACTGTCCAAGGCTTAAGATGTTGCTCTTCAAGCCAGGAACATAGAACACATAGTTGAGATGCACTTTCTCGCCATTAAGGGTGACCACTATCAATCCTTTGCCTTCTACTGAGATCTTTGAAGCATCACCAAAGCTAACCTCACCAACACTTGGTTCAAGGTTAGCGAACAACTCCTTCTCACCACACATATGGTTGCTCGCTCCTGTGTCCAAGTACCAAACATTATTTCTACCTTCT
Organism: Platanthera guangdongensis; assembly: GCA_039583875.1. Lineage (NCBI taxonomy): Eukaryota > Viridiplantae > Streptophyta > Magnoliopsida > Asparagales > Orchidaceae > Platanthera > Platanthera guangdongensis. The sequence continues at coordinate 192,416,961 of CM077163.1, read as the reverse complement.
TCAGCTCCTCTGTAAGTCAAGAACATCATTGGATCACCACTAGTGTTTCTTGCTTCAGCATAGTGGTTGGTCTCCTCATTCCTCCTTGGAAGTCTGCAAACATAACTCATGTGCCCAAACCTGTTACAGTTGTAACATTGGACTTGTGTCATTCCTCCACGGCCTCTGCCTCGGCCTCTTCCACGACCTCTTCCTCTTCCTTCTTGCTCTCTACCTTGAGGTTGCTCCGTCTCTCTCTGAAAGTTCTGATGTCTTCCTCCTCTTCTTCCTCTTCCTCTACCTTGGTAGCCTCGACCTCGCTGGCCACCTCCTCTTCCTGAACTCTCTCCAAAGTTCAGCTGAGTCTGAAGTGTTTTCTTTAAGCCACTTGAGTCTTCATCTTGTAGCATGCGGTATTCATGGGCTTGCAGAGAGCCTATGAGTTCATCAACAGATATCTGAGTGAGATCCTTCGACTCTTCTATCGCCACTACTATATAGTTGAACTTCTTTGACATCGATCGTAGAAGTTTCTCCATGAAACTCACATCATCAATTGTCTCTCAGTTGCGCTTCATTTCGTTTGCAAGCGTCCGCAGACGAGTAACATAGTCACCAACTTTCTCAGAGTTTTGCATCTTCATAACTTCATACTCTGCTCGGAGAGATTGAAGCTTCACCTTCTTTGCCTTGTCAACTCCTTGCAAGGAGCATTGCAAGGTTTCCCATGCTTCTTTAGAGGTTCTAGCATCCGAGATCTTCTCAAAGGTTGCTTCATCAACTCCTTGATATAACAAGAACAAAGCTTTCTTGTCTCTCTTCCTTGACTCTCTCAGTATCGTCCTCTGTGCGTTAGTCAACGCCGCCTCTTGCTCAGTAGTCTGCTCTTCATACCCATCATCAACTATCTCCCAAAGCTCCTTTGATGCTAGCAGCACTCTCATCTGAATGCTCCAGTTCCCATAGTTCGTCTTCGTCAACTTGGGAACTTGGCCCGGCATAGCATTTACCATCTTCATTGTTGTGATCTCTTCACTTCTTCTGAGTGACTTTCAAGATTCTGAACCTGGCTCTGATACCACTGTTGGAAGCAGTTATAGCGGGCACAACAACTTGAGAGGGGCAAAACAACCTTTATATTATATCAACTAAATGATACAAAAGTTACAAATTTGACTTCACAAATTACAACTCCACTACAAGTTAAAAATCAACACTACTCCACTACACAAGCGCACACACTAAAACTCGCCAGCAAAATATTTCTTGGATGTCACCAAAATTGTTGTCCGCATAGAACTGTCCGCCACCTCTGCAAAACTTTTCAAAGTTTCGCTTGTTGCCACTCCTTTTCTTGTTCACAAGAAGTTTGCCGCAACTCGCTCAGGCTCACGTGCTTTGCAAAAAATCAGTCCGCAGTTTTGCAGTTCACCTCTTTTTTTTTCGGCTCTCGTATTTTCGCCTGTCATCATACCTTTATATAGTCAAGGCAAGCAAATAAAAAAACACCACGTGGCAACACAATCCTGTCCCATTATGAATATCACGCTGCCACGGATTGATAATATATAATATATATAACCATATATATATATATATATTATAAGATTTCTTCCGCACATCATTTCCGCCAATTCAGACTGAGCATTTGACTTCGGTCAATGACAATAATTCTGCCAACACTTTTAATATTGCTGCCATTTTTTTCCTCCCTTCGTCAAACCGTGAACTCCAATATTCATCCCCCTTCCTTGACCGATTTAATATTCCCCCTTTGGATCCAATTTTCTCTCTCATCTTGATTCATCCCCTTGCCTTAATTATCTCGGATGGTTCTAGATTATCTTTAGCATCTATAAATAGGGCATGAATTCAGTGAGGTGAGCATGCTTTTTTTGAAGAGAGATTTAGGGAGAGAGGTTTTCTTGGAAAAATTTCTGAGTTTTTAATAGAGTTATGCTATTTTAAGTTTTTAAGAGTTCTAGTTTTTCCATTTCTAATTTCATGTGTACTTTCTTTTGTTTAATGAAAATGTTCATTTCACTTTTTATTATTATCTCTATTTCTACTATACGCGACTAATTCTTTTCTTAGTGCTTGATTATATAGTATTGGAATGGGGATTAATTCATAATTTGTTGTCCCTAACTTTTGAAGTTTCATATCGATTTATTTCTGATTAATATTTGGTTGCGAGTTTATATCGCTAGCATATAAATTTTGTGATCCGATTGACGTTCTAGTAGTCGATAGGCTCGTGGATACCTAAGATTTCTTGGAAATAAAAAGCTAGTTATATTTTTTTAGAATTGAAAATATAATTTCTTTTGAAATTTTGGATTAATTTTTATGCGATTTTAATTTATTTCAAATTTAAGAGATTTATTTGAAGTATTTTAAAGTTAGCTTTAGTTGTCTCTAGCGAGCTTCTATCATATTTTTCAATCTTCTAATCGAAATGAAATTTTAAGAATTAGAACATATCTTTTGTAATCGAATTCTCAAGAACACTTAATCAACTCCTAATTTCTTTAGCTCGTGAAGTTCTCTTTAGTAATTTTCATTTTGCAACCTTTAAATTTTAGAAAAAACAATTCCAATTTTCAATCGATAAATTAATAAGAATTTTGCATGAGTACGATTACTCGACAGGCCCCGGGCATATATGATCTTTTTCCTATACTATATTTTGATAGGTATACTTGCCTACATCGGGATATTTGTTGCCTGAAATATTTTTAACTCGAAAAATTCTTATCAAGTTTTTGGTGCTGTTGTCGGGGACGTTTTTTTGTCGATATTTTGGAAGTGCAAAACTATTATATTTATCATCTATCAAAAAAAATTATATAAAAAAATATTTAATCACCAACATCACTTTTTCTACCTTCACCTAAAATTTCTCAGAAAGGGTCGGTCTGGGCATGAATCCCCAGCATACCACCTATTAACTTGCGAACCCGTCATTGTGTAGTCGTTGGGAAGACTGGGAGCCAATCCATCTAAAAAAAATTTCATTTAGAAATTTAAATTTTTCATTTGTTTTTATTACTGGTTTCCTCTCCTTACCTTCTCTCTAGTGCATGACTTGTGGTAGCTCTTCGAGTAATCCTGATATTCATTTTGATCAAGAGGTTGAGTGCACCCTTCAACATCACCTCTGAACTCGTGATCAGAATTTACATATAGATCTCGAAGAGTCGATCAGAGACACTAACACAGAAAATATGTGTGAGCCCAATCCAGAGGTTGTCCAACAACAAACAATGTCCTATTATGCTCGGACCAACATGGAGGGTACAGAAACAATCATCGCTTGCCCAGCATTTGCAAACAACAACTTTGAACTAAAGCCTGCTATTATACAAATGGCGGAGCAGTACGTGCAGTTCGATGGCCTACAAGACTAGGATCCTAAACTTCATCTCTATAGTTTTATTGAAATTTGTGATACGTTTAAAATTAACAGTGTTACTGACAATGTGATTATGCTAAGACTTTTTCTATTCTCTTTACGCACAAAGGCCAAGCAATGGCTAAATTCTCTCCCCGGAGGATTTATCCATGCTTGAGCCGAGCTTTCTGAAAAGTTTGTGTCAAAATATTTTCCTCCTGCGAAACTGTGAAATTGCGAAATGATATCTCTTCTTTTGCACAAATCCATTCTGAAACACTGTAGGGTGAATGAGAATGTTTTAAAAATCTTCTACATTGTTGTCCATACCATGTACTACCCTTCTGGCTTCAATTACAAACTTTTTATAACGGATTAAATGTGATTACTGAGCAAACGATCGATGCAGCTTCCGATGGTACTCTAAACCACAAAACACTGGAAGCCGCAATCGAACTTTTTGAAGGTATGACTATGAACTCTTATCATTAGAGTACACCCCGGGCACTTCCAAATAAGTCGGTAGGGTTGTACGAAATCGATAAGATAGCACAACGCGCATCTCAAATAGATCTTTTAAATGCAAAGTTCTCTAACATGTCTCCTTCTTCCTCTGCAAACGCTATTTTAGAAAATTATTATAATAATAATCTTTTCATGGAAGAACAAGTAGATTTTGTTGCTAATCTGCCTCGGCCTTCCGCAAATTTGGGCATGACTACGTTTGCAAACACTAATAACCCAAATTTGCGGAATCACCCGAATTTCTCATGGAGTAATCCGGGGAAAGCAGTCCGCCCTCCTAATGTTTTCCCACCTGGTTTTCTTCCTCCTGCACCTTGTGGCCCTCTTTCAAGGAAATTTTTTCAAAATATGTTGTTAATACTAATGATACTTTGCGTAATCTAACTGGTTTTATTAAGAATCTCAAAAATCAAGTCAGGCAGCTCGCCAAATTTTTAAATGAATGCCAACCTCGAACTCTGCTCGGAAACATGGAGGCAAACTCGCGGGACTCGATCAGCGCTATCACGCTTAGGAGTGGAAAGAAAGTAAGTGCACCCACCCCCGTAGAAGAAAAAGTTAATTTAGAAAAAGATTCTAAAAAAAATTTTATTCTATTGAAAAAGATTTTTAAAATGTTTCTTCTTCTCCTCCACTATCTTCTTCTTTAAATATTTCTGAAACTTATCTTCCTTATCCCTCGGTTTTGAAAAATCAAAATGAAGAAAATTATCACAAATTTTTAGAAGTTTTTAAGCAAATCCAAATAAATTTGTCATTTTGTGAGGTCATCTCACAAATGCAAAAATATACTAAATACTTAAAAGATTTGCTAACTAACAAGAAGAAATTAGAAGAATTTTCTCGCGTAATTCTAAATGTCAAATGCTCGACAATTTTGCTTAACAAATTACCGAAAAAACCAAACGATTCGGGAAGTTTCTCTGTCACATGCCTCTTCAGTTATTTGCTAGTCAAACATGCCTTAGCAGACTTAGGAGCTAACATCAACCTCATGTCGTTCTCATTGTTTAAAAAGCTAGAATTAGGTACTCCAAGTTCAACTAAGATGAGTATTCAGCTCGCTGATCGTTCAATCAAATATCTAATGGGCATTATCGAGGACTTTAGTGAAGGTCGATAATTTTATTTTTCTCGTTGACTTCATCATATTAGATATCGAGGAAGACGTCGAGGTACCCCTTATCCTCGGTCGTACTTTTCTAGCCACTTCTAAGGCTATTATCGACGTATGCAATGAAAAGCTTGTACTCAAAGTCGACGATGAGGAAGTCTTGATTTCAATAAATTCTTCTTTAAAAAAACTCACTTTCAAATGACGATGCAATTTATTTTTTAGAAACTTTTTTCTGAAGAACAATAAAGTATGGATTTTTTAAACCCTTCCGACTATTCATTATAAATATTAAACACTTTATCAAATGATGCACATATTTTAAATGCTCGAAATTTTAAAATTATTGAAAATAAGGAAAATGTTTTATCTACTTCTTATAAACTTTCTCCCAAACTTGAATTAAAACAATTACCGAAGCACTGAAAATACGTTTTCTTAGAACCCGATTCTCAACTTCCAATTATTATTTCTTCTTCTCTTTTAGATTTTCAAAGTGAAAAATTAATTAAAGTTTTAAAAGAACACTGTCATGCCATCGCTTGGCAACTTTTTGATATCCGCAGAATTAACCCACATTTTTGTACGCGTAAAATATTTTTGGAAGAAAATTCACAACGCTCCATTCAACCCCAACACTGACTTAATCCAAATATGAAAGAAGTAGTTGAGGTGGAGGTTATAAAATTACTTGATGCAGGAATTATTTATCTGATTTTTGACAGCTCGTGGGTTAGTCCAGTTCAGGTCATGCCAAAAAAGGACTGAGTGACAGTAGTTTTTAATGATAATAATGACCTAATTTCTACTTGAACTGTAACGGGCTGGCGTATGTGTATAGATTATAGAAAACTAAACGACGTCACTTTGAAGGATCACTTTTCTCTCCTGTTTATGAATCAAATTTTAGAACGACTTTCCGGATGCGATTTTTACTGCTTTCTCGACGATCTATTTGGTTATTTTCAAATATCTATTGCTATTGAAGATCAAGAGAAGATCACTTTCATGTGTTCTTTTGGAACTTTCGCTTATCGTAGAATGTCTTTTATTTTATGTAACACACCAACTACATTCCAAAGATGTATGCTGACTATTTTTGATGAACTAGTAGGAGATATAACGGAAGTCTTTATGGACCATTTTTCAGTTTTTAGCGATAAATTCGACTTTTACATAAATAATTTAAAAAGGTTTTAAAGTGGTGGGAAGAGACTAACATTGTCCTAAATAAGGAAAAATATCATTTTATGGTCAAGAAAGGGTTAGTTCTTGGTCACATAATTTCTAATAAAAAATCGAAGTAGATCATGCAAAAATCGAAATAATCGAAAAACTGCACACTCCAACTACGACTAAAGCGATTAGAAATTTTCTCGGTCACGCAGGTTTCTATCGACATTTTATAAAAGACTTTTCAAAAAATACTAAACCACCGACCCATCTACTTGAGAATAATGTTTTGTTTTCTTTTAATAGTGATTGTTTTTCTACTTTTTCTATTATTAAGGAAAAACTTGTTAATTCTCCGATTTTAATTGATCCTAATTGGAATTTGTCTTTTGAATTGATGTGTGATGTGAGTAATTATGTTGTAGGTGCTATGTTAGGACAATGAATAAACAAATATTTTCATCTTATTTATTATGCTAGTAAAACTTTAAACTCTGCCCAGGCTAATTACACCATCATTAAGAAAGAACTATTAGCGATAATTTTTGTTTTTGATAAATTCCGCTCCTATTTAACTTTATCTAAAGTAGTTGTATTATCGATCATTCTGCCCTTCGTTATTTACTCGCCAAAGACCGATGCCAATCCACATTAATTAGGTGGATTTTTCTCCTCCAAGAATTCGATGTGGAGATCAAGGACAAAAAGGGTGTGGAGTACCTAACTGCTGATCACTTATCCAGACTGAAGAGCTCGGACGCTGATGTTGTTGAAGAAATTAATGATGCATTTCCGGAAGAGCATCTTCTTTTTTTGGCCAAGGTAAATTCTCTCCCTACTCCTTGGTTCGCAAATTTTGCTAACTATCTTGTAGGAAAAGTAATCCAAAAGACTCTTTCAACTCAACAGAAGAAGAAATTCTTCTCAGATTTGAAATTTTGCTTTTGGGAGGACCCTTTCCTATTCCGAATTGGTGCGGACCAAGTGGCAAGGAGGTGCGTCTTCCAAGAAGAAGGACTGCAAATCCGTAAGCACTGCCATGACGGACAACTGGAGGCCACTACCAAGCAAGCTGCACTACAAGGATGGTTCTGGACGCAGGTTTTTATAGGCCAACAATTTTCAAGGATGCACACCAATTTGTAAGTTCTTGCGATACTTGCCAACGAGCAGGTAGTATCTCTGTCACCTCTGAGATGCCTCAAACTTATTTTTTAGGATGTGAACTGTTTGATCTTTGGGGAATAAATTTTGTAGGACTTTTTCCCTCTTCATTAGGAAATCACTATATTATAGTTGCGGTACTATGTCTCTAGGTGGGCAGAAACTCAAGCTTTTCCTAAAAATGATGCTAGAGTTGTCTTAAGATTTTTGAAAATGTTATATTCTAGATTTGGCACTCCACAAGCATTGATTAGCAAGAGGGGGTCGCACTTTTGTAGCGCCCAACTTAATAAATTGCTCACACGTTATAGCGTTACACACAAACTATCCACTGCTTATCACACTCAAGCTAACAGTCAAGTGGAAGTCGTTAATATGAAACTAAAAAGAATTTTGGAAAAAATTATTTCTTCAAATAAAAAAGATTTGTAGGTCAAGTTAGATGATGCGCTTTGGACTAATTGTACGACATACAAAACCAACATTGGTTGTACACCATATCTCCTAGTTTATGACAATGCGTGTCATATACTAGTCGAGTTAGAGCATCGTGCCTAGGACACTAAAATTTTTAAACATTGATCCGACTTTATCCGCTCATTTAAGGAAATTCCAACTGAACGAGTTAGATGAGTGGAGAGCGAATGCTTACAAAAGTAATTTTCTTCATAAAAAAATAAAATTATATCATGATCAACAACTTAAACACCGTAAAAATTTCAAGCCGGGTGATCTAGTTCTTCTATACAATTCATGATTGCGCCTTTTTCCGGGCAAACTAAAATCTCGAGGGTCTGGTACCTTCGTTGTTAAGGAGATTTTGACATACGGGATGGTGCTTTTATCGCACCCCAAAAAAAGGCGAGTTTAAGTTTAAGGGCCACCATCTGAAGTTGTACTTTTCCGACGAAGAGTTGGTGCGCAACAAAATTTCTTTTCATCTTCCTACTGTTCAACATAATCTTTTAGTCATTTTTCCTTTTCTTCTTTCCTTTTTCTTTCCTTTAAAACATCGAGGACGACAATGTTTCTCTTTAATCTGGTGGGAGTTACATGATCTCTTTATTTTTATAAGAGAAAAATTCAATTCTTTTTTGCTTTTTCTTTCTTGCCTTCTTTTATTATCAAAAAAAATATGGAAAGACTAAAAAAAATAAAAAAACCAAAAATTCAAAAAAAAAAAATAGAAAAGCACATTTAATTTCTTAGAAAGAGCCGTTTGGGATTTCACCCAATCACACCGCTTAGTATCATTGTGGACCCCTCCAAGAAGTAAGAAAGAAAAAAGATTATAGGTTTAAGTTTTTATTTTTATGCTAGATTATTATTTTCAAACAAAATCAAAAAAGATAATATCCAAAATCCAAATAAAAATGAGAAAACCTAGAAAAAACCTTTAGTAATTTGAGTTAAATTTTACTTAGTCTTTAGTACCCCATGACTTAGCGTTTTCTTATTTTTAATCATTTGTGCACTTGTTTAGCTAGATAATTTTTTCAAACTTTCATTTTGGCTATGTTTCGAGAGTAATATGTTGACTTGTGTGTAAAAATTGTGATAAGCAGGAAATGAGACACCAAATGCAGTAACACTCAATCTATCTAAGCCCAAACAAACCAAATGCAACCAAAAGTGCAAGACCACAACCAATCCGCGCGGAGAGCCTGTTATTCTAGTGCTGACAAAGAACTCTGTTTGTTGATCTGCAAACCGCCTGATAGCGAGGTCTCCTAACCACCAGATCACACGAACTGTTGTTGCCACCGAACAAAACAAGCCGCCAGAGGCGAACAACTTATTGAATCGGGAAACAAGTTGCAGAACAGAAGACTGTCTGGTCGCAAGTCGTGACCTGCTGCTAACCGCTGGTTGTAAACCGCAGAAACCGCACTGACTCTGAATGAAGTCAGAACTAAGTCCCTGGCTCCTCAACGCTATGCGCACAACCTGCACAACACAAACCGGTGAACCTCTTCAAACTGTGCGGATAGAAAAACCTAACCGCAACAATCTCTTGCGAGCTCACTTACTGTTCACTCGGTGTATCTATGATGTGATAGGAGGTCCTATTTATAGGCGCAGAGAGAAGTGTGATCATTGCTCTAGTTGATAGGATAACTGTAATGCCCCAAAACTCAAAAGAGGCACGGGTAGCGTTTTGAGCCAAGTTTGGAACTTAGTAGGGCTCATATAGCCTGGGACACGAGCGTGTCACAGGGCCGTGTCGTGCTCGGTTTCGACGGTGGTTGTATGGTCGACGAAATTGCAGCCGATGATCGTCGAACAGCGAACACGGATTGAGACACGGGCGTGTCCCAGGCCGAGTCCTACTCGGGTAGTTGGGCGAGTTGTGTCGGGGGAGAAACACGGCCTATAGCCCAGCCGTGTTTGGGTTTGACACGGGCATGTCAAATGGGACACAGACGTGTCGAATACCCGTGTTCTCCTCGGGTTGGTGTTGGTCCTGTGACGATGGAGGAACACGCCCAGTTACATGGGCATGTACTGGATGACACGGGCGTGTCGAGAGCCCGTATACTTTTCGGGATGCGACAGTTTCAGCGTCAAATGGGGCACATGGCCTTGGACACGGGCGTGTCACAAGCCGTGTTCGGCCTAGGTTTTGGATTTTAAGCGCGAATCTTGGCCGTCCATTTCCTTATTTTGGGATCTAATGGCTCAGGGCTGCCCTTGCTGGGATATACCCGGGTATAGGGTTTAGAAACACTCATTTTATTTGATCTTTCTCGTTCTAAAGTTCTAGAGAGAGGGGAGTGCAAGGAAGAAGAAGGAGGAGAGATCCGGCCGCCGGTGGAGCTTCGAAGCCCGAAATCGCAAGCCGAGTTCGGATCTACGAAGGCGAGGACGTTGCGGTGCTTTTAATCCGCATAGATCTTCATGGTGCCGAAGAGGAATGCTAGGGTAATGATTCTCATCTTGGACATGTGAAATCCTCTTTTCCCTCGCATAGGAAGCCCGCTCTCGCTAGTATGCGGTGAGTGTGAGGTGTTCCTTTTGGATATACATGAATAGTCCTCATTGCTTTGCATGTAGAGTCCGTAATCGAGAAATAGATATAGGCATGATGTGTGAAGCCTACCCGGACAAGTTGGTCTGGATCGGTGATGTTTCATTGCATGAATGGCCGGAGAAGACTCCGTGCCAATGGTTGTTTTTCGGGTTTTCTACGCGGTAGATTGCAATAGGGAGCCTTGGGGACTAACCTCAAGGTGCACCTGGAAAACTGGGCAGAAGCGTGGTTCTGCCATCTTGGTGGCCTGGGAGCCAACTTGTACATAACTCGGTTATGTAATATTGTGTGTTCGATACTCGGGCTTCAGGGAAGCTTGGCCCGTGTCGATGACTTAAATTGTCGTGGCGAGGTGAGTAACGGGTTGAGTGGAACCATTCTTGCTCTTGGCGGTTCGGTATTAGGGTCCTATCGATGGCATAGAGGGCAGGTCTGAGGCGGTCGATGTCTTCAATTGACGTGACTTTTGCCGAAAAGACTGAAATGCTCACAAGTTTTTCGTCCTAGGGGCGGTGGTGGACCGAGTTCACCGCATAAGTGCCCTGAGAGCACATGGTGTGTGGTCGTGTATGCCTACGCCTGTGGTGAAGTGTGCTTAAATTGTACTTTCACTATCTTGCTTGGTTTTACTAATGCACTGCAGGGAAGGAGCATCGTCGCCCCGAGTTTAGCGGCGGGGTCGTTATAATCTGGTCAGCTTTAGTTGACCTTTGCTTTTGTTTGTCACCTCTTCGGTGGATTGTTGCTTGCAGCTGCTGCAGAGCCTTGTGGCAAATAGCGGGCAAAAGCCCATGTTGCTGAGCCAGCCCTCGAATGCCTAATATTTGAATGTTCACTTTGTTTCTCATGTGTGACCGGCCTGCGTGCCGAGGTTTGGAAGACACTTATATTTGAGTAAACTATTATAAGGCCATAAGGCCAAGTACTTGTGTATTTATACGTTCATTCTGTTGGGTTTTTGTAGTGGACATTCATGTTGTTGGTTGGGTTCTTTATTTGCAACTTTTAAATTACTTCCGCTAGAATGTGCTCTGTGTAGGATGTTGGTTATTGGCAAGATGGTTTCCATTGTATAACCTTCTGGTCTGTCTGTGGTATATGGCGTCGGGCCCCTACCGGACCTACTGTTATATGCTATGTGACGGATATGAGGTGTTACAATTTGGCATCAGACTACTGGTTTCGGTCAACTTAAATGAATTCGTGGACGAATTCTTTTAAGGGGTGGTGAGCACATGTGTGCGCGTCATCGTTATAACATAAAAGAACCCATGAATGTCCACTTAGGAATGAAAATACACATGTTTGAGGAACCTGCGTGTTCTTATAATTGCTTTTTGCAATTTTGATTGGTCGCTTAACGGTGTTTTGTACAACTATAGGTGACCAGGAGTGGTGCAGGGCGGTCAGAACACCCGGTTTCTGAGGCTAGTAGCGCACCGAATGATGTGCCTGCAACACCTCCCTCGGCAGAAACCATACGATTGGTGGCTGAAGCGGTGTTTGCTATGATAAATGCGCAGCCTACATGGAAAATGCAGCAGCCTAGTCCTGCGGTGGAGCAGGTACCGCTTCAAGCAGCGAAACCGAGAAGGGTGGAGCAAGTAGTGGTGGAACCTTTGGTGCCTAGGAGAGCAACTGAAAGGAAGCTCAAACATGTTATGGGCTTCAATCCTCTGGTGTTCTCGGGGACAGGAACCCCATTCCAAGCTGAGTATTGGCTCTCCCGTGTTAAGAGAGTCATGACAGCTACTGAAACGGAAGATTGGCAGATGACCACCATAGCTACGTTCCTTTTGGATGGAGATGCAAGGCTGTGGTGGGAAGGTTTGGAGTTACATCACTTGAGGGGAAGGCAACTTACGGACGTCTCGATGGAAGAATTATCGAGACAGTTCTTGGCAAGGTACCTTCCCTCGACTCAGAGGATTGCATTGGAGAATGAATTCTATAGGTTGACGGAAGGAGAGAGTAGCATGGCCGAGTATCTCCACGAATTTACACGGTTGGATCGGTACGCTAGCTCTACTTTCGCTGACGAGGAGCATAAGACAAACCGATTCTACGAAGGTCTGAGGGATGACCTAAGGCTACTGCTCTCAGAGCCTATGACGTAGAGCTTCTTGACCTTGGTCAATACGGCCCGGTCTTTGGAAAAGGATCCGAGGAATGTGCAAGCGAAGAAAGACTCTACTGCAAAGAGGTTGGAGTTCAAAGGTCGAACTCCTCAAAATTTGTGTTCCGTAAGTGGAATAAAAAGTCTAGGACTTCGAGTCCAACCCCTTCTTCTGTTGCATCTGGGGAAACTACAGTCTGAACCCCGAGCGCATGCTATAATTGTGGAAAGCTGGGACACTATGCCCGAGATTGTCGAAGCGGACTTCCCAAGTCCGAGAGGAATCCGGGAGCAACCTATGAGGAGAAGGGCAAGGCGGTGGATTCAACAGCATCCCATTATGCTCCGGCTCAACCTAGAGTCTACAATCTTGGCCAGCAGGAGGCCATCAAGCAAGAGGATGTGGTGATAGGTACGGTTTAAATTTATAGAAAATTAGTTTTAAATACTTGTTACCTTGCGCGTGTTACCTTACCACTGCTTGTATAGGCTTCGTTTTGATTTATGATAATCCGGCGAGAGCACTCTTTGATACGGAAGCTTCGCACTCCTTTTTGTCCGAATGATTCATATCGTGCATCGGAGTACGTTCTTCGATGGCAAAGGACAAACTGGATGTGTTGTTGTCGAATGGGTGTTCGATGCACGCGGATAGAGTCTGTGGTGTAAAGATTCATATTGGGAGTCAGGAGTTCGATTTGCAAGCGTTGTTACTGCAGCTGGTGGAGTTCTACGTGATATTTGGTATGGACTAGCTCTCGGAGCAGCAAGCATATATTGATTGCAATCATAAGGAGGTTAAGTTGGTAACTCGTCGTGAGACGACGTTTGCGAGCTTAATAGGTTCGAGCAAGACTTTGATGTCTGCTCTTCAGGAGGTTAAGGTGGTTCGTGCTGGTGCAGAGCTGTTCTTCACGCTAGTGGAGGCTTCGAAGCCTAAGCTTGCATTGGACCGCATCCTAATGGTGTTCGAATACCCTGATGTGTTCACTTGCGATCTCCCTGAATCCCCACCTTAGTGGGAGATAGATTTCACCATCGAGCTAGTGCCAGGTGCGAAACCTGTGTCACGCTCTCTGTATCGGCTAGCGCTATAACACCTCCCCTGTAATGACCGTATAATATGGGTCCGGCCGGGGCCACACAACATACAGACGCCACAGCTTTAGTATTATAAGATGATATAACTACCCAATCTCAAAACTCAAGACGCAACACAGCGAAAACAGCAAAGAGACAAGAAGATATCCACACATATAGGAGATTAGAGATGGCCTTAAGGCCTTACAACAAAAGTGAGTCCGAAGATCAAATAATAAAAACAGTCAAGAACGTGCATCAGCACCCCTAAACTACCTCGGTATGCAAGCCGGAATACAGGAGCATCAAACATACAATGTCAAATAAGTAAAGCTAAAGCAAAGCGGTACTCTTCATGAGGCTTAGGACTTTTTGGCCGGCGAGCTAGCTCCTGCTTGCGATCCTTGTCCTGTAAAAATTGGTGGTAATGTGGGTCAGTAAAGGCTGACCTCAAACTGTGTAACAAACACATCTCCTTCCGGCCACCCCTAACGGACCCCGGGGTACTCCTCCAACCTGCAAGTTAGCACTTTGTATGCAATATTCATAAGCAAGAAAAGCAACTAAGGAAACAGGCTTGGATGTCTCAAACATCATACATGTTCTCTACTGTTGAGCATATAAAAAAAGGGCCTACTATGCAACATGAATACAACACCCGGGCTTCACCCAAGGCACCCTATAGCATATGCATCTAGTGCAACATCACATCATTTGAGTACTCATCATTTCCCCAATGGCATAAAGCCGCAAACAAAGGGGAACAACAATCCCCCAATGGCATACAAGCCGACACACGGAACTCTTGCCAAGGCTCCACCCGCTCACGGTCGTAGACCCGGGCTTGCCAGGAAACTCTGACTTCTCATGTCAGGATTCCGTCCAACACACTGACCGATTCTAAGAACCCTTGCGGGACCCCACCCGCTCATGGCCTAATTGCCCGGGCTTGCCCTATGCTCGGCGTTCTCGTCAGTCTCACAAAAAGGGGACTAGTCTCGCAGGGACACTTTCCACACATGACTTGCATGTCACGGGATAGCCAGCCGACCATAGAGACACAACACGCCTTGGCACATCACAAACCAAGACAGTTCCACCATAATCCCTCATTCGTACTGCAGCATTCCCGCGCACCAAGGAAACCATCTACCGCCAATGGGGAGCTAACCTTGTCCACCAAGGAAACCATCTACCGCTAATGCGGAGCTAACCTTGTCCGGTTCCGGCTAAATGTACTCACACGAGAAAATGGGGAAAGCATCACAAACATCATAAACGGCCTCTTGCCGCAACGGGTTTCTACCAAAACCCTAAAGCTCGTATGCAACACCACCGGGTCGGACTAACGGTCGCGACCATGGCTTCACCCACCATGCCTAATCCACTAACAGAGCGGATCTCTAATGCAAAATCATGTCGGGGACGGACTCAATCGACCCGGAGGTTTCTCTTGAACCTTGGCGACCAAAACCCCTCCCATATGAGAGATTGGTGCCCAAAAACCATAGAAATAAGAGATGCAAGACACGTATCCTAAAATCAAGAGGAGAAGTGTTGTTATCTTCCGACCCCTCTTCCTATCCATGGAAACTTAGCCGGATGAAAACCTTCGCAATGATCTTGACTCCACGGATCCGAACTCGGCTCGCGATTTGGAGCACCGAAGCCTCTCTAAAGGACAGATCTCCTTCACCGTCTTCCGCGCTGTCCCTTCTCTCTAGATCTTAGACGGAGAAACAACGACTGAAACAATCCGGATTTTGAAACCCTACTCTCGGGTATATCCCAAACAGAAAAACCCCCAGCCTTCGGATCCCACATAAAGGAATGCATGGCTGTGATACGTGTCTGACCTGGAAAAACAGAATGTCGAACAATCTGTGTCAAACAAATCCACCAAGATCGCCGCTCGACGATCGTCGAACCAAGATCGTCGAACGCAGAAATCGACAAGCGCAAAATCGTCGAGCGCAAGCCAGATTGTCGAATGCAGATCATCGATCGCTGGCCAGATCGTCGAGCGCTGGCCAGAACCACGATCACTGGCCTGATCGTCGAACCAAAATCGTCGACCGCGCAAATCGTCGAGCGCAGATCGTCGAGCGCTGGCCAGAACGTCGAGCGCTGGCCAGATCGACGATCGCTTACCTGATCGTCAAACCAAAATAGTCGACCGCACAAATCGTCGAGCGCAGATCGTCGAGCGCTGGCCAGATCGACGTTCGCTGGCCTGATCGTCGACCCAAGATCGTCGATCGCACAAATCGTCGAGGGCAGATCGTCGAGCGCAGACTCGACCACACTTCGTCGACTTCAAATCGACGACCTCCCAGTCTCTTTGCCGAACCCGACCGAGACACGGCCTTGGACACACCCGTGTCCTTTGCCATGTCACCCCTTACCATGACCCAATCCTGGCCAAAAACGTTGATCCTCCCTCTTACGGAAATTTGGGCGTTACAACTCTCTCCCCCTTAAAAGAATTTCGTCCCGAAATTACAGAAAATAAAAGGGGACAAAAGCTTATATGGTACCTGAACGGAAAAACTCTGGATACTCCTCCAGCATGGTTTGCTCTCGCTCCCAAGAGAGCTCCTCACAACCACAATTGTCCCATCGGACTTTAATGAGTTTCACCTCTTTGTTCTGCAACTGCCGAATCTCTGAATCCTCTATGGCAACTGGACGTACTCGCGTCCTCAAGCCTTCCTCTATCGGCACCGATGCCGGCTCGATCACCACACTAGCCTCTACCAAGGCTTTCCTCAAGACGGAGACATGGAAGACGTCGTGTAATCCACTCAGCTCTGCGGACAACGCCAACCGGTACGCTGCTTCTCCCACCCGTTCAACAACTTTGAAAGGTCCCAAAAACCTTGGACTCAACTTCTTGAGTCGGCGAACCCGTGAAATGCCCTTGAATGGCTTGTTTTTTAAATAGACCCAATCGCCTACCGCAAACTCAGCTTCCTATGGCGAGCATTAAAATACTTTACTTATCGATCTTGCGCCATCTTCATACGCTCTTGAATGGTTCACACCATCTAACAAGCGTCAGCTACCACGTCTTTTCCCAACAGTTTGGTGTCTCCCGCCTCTGCCCAAGACATCGGCGTTCGACACCGTCTCCCATACAAGGCTTCGTACGGCGCCATTTTTATACTTGCTTGGTAACTGTTGTTGTACGCAAACTCCACCATGAAGAGATGATCTTCCCACTTCTTGCCGAAATCAAGAATGCACATTCTCAGCATGTCTTCCATAGTACGGTTCATTCTTTCGGTTTGCCCGTCAGATTGGGGATGGAAAGCTGTACTGAACTTGAGCTTCGTGCCCAAACTCTTTTGAACCAATCTCCAGTCCTTGGACGTAAACCGTCCATCTCGATCGCTGACTATGCTCTTAGGAATCCCATGTAGTCGCACAATATTGCGAACATACAACTCCACCAGCTTCTCCACACTGTCCTCCTTCCGATTTGGGATGAAGTGGGACACCTTGGTTAAGCGATCCACGATCACCCAAATAGCATCATTACCCTGCTGCGATCTAGGTAACCCATGCACAAAATCCATGGAGATATCATCGAATTTCCACTCGGGGATTGGAAGAGGCTTCAGGAACCCGCCCGGCTTCTGACACTCGGCCTTCACCAAGGCACAAGTTTGGCATCGATTCACATACAAAGCTACGTCCCGCTTCAGTCCAGTCCACCAAAGGGATTACTTCATATCCAAGTACATCTTTGTACTACCCGGGTGAACGGAGTACTTTGAGAAGTGAGCCTCAAACATCAACTCCTCACGGAGCTTGCCGAACTGCGGTACACAAATCCGTCCGCCCTTCCTCAAGATCCCATCAATCATCTCCCAGGCGCTGCTCTCGCCCTTTTGAGCCTCCACCACGAACGGTTGAAACTCCACATCCAAACAGGTCGCTTCCCGAATACGATCGGACAAGTCGTTCTGGATTTCAATCCAGTTCAACCGAGCCATGCTAGACTCGCCTCTCGCTATGCATTCCAAGCCATGGGACTCCCAGTCCCGTTCCAACCGCTCTTCATGAGCTTCGATCCAATTCCCTTGCCCTGAGTACTGTCTACTCAAGGCATCCACCACCACATTGGCTTTACTTGGCGTATACTGAATCGCCACCTCGTAGTCTCCAAGGAACTCAACCCACCTGTGTTGCCTCATGTTCAAGTCCTTTTGATCCAAGATATACTTCAGGCTTTTATGATCCGTTAAGATCTCCACCTTTGCACCATAAACATAGTGTCGCCATATTTTCAACGCAAAAATTACCGCCACCAACACCAAATCATGGAAGGGGTAATTCCTCTTATGAAGCTTCAGCTGCCTAGACCCAAAAGCTATCACTTTGCCATGTTGCACCAAAACGCAACTCAAACGGCATCCTGATGCGTCACTGAAGATCTGAAATCCCTCGGTCCCTTGCGGTAGACTTAGGATTTGAGCCATCATCAGTCTCTCCTTCAGTGCCTCAAATGCTTGACTGCACTCTTGAGTCCACACAAACTTATGATCTTTACAAATGAGTGAGGTGAGGGGTAGAGCTATCCGCAAAAAATTCTCCACGAATCTCCTATAGTACCCGGCTAGTCCAAGAAGACTTCGGACTTCCGCCACGGTCCTCAAAACCGGCCAATCTGTGATGGCTTCCACTTTTGTTGGATCCACTGCGACCCCATCCCCACAAATCACGTGGCCCAAAAATACAACCTTCGCTAACTAGAACTCGCACTTTGAGAACTTTGCATACAGCTGATTCTCTCTCAACACCTGCAAGACCACTCTCAAGTGGGTCTCATGCTCCACTTCCGATTTGGAATACACCAAGATGTCGTCAATGAAGACAACCACAAAAGAATCCAAGTATTCCTGAAATACTTGATTCATAAGATCCATGAACACAGATGGCGCGTTCGTCAACCCGAACGGCATCACCGAGAACTCGAAGTGACTATACCTCGTACCAAACGTTGTCTTGGGTATGTCCTCGTTCCGAATTCGCAATTGGTAGTATCCCGACTTTAAGTCCAACTTTGAATACACCACCTACCCCACCAACTGGTCGAACAGGTCGTCTATCCGAGGAATCAGATACTTATTCTTAACGGTCAATTTATTCAGCTCTCGGTAGTCTATGCACAGTCGCATACTACCATCTTTCTTCTTCACGAACAACACTGGCACGCTCCACGGTGAAGAACTGGGTTGGATATACCCCTGTTCCAACAGTTCCTGCAACTGCACTTTGAGCTCAGCCAACTCTTATGGTGCCATTCTAAACGGAGGTCGTGACACCGGCCTAGCCTTTGGCACTAACTCAATCAAGAAGTCGATCTCCCACCGAGGAGGCACTCTAGGAAGATCATCAGGAAACACGTCCTCGAATTTTGCCACCATTAGCACTTCCCCAATTGATAACTTGGAGAGGCGAACCTCCAATAACGCTACAAGCACTATTCCACCCTGGTTAACTACCCGCACCAACTGCAAGGCCAAAATCAGGGAACTGGCCACTCTGCTAAGGCCCTCAAATTTGACTTCCGCCCGCCCCTTGCTCATTAGGGTCACCACCTTGGATAGACAATCAATACTGGCACGCTGCTCTGCAAGCCAGTCCATGCCCAAAATCACATCAAACTCAACCAATGGTAAAACCACTGCTACCAATACGAAGTCAACTCCGTCCAGCTCCCAACAAATGCGCCCTTTGGCCCCGGTGGTCATGGATGACCCATTGGGCATGCGCACTTTCAACTCCGCGTCCACCAAAAATGACTCAACTCCTATTCTCCGGATGAAGCTCCCCGCAAGAAACGAGTGCGATGCTCCCGTATCGAACAATACCCTAGCGGGGTATCCGGAAACTAATACGAAGCCTATAACATAGACATCACACATAAAGGTCTAAAAGTATGAAGCACAAAGTTAAACTTAAATTTCCTCATACCTGTCACCCCATCGGTTTTGCAGATCGCTTCCTGCTGTCCAAGGTTGTAGGCCCTTGGTTGCACCGGTTGGAACCGAGAAGCACTATACTGCGCCATCTTCCCTTTCACTATAGCACTGAGGCCGGAGCGCACAGTCTGCTCCTGCCTTGCCTCTTGCTCCACTCCTCCTTGAGGACAAACATGAGCGATGTGACCCACCTTACCGCAGTTGTAGCATATCAGCGGTCCCCTAGAGTGAGAACCTCCAGATGTCCACTTGCTCATCTCACCGGACCTGGAAGTGTCGGGCTTTTTCCTCCACCTATTCCCTTCAGACTTTCCCTAGGATTGGGAAGGCTTCCCTTCCCCTTGCTTGGGAGTGAAACCCTTACGACGTTGGGTTCGCTCCAGATCACTCTCCAATGTCCTGGCAGCCTCAACTAGCTCATTAAAAGCAGCTCTATTCATGGAAATGAGGGGTTGCCTCAAATTCTCCCCCAGCCCCGGGTAGAAGAGGTTATCCCTCTCTACATCATCTGCCATCGTCGTTCCTGCGTAACGACCCAAACGGGTGAACTCTTGAACATACTCGTCCACCGTCTTAACTCGCTTCACCAAGTGTAGAAACTGCCTCTGAAGTGCCAACCTCGTTGAAACGGGAATGTACTTCTTTAGAAAATCATCCCCAAACTCTTCTATGGATGGGGTGCGTCCAGGAAATTGGCGTCCGCTATGGCTCACCCACCACAGCTTTGCGTCTCCTTCTAACATGAAGGCCGCAAACTCATATTTCTTATCTTCTGGCATCTCCGCCACCCTCAGATGTTCTTGCATCCTTGCCAACCAATCCTACGCATCAGTCGGGGTACCGACTCCCTTGAATGTCGGGCGATGGAAGCTCAGAAAAATACTTCATGTG
Organism: Platanthera guangdongensis; assembly: GCA_039583875.1. Classification (NCBI taxonomy): domain Eukaryota; kingdom Viridiplantae; phylum Streptophyta; class Magnoliopsida; order Asparagales; family Orchidaceae; genus Platanthera; species Platanthera guangdongensis. Next base: position 192,396,504 of record CM077163.1, on the reverse strand, counting down.
CCGGTCTCCATGTCCGACAACCACCCTTTTCGCCAAAGGCTCCACTCGCCTGGCTTCTCCGCCTGGCACGGCCGTCGCCATATCTGGTGTAGCAGGGGTTTCTACCTGAGCTGTCGCTGCAGCTTGGGCTATCACCATTGCTTCCGCAAGCATGCGACAGAAATCGGCCGGGTTTACACTCGTGCCCAAAAGACCTGGAGCAGTGGCACTGCTCTCCGAAAGCTCTTCTCTTGGTCTCGACATACCCGCCTCATTGCTTGTACTCTTTAGAAAAGCAAGAAAACAAGGAATCAGTCTCTAATCACAAGACTCAAACATAAGGACACTCATGGTCCCGCATTACTGCTATGTGGATATCTTTTATACGCACTAACCTTCGATCTAACCTCCCTCTGATACCAAATTGTGACACCTTCCCTGTAATGACCGTATAATATGGGTCCGACCGGGGCCCCACAACATACAGACGCCACAGCTTTAGTATTATAAGATGATATAACTACCCAATCTCAAAACTCAAGACGCAACACAGCGGAAACAGCAAAGAGTCTAGAAGATATCCACACATATAGGAGATTAGAGATGTCCTTAAGGCCTTACAACAAAAGTGAGTCTGAAGCTCAAATAATAAAAACAGTCAAGAACGTGCATCAGCACCCCTAAACTACCTCGGCATGCAAGCCGGAATACTGGAGCATCAAACATACAATGTTAAATAAGTAAAGCTAAAGCAAAGCAGTACTCTTCATGAGGCTTAGGCCTTTTTGGCTGGAGAGCTAGCTCCTGCTTGCGATCCTTGTCCTATAAAACTTGGTGGTAATGTGGGTCAGCAAAGGCTGACCTCAAACTGTGTAACAAACACATCTCCTCTGGGCCGCCCCTAACGGACCCCGGGGTACTCCTCCAACCTGCAAGTTAGCATTTCGTATGCAATATTCATAAGCAAGAAAAGCAAATAAGGAAACAGACTTGGATGTCTCAAACATCATACATGTTCTCTACTGTTGAGCATATAATAAAAGGGCCTACTATGCAACATGAATGCAATACCCGGGCTTCACCCAAGGCACCCTATAGCGTATGCATCTAGCACAACATCACATCATTTGGGTACTCATCATTTCCCCAATGGCATAAAGCCGCAAACAAAGGGGAACCACAATCCCCCAACGACATACAAGCCGCCACACGGAACTTTTGCCAAGGCCCCACCCGCTCACGTTTGTAGACCCGGGCTTGCCGGCAAACTCTGACTTCTCATGTCAGGATTCCGTCCAACACACTGACCGATTCTAAGAACCCTTGCTGGACCCCACCTGCTCATGGCCTCATTGCCCGGGCTTGCCCCATGCTCGGCGTTCTCGTCAGTCTCACAAAAAGGGGACTAGTCTCGCCGGGACACTTTACACACATAACTTGCACGTCACGGGATAGCCAGCCGACCACAGAGACACAGCCACGCCTTGGCACATCACAAACCAAACCAGTTCCACCATAATCCCTCATTCGTACTGTAGCGTTCCTGCGCACCAAGGAAACCATCTACCGTCAATGGGGAGCTAACCTTGTCCACCAAGGAAACCATCAACTGCCAATGCGGAGCTAACCTTGTCCGTTTCCGGCTACACGTACTCACAAGAGAAAATGGGGAAAGCATCACAAACATCATAAACGACCTCTTGCCGCAACGGGTTTCTACCAAAACCCTAAAGCTCGTATGCAACATCACCGGGCCGGACTAACGGTCCCGACCATGGCTTCACCCACCATGCCTAATCCACTAACGGAGCGGATCTCTAATGCAAAATCATGACGGGGATGGACTCAATCGACCCGGAGGTTTCTCTTGAACCTTGCTAACCAAAACCCCTCTCATATTAGAGATTGGTGCCCAAAAACCATGAAAATAAGAAATGCAAGACACGCATCCTAAAACCAAGAGGAGAAGTGTCGTTACCTTCCGACCCCTCTTCCTAGCCATGGAAACTTAGCCGGATGAAAACCTTCGCAACGAACTTTCCTCCACGGATCCGAACTCGGCTCATGATTTGGAGCACCGAAGCCTCTCTAAAGGCCGGATCTCCTTCACCATCTTCTGCGCTCTCCCGTCTCTCTAGATCTTAGACGGAGAAACAGCGACTGAAACAATCCGGATTTTGAAACCCTACTCTCGGGTATATCCCAAACAGAAAAACCCCAGCCTTCGGATCCCACACAAAGGAATGCACGGTTGTGATACGAGTCTGACCTGGAAAAACAGAATGTCAAACACTCTGCGTCAAACCAATCCGCCAAGATCGCCGCTCGACGATCGTCGAACCAAGATCGTCGAATTCACAAATCGACAAGCGCAAAATCGTCGAGCGCAAGCCAGATCGTCGAACGCAGATCATCGAGTGCTGGCCAGAACCACGATCACTGGCCTGATCGTCGAACCAAAATCGTCGACCGCGCAAATCATCAAGCGCAGATCGTCGAGCGCTGGCCAGAACGTCGAGCGCTGGCTAGATCGACGATCGCTGACCTGATCGTCGAACCAAAATCGTCGACCGCGCAAATCATCGAGCGCAGAATGTCGAGTGCTGGCCAGAACGTCGAGCGCTAGCCAGATCGACGATCGCTGGCCTGATCGTCGACCCAAGATCGTCGACCGCGAAAATCGTCGAGCGCAGATCGTCGAGCGCAGACTCGACCACACTTCGTCGACTTCAAATCGACGACCTCCCGGGCTCTTTACCGAACCCGACCGAGACACGGCCTTGGACACGCCCGTGTCCTTGGCCGTGTCACCCCTTACCATGACCCAATCCTGGCCAAAATATTGATCGTCCCTCTTACGAAAATTGGGGCATTACAAACGCCTAAGGAGATGGTGGAGCTGAAGGTACAACTTCAAGAGCTTTTGGAACAAGGTTATGTGCATCCAAGTTCGGCGCCTTGGAGCGCACCGGTCCTTTTCGTGAAGAAGAAGGACGGAAGTTTGCGGCTCTGTATTGATTACCGGGAGTTGAACAAGTTAACAGAAAAGGACAAGTACCCGATCCCAAGGATTGATGATCTGTTCGATCAGTTAGTCGGGTCATCGGTGTACTCGAAATTGGATCTTAAGTCCGGGTATTATCAGCTGAGGATACGGGAGAGTGACATCCCCAAGACAGCTTTTAGTACGAGATACAGGCATTATGAGTTTACAGTCATGCCGTCAGTGTTCATGGATCTGATGAACAAGACATTCAGGGAGTACCTAGACCACTTTATGATCGTATTCATCGACGATATATTGGTTTACTCGCAGAGTGAGGCAGATCAATTTAAGCATTTGCATTTGGTATTGGAGACGCTGAGGAGGAATCAACTGTACGCTAAGTTCTCCAAATGGAAGTTTTGATTGTCCTCAGTAGCGTTCCTTGGTCACATAGTCAGTGTGTAACACCCCCATCCGTCATATGTCATATAACAGAAGGTCTAGCTGGAACCCGATGCCATATACCATGGAAAGTCGGAAGGGTTATATAATAATATTAAATATCGAACTGTGACTACTCGCCCTAGCACAGAGCATTCTAGCGGAAGCTTTTAAACAGTTGGAAAGAACCCATAATTGAATAATAACTATCATGAATGTCCACAAACTTCCATAGGAATGAAATAACAAATACACTGAAAGTACTTGGCCTTATGGCCTAACAAGAGTTCACTTAACAAAGTAATGTTTTACATACATCGTCTCGCAGGCCGGCCACACATGACAAAGTAAAAACAACTATTCGTTTTGGCCTTCGAGGGCTAGCTCGGCAACATGGGCTTCTGCCCGCTATTAATTTGGTACTTGGCTACGCAGCACCTGCAAGCAACATTCCACCGCACGGTGGCAAACAAAGTAACGGTCAGCCAAAGCCTACCAAATTATAACGACCCCGCCCCTTACTCAGGACGGCGGTGCTCCTTCCCTGCATTTCATTAGCCCAGCTAAACAATAAAGTACAAACATACTTCACCACAGGTGTAGGCTCGCACGACGAAACACCCCGTGCACTCAGGGCACATTTTCGGCGAATCCGATCAATTCCGTGGCTTCACCACCATCCCCTGGATGGCAACATCGTGAGCATTTTAGCCTTTCTGACCACTGTCTAAGGCTCCCAGCTATGCCAATGGCCAGTCCCTCTATGGGTCTCTAGCACCGAACTACATAGCCCAGGTCCGATTGCACTTGCTCGTTGCTCACACCGCCTAGTCACTTTAAGATGTACGCGTGGGCCAAGTTTCTCTCGAATCCCAAAACATATCCAAACATCACATAACCTAATTATGTTCAAGGCTAGCTCCCCGGCCACCAAGTTAGTAGAACTACGTTTCTGCTCAGTTTTTCGGGTGCACCTTGGAGTTAATCTCCAAGGATCCCGGTTGCAATCTACCGTGTAGAAACCCAAAAAAGAAACACAAAGCACGGAGTCTTCTCCGGCAAACCATATAAAATGCAACATCATCGATCCAGACCAACACATCCGGGTAGGCTTCACACATAATTCCTATGTCCATACTTCGGTTCCGGACTCTATATGCAACACAAGGGGGACTATTCGTGTCTACCCCAAGGATTACCTGTAACACCCCCTATCCGTCGCATAGCATATAGCAGTAGGTCCGGCCGGGGCCCGACGCCATATACCACAGACAGACTGGGTGGTTACTCAATGGAAACCATCCAACTAATATGCAACGTCCTACACAGAGTCATTATAGAGGAAGCAATTTTAATAGTTGCAAATAAAAGAACCCTGCTACTAGCATGAATGTCCACTACAAAGCCAACAGGAATGAACGTACAAATACACAAGTACTGGCCTTAAGGCCTTGCAATAGTTTGCTTGAATATCAATGTTTTCCAAACCTCGGCACGCAGACCAGCCATACATGAATAACAAAAAACACTCCAAATTAGGCCTTCGAGGGCTGGCTCAGCAACTTGTGCTTTGGCCCGCTATTTAGCACTCGGCTCCGCAGCACCTGCAAGCAACAATCCACCGCACGGTGGCAAACAAAGGCAACGGTCAGCTATGTTGAACACATTATAACAATTCTGCCCCCAGCTCGGGGCGGCGATGCTCCTTCCCTGCACTTTGTTAGCATAATCCAGCATTATAGTGTAATCACACAACATGTAAGACCCCCGTTTTTTTTTCTTTTTAACCCCGGGGTCTTATGCCTAGAACCACCGTTTTGCGGTGGCCCCGACTCTCAGGAAAGCCGCCACTACAAAACGCCGATTCTGCAGGCCTTTTCGATCATCACAGAGAGAGCAACAATCATAAACAGTGTTATAATTCGGTTCACAAACATCACAAGTAATAAGAGAAATCACAACCAGTCCATAAATAGAAAAGAGAGTGTACTACAAAGTAACAAAATGAAAATATAAACGGGCTTAAGCCCGGTACATCAGATCCTCGCTACAATCTCTCGCAGAGGCTATAAAAAGACTATCACTCATGGAGCTGGTCGCTAGTGCTCCGGTACTAGACTGGCTCACCTCCATGCGCACCGTACTCTGCTGGTGCTGGTCCCTGTGCTGCTTGTCCCTGTCTCCCATCTGGTGTCCCTGTAATGTTGTGGTACGAAATCCATTAGTCATAAAGACTAAGCCCTATCATCCCCTACCCCTCCCCCCATAGCTCCTAGGCACCGAGCGAGGAGGAAAGGGAAGCTACAAAGGTACATAGTATAAAGTGGTAGGTGACAGTAGAACTAGTCTAGCAGTTCTATAATAGTATGCAGTAAGGTAAGCAAGTAGAGTAAGCAAGTAGAGTAAGCAGCATATGTAAAAAAGACAAGGTAGGAAGTAAGTAACCTTAACTTACATGAATGTCCATACAAACATATAAGTTAAGGGGTCTTCTGCAAGGCTCCCATCATATAAAAAGTCTCATACCAATGTATACGTTGGGGTGTCGGTTGTATGCAAGTATGAGTGTAGTGATATGCTATGCCATGATTCATGCAAGTGCAACCCACACACAGGACTCAATGCGCACAGACCTTTAGTTCCCCTTATTTGGGCAGCTAGCTTCACTCCCAGAAACCTCCATAGTGGCCAACTGAGACAGTGGGTCGGGCCCCCCACTCCTAGGTGGGTATCCACACTACCAGGCCTAGCCCTCCCGTACACCCCTAGAAGAACACAACCTAGAGTATCCGCGTACTAATGCTGGTCATATCCACAAGACTTTCTTTGGCTAAGTGTCCCACACCGCCGAGTCAACGTATCGATATCGGTGTGAACGACCGTCCGATACCGATGACCCCTCACCTTATTTTATATCCAGAACCTTTTGAGCCACTGGCTCCCCGGACTAATCGTCTGTGCATCTACCTTCCGAAAGAACCGTCCGGATGGCAATCAAAACAACCGAATCAACCTCCCGAGTTACCGGGGTGTGTGAATGTGCAACCCTAGTTATACTAGTTGCTCTTGTAATATATTATTCTTACTGTTTATGTTAGCCCAGGACTGCCCAAGGTATTCCCCGTGAAGGGCTCTTAAAGGCACTAGGAACTACAATGGGATTACGCCCAAAGCTCCCTTTCGCAAGCCACTTACTATTATTGGTTGCTATCATATTTCTCAAACCCTTACTTATTGTACTGGATCTAACCCTAGAGTATTTGACACTTCCTCCCCACGGGAAAGACGATCTTTCGTCGATCCCGAGCATCACCTAACACTAGCCAAACCAAAACTCAACTCATCCTATCTTCCAATGGTAAACTCATTTTAATTATCCAACCAGCAAACATCTAACCCCAACTCATATGTCCAATTTCATATTCCAAATTAAATTCTGCAGTTTTACTAAATGCAGACCAACCCAAGCTATATGACGTGTAAAACAAGAGGTACTCAAAATATTCATCCAGTATCCCTATAATAATTATTGGGTGTCTATAATGATATGTTTGTCCTAAATTCAGAAATTCATATTTTTTCTAATTTATCTGGTTATTTATTTAGTTATTCTTGTAATCCAAAAATCTCAAGTTTGAACATGATGTACCAACATCAGACAAGTAATTGCTCCACAAAATGTATGATAAACATAATATGACTATTTAACATAAAATCCAAAGTTTCTCAACCTTTAAGCAAGATTTAAGCCCCTAATTAATTAATTCAATATAAATATAATAAATAGAATTAAATAGAGAAGTAGCTTAAAATATTATCCAAAAATTACACAAAATTTACCATGGCTATAGTATGATCATAAATCCTCACTGACTAAGTTTCATAACATTTTAAGCTAGTTTAACCATGATTTTAGCATAATCATCCTTAGGGGCAACTTAAAGATTTAAACTGCAAGTATAAGTTAATTTATTCCAAACACCCTACAATAATTTCCAGAGGCTCGTACTAACCCTAAGACTACTCTACCCAAGTTTCATCACTATTCAATGAGTTTTAGTAACATATTCTATCTCTACAATTTTTGTGCCCTAAACTAGGGTTAGGGTTTAGAGGGGCCTACCCATTCCCAAATCCCTTAAGAATTTAACCAGGGGGTTTTAGCTACTCTAGTTCTCATTCAACCAAGTCTCAAGTCCATACAAGGTCTTTTGACCCCTTGCCCTTCACAAGACACAAAAGCCCCTCCTTAGGGTTTGGTCTTCGGTCCTAAGGCAAATATACTCCAATCTACCACATCTTCCATGGGAGGCTGATAAAAGTCATGCCAAGTCAGTGTCCCAAATATCAACCTCTGTTGAGATGATTTGGCCACTCAAAACCCAAAGTACACTATTTGACCTAAATATCCTTATTCTGGCAAGGCTAGGGTTACATGATTTCAACTCAAACCATCTCCAAAAGAGATGAAATTTTAACCAGAGCCTTATGAAGACCCCAGGGACCACTCACCAAAATTTGGGAGGGTTTTGAGGTCATTAAACCTCTTAAATAATTCTTATATTATTTATTAAATTTCTACAAAAACTTTAGGAAACGTTTTTCCAAAAATTCCCAATTTTGGATATGTTCTAGGCATAGGTAAGAATGACGCTCATCCAAAATTTCAAGTCATTTGGATGGTGGATTGATGGGGGCACTCAAAATAGTCTCTGGTCTAACCTAGTTATAGCACTCACCAAAATGGGTGTTGTGGTCAAACCACTTACCCAAATAGGTTCAAATCAATTTTAAATTAAAATAGACTTCAAGTGCTACAATTGTCATGTTGGTCCCGTTTTCTAAAACATCTCCTAAGTATTTTTAATTTTTAATTAAAAACAGCCTAGAAATGAGACAGAAATTAATAAAACAGAAATAATTAAAGGCTCATCCAGCACGGATCTTAAAGCAGAATCGTGGGGCTCCTGATCATCTTCTTCCTCCAGCCAAGGGCTGGGATTGACCGAACCTGGAGCCTATTCCAAGCTCATTTCCCGGCCACCTGGCCACCTCCCTGGCCGGCCACCACTGCCACCACCTTCGTTGAGGTGGGGGCTATCGCCGGGTGGCGGCACGGCCGCCGGAGGGGTGGTTTCCGGCGAACTCACGAAGTATAAAAAGCCATGAAAAACTGAAATTTTCCTCACCCGATCCGGCTCAATTGAGCCCGATTTCTCTCCTAATTGATCTAAGATTCTAGCCCACGAAGAGAGGAGTAGAGGAGGACCTTCAATTGTGCTGTTAACCCAGAAATCGGCGATCCTTCCCAAGGTGGCCAGCTGGCCAGTCGCGACCCTTAGTTTCTCTCTTTCGATCGCGACAAGTCCCAGCGTAGGCGGACAGTTTCCCAGTCCGCCTAGCTCTCTTAGCAACCGCGTGCCCTGCGGGACGGCAGGCTATTCCCATGGCTCACCCTCGCGGAACATGCGGTTAGGTCCGCTAATCGTGCAGTGCTTTCCCTTGCAGGAGTCGGCCAACAGCACCACCGGGAGCGACCTCCTAGTCAGCCCAAGGGGCGGCGGTCTCCTGCCGCCGTCCGTCGAGGCCGCCCACCAAGGGCGACCTCCCTGCTGCCCGAGAGGCGGCGGCCTCCTGCCGCCGTCCGTCGAGGCCGCCCACCCGTGGCAGCCTCTGCCCGCCAGCCGGGCGGACTCCCCCTGGAGTCCGCCCAGGCCGCCCGTAAGGGGGCGGCCTGGCCCGCCGGGCGGACTCCTCCTGGAGTCCGCCCAGGCCGCCCGCTAGGGGGCGGCCCCGGCGCCCAGCCGGGCGGACTCCTCCCGGAGTCCGCCCAGGCCGCCCGCAAGGGGCGGCCTGGCCCGCCGGGCGGACTCCCCCTGGAGTCCGCCCAGGCCGCCCGCTAGGGGGCGGCCCCGGCGCCCAGCCGGGCGGACTCCTCCCGGAGTCCGCCCAGGTCGCCCGCAAGGGGGCGGCCTGGTCCGCCCAGGCCGCCCGCTAGGGGGCGGCCCCGGCGCCCAGCCGGGCGGACTCCTCCTGGAGTCCGCCCAGGCCGCCCGCAAGGGGGCGGCCTGGCCCGCCGGGCGGACTCCCCCTGGAGTCCTCCCAGGCCGCCCGCAAGGGGGCGGCCTGGCCCGCCGGGCGGACTCCCCCTGGAGTCCGCCCAGGCCGCCCGCTAGGGGGCGGCCCCGGCGCCCAGCCGGGCGGACTCCCCCCGGAGTCCGCCCAAGCCGCTCGCAAGGGGGCGGCCTGGCCCGCCGGGCGGACTCCCCCCGGAGTCCGCCCAGGCCGCCCGCTAGGGGGCGGCCCCGGCGCCCAGCCGGGCGGACTCCCCCCGGAGTCCGCCCCGGCCGCCCGCTAGGGGGCGGCCCCGGCGCCCAGCCGGGCGGACTCCCCCCGGAGTCCGCCCAGGCCGCCCGCAAGGGGGCGGCCTGGCCCGCCGGGCGGACTCCCCCTGGATTCCGCCCAGGCCGCCCGCTAGGGGGCGGCCCCGGCGCCCAGCCGGGCAGACTCCCCCCGGAGTCCGCCCAGGCCGCCCGCAAGGGGGCGGCCTGGCCCGCCGGGCGGACTCCCCCTGGAGTCCGCCCAGGCCGCCCGCTAGGGGGCGGCCCCGGCGCCCAACCGGGCGGACTCCCCCCGGAGTCCGCCCAGGCCGCCCGCAAGGGGGCGGCCTGGCCCGCCGGGCGGACTCCCCCTGGAGTCCGCCCAGGCCTCCCGCTAGGGGGCGGTCCCGGCGCCCAGCTGGGCGGACTCCCCCTGGAGTCCGCCCAGGCCGCCCGCAAGGGGGCAGCCTCCGGTCCTCTCTAGAGACTCCTGCAGTCTTCCTCAGTCAAAGTGGCGGACGCAAAATCTCAGTCCGCAGAGTCCGCGCAGGTCATCATGCTGACGTCACCGGGCCCCGCTTCTAGAAGAACTTCCCTGGGCCTATAAATAGCCCATGGTGCCTCTCATTCTGGTGGGGCTCCGGATCCTGGAGGGAGAGACAAGTCTTGCCAGCAGCCCCTGCGGACTCCGTTTTCCAGTCCGTCATCACCTCTCCAGCAAGCTCCGCGGACTCAGTTTCCTGTCCGCGCAGTCCTCCACAGCTCTTCAGCAGCTTGCCAGCAGACTCTGCAGACTCAGTTTCCTAGTCCTCCAGCAGCTAGCAGACTATTTTACTTAGTCTTTGGCAGCTTCTCCTCTCTGCTTTCTGGCACTTTCTTCTCCTTTAGCCGCCAGCTTCTCCTTGTACCCCTTTAGTGATTTTGTTGTAAAGGCGTACTTGTAAGCTTGTAATCTCTATCTTTTAATAAAGGAAAAGCCCGTCGCAGGAGTGGAATTTAGGCCACGACGGGCGAAGTGTGTTGTTGCCGCTGCTAGCGGCTCCCTCTTCTCTCCTCTGCTCAGCAAGCCTTGCTCCTCTGCTCAGCAAGCCTTGCTCCTCTGCTCAGCAAGCCTTGCTCCTCTGCTCAGCAAGCCTTGCTCCTCTGCTCAGCAAGCCTTTCCCTCAGCTCAGCTCTGCTCTCCTCGGCAACCAACCTGCAAGTGCAACCGTTGCGATTACTGTCTGCTCGACCGCTCCTGGTCTCCCTCTTCTTCCTCTCTTGATCAACCCTCTCTGTTGATCAAGGCTCGCTTCTTCTCTCAAGCCTCTCCCTTACCTCCGAAACCTTCTCCTTCCTCCTCACCTAGCCTGTGAGGCCCAATCACCCCCTCGGTGATAGCTGTCCCCCCGGTGCCGTTTTCGCGCATCAACACGTGCTTGCCGACGAGTTCTGTGGTGGTGCGCATGGCTGGATTTTGAAGCTTCGGGTGTTCTGCAACAGCACTACCAAATGGCTCGAAATCTTTAGGGATTGTGTGGAAACGACTCCTCTGGTCCTAAGGAAGCTTTTAAAACCATCAAATGGGGGAGGGAAAGGGTGTAACATCAATGACCATTAATGGCCTTAATGTGGAGATTTCGGCCATGGTGGGTTTACTGCACCCAGCCTCTGGAAAGGGCTGGAAAGTCCCCTAATCTTCCCCTAACTGAATAGGGAGGAAGACTCCAGCAAAAAGAGAGGGCCTTTGGCCTTCCAAGCCATGAATGGCCTTCACTTCCCACTTTCTCTCTCCTCCATTAAAGGGGAAAATGGAGCTTTTCTCTCTCCTACTCACCGTGGCCGAATTTGATCATCTCTCTAGCCTAATGGCATCCCACTAACTCATATTTGTAATAAAAATGAGTGTTAAAAACCGAACAGAAAACAAATCGAAAAGGTTTTAACTGAAACTTTATTATCCGAAAAAGGTATCTATTACAATGATATAGCCTCCCTTTTATAGAATGGAGGAGATGAGAGAGATTACAAATAATCAATGTGGGACTAAAAATTTACAAGTGTATGCGGCTTTACAAAAGACAAACCGGACAAGCCGTGCGGTTAGACAAACCGGCTAACCGCCTGACTACCAACAGGAGGAGAGATCAAACCGCCACAGGAGACCGCTAGATCGCTCGGTCTCCTATTCGCCTGAGACAAGCCGCCTGACCGCTGGGATACCAAACAGCAACAGCCTGGCATACAGACCGGCTAGGAGAAACCGCCAGACCTCCCGGTCTCCAAATAGCAACAGACCGCGCGGTCTCCAACCTGCAACACTCCCCCTCAAGCTGGACCATAGATATCAATCATGCCTAGCTTGTCGCAGATGTGGAAAAAGGAAGCGGACAATGGCTTGGTGAAGACATCTGCCAACTCGTTGTCGGAAGTGACAAATGGAGTGTAAATCTGTTTCTTCAATATTTCTTCCCGAATAAAATGACAGTCGACTTCTATGTGTTTTGTTCTCTCATGAAAGACCAGATTTTTGGAAATGTATATCGTGGCCTTATTGTCACAGAACATAAGAAGAGGATAGTTGTAAACCTCTCCTAAGTCAAGCATGAGAGCCCGCAACCACTTCAACTCACATGTAGTCGATGCCATGCTGTGATATTCTGCCTCTGCACTAGACCTGGAAACTACAGACTGTTTCTTGCTCTTCCAACTCACAAGATTGCCTCCAACAAACGTGCAGAAACCTGATGTCGATTTGCGGTCCCCTTTGTCATCCGCATAACTTGAATCAGAGTAAGCTTCAACCCTTAGGTGACCATTCTTCTGAAATAGGAGTCCTTTCCCTAGAGCAGCTTTAATATACTCTAATATCCTCAGAGCAGATTGTAGATGACACTCCCTCGGAGCTTGCATGAACTGGCTCACCTTGCCAACAGCATAAGAGATGTCGGGTCTGGTTACCGTGAGATATATGAGCTTGCCCACCAGACGCCGGTATCTCGTAAGATCAGAGAGAAGAGGCGAGTCATCTGTCCAAGTTTTGTCTTCTCTAGTAGCCATAGGACAACGTGCAGGTTTAGCACCAGTCAGTCCTGCCTCCTTTAAAAGATCAAGAGCATACTTCCATTGGGAAAGGACCATGGAGTTGGGCATTCTAGAGATTTCAATCCCCAGAAAGTATTTCGGGGAGCCCATATCCTTTGTGACCAGATGTTGACGAAGGTGTTTCTTGGTCATCAATACCCCATCCTGGTCATCGCCAGTAAGAAGAATGTCATCAACATAAACCGCAAGAACAACAAGACCAGAGGCGGTTTTTCGAACAAACAAGGAGTGATCTGCTGAGCTTCTTGCAAAACCAATGGCCGCAACAATGCCACTGAACTTGTCAAACCAGGCACGAGGACTCTGCTTGAGGCCATAGATAGCCTTCTTTAGCCGGCATACCCGTGTCTCCCCCTGAGCAACATACCCAGGAGGTTGCTCCAGTAAACATCTTCCTGCAGATCACCATAGAGGAAAGCATTCTTAACATCGAGTTGCGAGATGGGCCAATCCCTGTTGACAGCCACAGAGAGAAGAACCCTAATAGTGCTGAGACGAGCCACTGGAGAGAAAGTGTCAAAGTAATCAACGCCATAAGTTTGGGTAAAACCCTTGGCAACCAGGCGAGCCTTATAACGATCCACACTGCCATCCGGGAGAAACTTCACCACGAAGACCCATCGACAACCAACAACATCTGTGCTGAAAGGAGGAGGAACAAGGGTCCAGGTACCCCGTTCAGTGAGAGTAGCAATCTCCTCATCCATGGCAGCTTTCCAATGAGGAATAGTAAGGGCCTCCTGGTAGGAACGGGGGGTGGCAGTGGCCGAGATAGCCAGTGCAAAAGCTCTGCGAGAAGGGGTAAGACGATCGTAGGAAACAACTGCAGAAAGCGGGTGTTGGGTACATGCCCGAACCCCTTTGCGAATAGTAATCGGGAGATCCAGGTCAGCAGGTGCCTCAGTATCTGGAGTATCCGTGGTGGAGAGAGCTGGCACGTGAGTAGAGAGAGATGGCAGCGGAGTGGAGGGAGAAAGCGGAGTAGAGGGTGGAGATGATGGGGATGGTGAAGATGGTGGAGAGGGTGGAGATGGCGGAACATCAGTGGGAGCAGAGGGAATGGATGGGTTGGTATGAGAAGTAGGATCAGGAGGAGGAGAGGAGGAAGCGGGAGAGAGGTAAGATGCATTGTCAAAGAAGGTGACATCCGCATAGACAAATTGCTTGCGGGTAACGGGGTCAAAGCAACAATAACCTTTCTGAGTGGGAGAGTACCCCAGAAAGACACATTTAGTGGCACGTGGTGAGAGTTTGTCACGGGTGGCAGCGTGAGAGTGCACAAAGGCGGTGCACCCAAAGATGTGCAGAGGAAGAGGAAAGGGATCCTTGTTCGGATAAAGAATGGAGAAGGGGGTAGCACCGTGGAGAACTGTGGAGGGAAGGAGATTGATGAGATAGCATGAGAGGAGGACAACATAGCCCCAATAGGAGCGAGGAACATGCATTTGAGTCAGCAGAGTGCGAGCGACATCAAGGAGGTGACAGTTTTTTGCGTTCCGCCACCCCATTTTGTTGTGAGGTGTAGACACAGCTTGTTTGACGAATAACACCATGGTGAATACAAAAAGAGAAGAAGTCTTGGCTAAGATACTTCTTAGCATTGTCAGAACGAAGGATTTTAATAGACGTATCAAACTGAGTCTTAACCATAGAATAAAATGAGGTCCAAACAGAGAACAACTCAGAGCGATCCTTGAGAAGATACACCCACGTACACCGAGAGAAATCATCAATGAATTTGACAAAATATGAACTACCTCGACCGATGGTGAGGGTAGGAGCGGGACCCCATATGTCAGAGTGAACGAGGGCGAACGGATGGGAAGAGCCCCAACTTTGCGTTGGTGGGAAGGACGAGCGGTGATGTTTGCCAAGTTGATATGCATCACAATTGAGAGGAGGAGGATGAGGATGGAGGTGGGGCAGGAGCTGGCGCAGAATTCGGGGAGGAGCATGTCCAAGGCGAAGATGCCATTGGAGAAGATCTGTAGAGGAGGAGGAGAAGGCGGATAGAGCAGAAACATTGTCGAGGAAGTAGAGGCCACCACTCTCAGTCCCGGTAGCAATCGTCCGTTGGGAGTCCGGATCCTGAAAAGCACAAGAGGTAGGGGTGAATATGACAGAACACCGTAGTTGCTTGCATAAAGAAGTAACCGATAATAAATTACACGAAAACTTGGGCACATAGAGGGTATCAGCCAGGCAAAGAGATGGAGTGACTTGAACCATGCCCGTCCCATGGACCGTTGAGGGAGATCCATCCGCAACAATGACCGGGGGCAACTGAGCATGTGTTTCAAGAAGAGAGAAACAGTGAGGATTGCCTGTCATATGATTTGTAGCTCCAGAGTCGATTAGCCATCGTCCGCGAGTAACAACGTGAGCACTACTAGAAGAGGTGACCACCGAGGCGGATAGTTTAGAGGAGGGGGAAGCCATAGAAGCAAGAGAGGAGCAAACCGCGACGATAAGAACAAGCTGCAAGGAAGAGAAAGAAGCCGAACGGTTAAGCGAAGAAGAGAAGAGAGAACCAAGCCGGGCGAACAGAAAACAGGCCGTGTGGCTAGGAAGGCCACGACCAAGAAGCAGAGCAAAGCAAAGGGAAAGAAGTCGCACGGCTTGAAAACGTCGGGCGAACAGAGGAGAACAAGTCGCACGACTAAAGATGAGGCCGGAGCGACTAGCAAGCAGGAGCGGTTAGAAGGCAACAAGAAGTAGAGCGCTGCGAATAGAGGAGATCGCGAAAATAGGTCGCGAAAAAGAAGGAGCAAGCCGCGCGGACAGGTTGCGCGGACAGATGGGGAATCAAGCCGCGAAAGCAGAGAGAGCGCACACAATCAGGAGGAATAGATCGAGTCCTCTGATACCATGTTAAAAACCGAACAGAAAACAAATCGAAATGGTTTTAACTGAAACTTTATTATCCGAAAAAGGTATCTATTATAATGGTATAGCCTCCCTTTTATAGAATGGAGGAGATGAGAGAGATTATAAATAATCAATGTGGGACTAAAAATTTACAAGTGTATGCGGCTTTACAAAAGACAAACCGGACAATCCGTGCGGTTAGACAAACCGGCTAACCGCCCGACTACCAACAGGAGGAGAGATCAAACCGCCACAGGAGACCGCTAGACCGCTCGGTCTCCTAGTCGCCTGAGACAAGCCGCCTGACCGCTGAGATACCAAACAGCAACAGCCTGGCACACAGACTGGCTAGGATAAACCGCCAGACCGCCCGGTCTCCAAACAGCAACAG
This sequence comes from Platanthera guangdongensis, assembly GCA_039583875.1. Taxonomy (NCBI): domain Eukaryota; kingdom Viridiplantae; phylum Streptophyta; class Magnoliopsida; order Asparagales; family Orchidaceae; genus Platanthera; species Platanthera guangdongensis. Next base: position 192,380,435 of record CM077163.1, on the reverse strand, counting down.
ACCGCGCGGTCTCCAACCTGCAACAATGAGGTTATCCCAAGTGGGGAAATGAGTTTGAGCTTGGGTTAGCCCATTTAGGCTAATTTGACCTAACACTAGAATAGAGTTGACCTTGGTCAACATGACCATTTGGGTTGACCCCAATGGGTCCTTAGTCACCCATTGGACTCACTTAAGGTCTAGGAAGACTTGAGTAGGTTTGGTTTGGCATCTTGGGGGTCACTTGACCCTTAGTTACGGCACTTTGACCCTTTTGAAGCTGGGGTTGACTTGGGTCAACTTAGCCTCTTTGGTTGACCCCAATGGGTCCTTGGTGACCCATTGACCTCCCCTAAGATCTAGGAAGGGTTGGGTAGGGTTGTCTTGGCACTTTGGAAGTCACTTGCCCTTAGGAAGGGTACTTTGACCAAATTAGGGGTTAGAGTTGACTTTAGCTAACCTAGACTCTTGTGTTGACCCCAATGGGTCCTTGGTGACCCATTGACCTCACTTTAGGGTTAGGAGGGCATGGGTGCGGTCCATGTGGCTAGGGGAAGGTCAATTGACCCTAAGTAGGCTAGTTTGACCCATTTAGGGTTAGGGTCGACTTAGGTCAACTTAACCACTTTGACTGCCCACAGTGGGTTCTTAGTGGCTCTATGGACTTCCCAAGGTGTTTGGGGTGTTGTGGTAGGGTCCTGGGATAAAGGTGTAGCCCTAGAGTCAGACCTTAGTTCTAAATGTTGAGGCTGAGCTATAGGCAGACCAAGGTTATTTTCACCTTGGCCTTGTTCACTTGGTCCTTTGAGCTTCTGGTGGTTTTGTCATGACCTAGTCATGACAAAACAAAATCCTAGGGGTCTAGTTGTTTAAGGGATGCTACACAACAACACAGGCGTAGGCACTCATGGCCACACATCCCATGCACTCAGGGCATATTCTCGATGAACCAGTCAATGTCACGTCAGTTTAAGCCATAGACATCTCGATCTCACCACCGCCACACGGATGGCCAAATCTCATGAGCATTTGGTCTTCCCGGCATGTGTCACGTCAATTTAAGTCATAGACCGCTGAAAACCCTCATCTATGACAATGGCTCCCACCGAATGACATAGAATGGGTACGGTTCCACCTAACTCGTGCTTATATCGCAACGACAATTTAAGCCATATGCGTGGGTCAAACTTCTCCCGAGTCTCATTTTCGTTACACACTTCACATAACCCGGTTATGTTCAAGTTGGCTCCCAGGCCATCATGTTGGTAGAATCACGCATCTGCCTAGTTTTTCGGGTGCACCTTGGAGTTAATCTCCAAGGCACCCTGTTGCAATCTACCTCGTAGAAAACCCAAAAAAACAAACATTCGCACGGAGTCTTCTCCGGCCACTTATGTAATGCAACACCACCGATCCAGAACTTCTTGTCCGAGTAGGCTTCACACATCATGCCTATATCCGTTCTCGATTACGAACTCTACATGTACAAAATGGGGACTATTCATGTCTACCCAAAGGAACGCCTCAACTCACCGCAAACTCGAGAGAGCGGGCTTCCTATGCAAAGGAAACGAGAGCTTCACATGCTCAAGTAGAGAATCGTTACCCTACCATTTTTCCTTGGCGCCATGGAAATGTATGTGGATGGAAAGCAGCGCAATCTCCTTGACTTCGTAGATCTGAAGTCGGCTCGTGATTTTAAGCTCCGAAACTCCGCCAACAACCGGATTTAGCTTCCTTTCTTCTTCCTTGCTCTCCCTTTTCTCTAGACTTTAGAAAGAGACTTAAGTGAAAGAAGTGAGGGATTTGAAACCCTATTCCTGGGTATATCCCAGTAGGAACAACCCCCAGCCGTCGGATCCATAAATAAGGAAACGAACGGCTACGATCCGTAGCTGAAATGCAAAACCTGGGCCGAACACGGACTGCGACACGCCAGTGTCCAGGGCCATGTCCCCCATTTGCCGTCAAAATTGACGCGTCTTGAAAAACACACGGGCACCCGACACTCCCGTGTTCGACCTGACACGCTTATGTCAGCCAGTACACGCCCGTGTTCCCAGACGTGTTCCTCCATCAACACAAGACCAACACCAACCCGAGACTCACACGGGTCTTGGACACGCCCGTGTCCTATTTGACATGCCCGTGTCAAACCCGAACACGCCTGGGCTCCAGGTCGTGTTCACTGTCTCGACACTTCATCGAGTACAGTTCGTCAACCACTTGATACGACCTTGGACACGCCCGTGTCCTAGGCCGTGTTCCCTGTCTCAACACATCGCCGGGCGAAAATGTCGACTTCACGGGTAGATCGTCAACACGAGCTCAGCACGCCCTGAGACACGCCCGTGTCTCAGGCCGTGTTCGCTGCTCGACGATCGTCGACTCCAAAATTCGTCGAACTCTCGGCCAAATCGTCGACCCAAACACGACACGCCCTGGGGCACGCCCGTGTCCCAGGCTGTGTGCCCCCTGCCAAATTCCAAATTTGGCCCAAAACGCCTCCCGTCACTCTATTAAGTTTCGGGGCGTTACAACTCTCTCCCTCTTAAAAGAATTTCGTCCTCGAAATTTACATAAAGGAAAGAAACATAAAACTTAAACGGTACCTGACTGAAACAACTCTGGGTACTCCTCAAGCATGGTCTGCTCTCGCTCCCAAGAGAGCTCTTCCCGACCGCAATTGTCTCAATGAATCTTGACCATCCCGATCTTTTTATTGCGTAGCCGCTTGACTTTTGAGTCCTCAATACGAACGGGCTTGACCTTCGTCGTCAACCCATTCTCGACCGGCACTTGATCCACCGCGATCACATGCGAAGGATCCTGCACCGCCTTCCGTAGTAACGATATATGGAATATATCATGTAGACCACTAAGCTCCACTGATAGCTTCAAATGATAAGCTGCTTCACCAATCTGCTCCAGAACCTCAAACGGTCCAAGGTACCTCAGGCTTAGCTTCTTTAAGCGCCGCACCAGCGAGACACCCTTGAACAGCTTGATCTTCAAGTACACCCAATCGCCAACATCGAACTCTACGTTCCTGTGCTTGGCATTATAGTACTTATCATGGCAGTCTTGAGCGATTAGCAACCTTTCCCGAATCGTTCGAACCAATGAAGTAGCGTCTTCCACCTCTTATCGCTTGTACAACTTTGACTCACCCATTTCCAACCAAGACAAAGGCATGCGACATCTTCTACCATAAAGGGCCTCGAAGGGCGCCATTTGTATGCTTGCCTGGTAGCTATTGTTGTACGTGAAATCCACCAAGTATAGGTGGTCCTCCCACTGCTTTCCAAAATCCAGGACGCACATGCGAAGCATGTCTTCCATTGTCCTATTGACCCTCTCGGTCTACTCATCCGTCTGCGGATGAAAGGCTGTGCTAAAACTCAACTTTGTACCCAACATCTGCTGCACCAGCCTCCAATCATTGGACGTGAACTGCCTATCTCGGTCACTCACGATGTTGCGGGGCACACCGTGAAGCCGTACTATGTTGTCCACATATAACTTTGCCAATTTCTCAACCGGATCATCCTTCCTATGCGGAATGAAATACGACAACTTCGTTAGACGATCTACGACCACCCAAATGGCATCGTTCCCTTTTTGCGACCTTGGCAACCCGTGCACAAATTCCATGGTGATGTCATCAAACTTCCACTCCGGAATAGGCAAGGACTTCAAGAATCCTCCCGGCTTTTGGCATTCCGCCTTCACCAAGGCGCATGTCTGACAACTCGCCACGTACAGTGCCACATCCTTCTTCAGTCCTGGACACCAGAACAATTTCTTCACATCACGGTACATCTTCGTGCTCCCCAGGTGAATCGTGTACTTGGTATGATGTGCCTCGTACAACAATTCCACCCGTAAAGTGCCCACATTTGGGACGCACAAACGACCGTCTTTCCAAAGCAAACCATCCACAATGTCATATTGGGAATTTGACCCATCAAGAGCCTCAACCATGAGTTGCTTCATGCTGCTATCCACATCCAAAGCCTACCGAATCCGATCAGCCAGGACATACTGAACTTCCCTCCAGTTCAATAGAACTTCAGCACTCGACTGCTTGTCTACGCAAGAGATCTCCAACGCATCCAACTCCCAAACCAACCGCTCGTCATGGACCGATAGCCAATTGGCGTGAGCTAGGGCCTGACGACTCAAAGCGTCCGCAACCGCATTGCCTTTACTAGGCATGTAATGGATCTTAAATGTATAGTACCCCAGGAACACTATCCATCTACGTTGTCGCATGTTCAGATCTTTCTGATCCAACAAATATTTCAGGCTCTTATGGTCGGTATAGATATCGACCCTTACTCCATACAGGTAGTGCCTCCACAGCTTCAAGGCAAAAATCACGGCCGCTAACTCCAAGTCATGGACCGGATAATTCCTCTCGTGCACTTTCAGCTATCTTGAGCCATACTCTATAACGCTTCTGTGCTGCAGTAGCACACAAACCAAGCCATTACTCGAAGCATCGCTATAGATTTCAAAGCCTTCGGTCCCACTCGGCGAACTCAGCACAGGCGTCGTGGTCAACCGACAATTCAACTCCTCAAAAGAGCGCGCGCACTCTGGCGTCCAAACAAACTTCTGCTCCTTCCTCGTCAAAGTAGTGAGAGGTAACGTTATCTGCGAGAAGTTCTCCACGAAGAGCTTGTAATAGCCGGCAAGCCCCAGAAAACTCCGGACTTCTGCTACCGTAGCAAGCACAGGCCACTCTCGTATCGCAACAATCTTCGCCGGATCCACCACAATCCCCTCTCCACTCACTATATGACCGAGGAATGCCATAGAGGATAACCAAAACTCGCATTTTGAGAACTTGACGTACAATTGATTCCTCCTCAGTGTCTCCAAAACAAAGTGAAGATGCCTGAAGTGATATTCCTCACTCTACAAGTACACCAAAATGTCGTCGATAAAGACGATCAAAAAATAGTCCAAGTATTCCCTAAAAGTCCTGTTCATCAAATCCATGAACATTGATGGTGCATTCGTCAGCCCAAACGGCATGACCGTAAACTCGTAATGCCCTTATCTCGTACTGAACGCTGTCTTAGGAATATCACTCTCCCTTATTCTCAACTGATAGTAACCGGATTTGAGATCCAACTTCGAGTACACTGTCGACCCGACTAACTGATCAAATAGATCATCAATCCTCGGTATCGGGTACTTGTTCTTTTTCGTTAGCTTGTTCAACTCCCGATAATCAATACAGAGTCTCAAGCTCTCGTCCTTCTTCTTAATAAAGAGGACCGGTGTGCTCCAAGGCGACGAACTTGGACGCACATACCCTTGATCCAACAACTCTTGCAGTTGAACTTTCAGCTCCGCCATCTCCTTAGGCGCTAGCCGATACGGAGAGCGTGATATAGGTTTAGCACCTGACACTAGCTCAATCGTGAAATCTATCTCCCGTTGAGGTGGGGATCTAGGAAGATCGGAAGGGAACACATCAGGGTACTCAGCTACCACTGAAATACTGTCCAACGAAGGCTTAGGCTTTGCAACCTCCACTAGCGTAAAGAACAGCTCTGCTCCAGCACGAACCACCTTCACCACCTGAAGAGCAGACATCAACGTCTTGCTCGACCCTTTCAATCCTGTAAAAGTCGTCTCACGACATGTTCCAAACTTGACTTCCTTGCGACCGCAATCGATATAAGCTTGCTTCTCCGAGAGCCAGTCCATGTCGAATATCACATCGAACTCCACCAGCGGCAGTAACGATGCTAGCAAATGGAACACCTGACTCCCGATATGAATCTTAATGCCACAGATTCTATCCGCGCGCATCGAACACCCATTGGGCAACATCACATCCAGTTTGTCCTTCGCCACCGAAGAAGGTACTCTGATGCGCGGTATGAATTCTTCGGACAAAAAGGAGTGCGAAGCTCCCGTATCAAAGAGTGCTCTTGCCAGATTATCACAAATCAAATCAAATCCTAAACAAGCAGTGGTAAGGTAATACAAGCATAATAAGTATTTAAAATTTAACTTGCTATAAATTTAAATCATACCTGTCACCACATCCAATTGTTTAATGTCCTCCTGTTGGCCAAGATTATAAACCCTCGGTTGAGCCGGAGCATAATGGGATGCGATTGACTCCACCGTCTTGCCCTTTTCTTCATAAGTTTCTCCCGGCTTCCTTTCGGACTTGGGACGTCCGCTCCAGTAGTCACGGGCAAAGCGCCCCGGCTTTCCACAAGTTAAACATGCACCCGGGGTCCGACCCATAGTCGCCCTAGAGGCACCAGAAGAAGTAGCTAGACCCGAAGTCCTAGCCTTCTTAAAGAACTTACGGTACCCAGACTTTGAGGTAGTCGGCAACTTGAACTCTGACTTCTTATCACCAAAGCTTTTCTTCGCTTGAACATTCTTCATGTCCTTCTCCAAGGACCGGGCCGTGTTGACCAGGGTCAAGAAGCCCTGTGTCATAGGCCCCGAGAGTAGTAGCCTCAAGTCATCTCTCAAACCTTCATAGAATCGGTTTGTCTTGCGCTCCTCATCCGCGATGGTGGAGCTAGCGTACCGACCCAATCGGGTAAACTCGTGTAGATACTCATCCACGCTACTCTCTCCTTGTACCAACCTCTGGAACGCATTCTCCAAAGCTATCCTCTGCACTGAAGGGAGGTACCTAGCCAAGAACAGTCTCGAGAACTCCTCCATCGAAACGTCCGTAATTTTCCTAGCCCTCAAGTGATGTAGCTCCAAGCCTTCCCACCACAACCTAGCATCACCGTCCAGAAGTAACGTAGCTATAGTGGTCATCTGCCACTCCTCCGTTTCAGTAGCTATCAGAACTCTCTTCACTCGGGAGAGCCAATCTTCAGCTTGCGATGGGGTTCCCAACCCCGAGAACACTGGAGGATTAAAGCTCATAACGTGCTTGAGCTGCCTTTCAGTTGCTCGCCTCGGCACCAAAGGCTCCACTACTACCTGCTCCACTCTTCTATGCTCAGCCTCTTGAAGAGGTACCTGCTCCATCGTAGGAGCGGGATGCTGCATCTGCCTTGTAGGCTACGCATTGATCATGACAAACACTGCTTCGGCCACCAATCATATGGTCTCAGCCGATGGAGGTGTTGCAGGAGCATCATTTGGAGCACTACTAGCATCAGAAACTCGACATTCTGATGGCCCAGCACCGCTTCTGGTCACCTATAGTTGTACAAAACACCGTTAAGCGACCATACAAAATTGCAAAAAAGCAATTATAGGAACACGCAGCTTCCTCAAACACGTGTATTTTCATTCCTAAGTGGACATTCATGGGTTCTTTTGTTGTTATAATGATGACGCACACACATGTGCTCACCACCCCTTAAAAAGAATTCGTCCATGAAGTTAGTTTAAGCCTGACTGAAACTAGGAGTCTGATACCAAATTTTAACACCCACTATATGTCGCATAGCATATAGCAATAGGTCCGGCCGGGGCCCGACGCCATATACCATAGACAGACCAGGTGGTTACTCAATGGAAACCATCCAACTAATATACAACGTCCTACACATAGTCATTCTAGCGGAAGCAATTTTAATAGTTGCAAATAAAAGAACCCTACTACTAGCATTAATGTCCACTATAAAGCCAACATGAATGAACGTACAAATACACAAGTACTGGCCTTAAGGCCTTACAATAGTTTGCTTGAATATCAATGTTTTCCAAAACTCGGCACGCAGGCCGACCATACATGAATAACAGAAAACACTCAAAATTAGGCCTTCAAGGGCCGGCTCAGCAACTTGGGCTTTGGCCCGCTATTTAGCACTCGGCTCCGCAGCACCTGCAAGCAACAATCCACCGCGCGGTGGTAAACAAAGGCAACGGTCAGCTATGCTGACCAAATTATAACGATCCCGCCCCCAGCTCGGGGCGGCGATGCTCCTTCCCTGCACTTTGTTAGCATAATCCAGCATTATAGTGTAATCACACAACAACACAGGCGTAGGCACTCACGGCCACACACCCCATGCACTCAGGGCACATTCTCGATGAACCGGTCAATGTCAAGTCAGTTTAAGCCATAGACATCTCGGTCTCACCACCGCCACACGTGTAACGTCCCGAATCGCTCTAGGCCCCTCGTGTGTATTTTTGAGTCAGGAGGGTTGACTCGAGTCCTGAGAAGTGCAGGGAATTGGACTGCACTTGCGGAGGAGTGGAGAAATCAGTGCAGAGAAGGGCACGGGTAGTGACATGGGCATGTCACTACCTGTGTGAATGTGACACGGGTAGAGACACGGGTGTGTCCCTACCCGTGTGGCAATGTATAGTGTTGAGCTCGATGAGATGTGTCGAGATTAACGAACTGCGCGTTGACATCAACGAATTACATGACATGGGTAGCGACACGGGCGTGTCCTTACCCGTGTGGCAATGTGTCGAGTTGAGCTCGACGAGATGTGTCGAGATCGATGAACTGCGCTTCGACATCAACGAATTACATGACACAGGTAGCGACACGGGCGTGTCCCTACCCGTGTGGCACTGTGTCGAGTTGAACTCGACTAGATGTGTCGAGATCGACGAACTGCGTATCGACATTAACGAATTACATGACACGGGTAGCGACACGGGCGTGTCCCTACCCGTGTGGCAATGTGTCGAGTTGAGCTCGACGAGATGTGTCGAGATCGACGAACTGTGCGTCGACATCGACGAATTACATGACACGGGTAGCGACACGGGCGTGTCCCTACCGGTGTGGCATTATGTCGAGTTGAACTCGATGAGATGTGTCGAGACCGACGAATTATATGACACGGGTTGCGACACGGGCGTGTCCCTACCCGTGTGCTCCAGTCGACAATTTTGATCGAGATCGACGAAGTGTTGAGATCATCGAAATGCATCCAGAGAAGGACACGGCCATGGAACACGACCATGTCACGTGGACACGGGTCGGGACACGGGCGTGTCCCTACCCGTGTCGAGTGTTGAACCGACAATAAAAACCGTCGTAACGCTTCGCTGGAGAAGGACACGGGTAAGGACATGGGCGTGTCCCTACCCGTATCACTTGTTATATATATGGAGTGGGAAAAAACCCTTGTCGTTTCACTCTTCTTCCCAGCCGTATTTTCTAAGAGAAGTCCTGTGGAGAAGGAGAGTTTGCTAGAGGAAGATCTAGGGAAGGAGTTCCGCCATCGCCGTAAAGGAGAGGATGCCGCCGCGAAGAATCATAAGGTCTATGGCCGGAAATAGAACCGCTGGAAATGAGGTGAGTTTCCTACCCTCTCCCTTAGTGCTAGATCTATAGTTACTTTCCTAGGCGAGACATTGACTCAAGAGAGTCTTGATGGAGAGGAGTTTCCTAGGAAAGGCCATGCTAGGACTTGTGTCCTAGGTTTTAGATCTCTTCAACCACGCCATTCTTCAAAGTGATGATAAGGCATGGTTTCGTGAAGGGTATTGGCCTCTTGAGGTTGAATAAGGGAGGAGGTTTTCTGGAATGATTTGGGAAGATCACCTTGAGGAGGAAGATGAACCGATGTCGTTCATCCCGCCTTAAGACGCATGCAGAATCTGTATTCTGCGCGCAGCGAATTTCGTGGCCATTTTTAAGCATGATATGGCAAGATCTGGGCTTTCAGCTAAACGCGAAAGTTGAAGCCCTTGAAATTACCTTTCCAACGAATAGTTTCATGACTTCAGGCAAAGTCTGTAGCCACAGGAAAGTCTACACGAAAATGGTGTTCAACAAATCTTGCATGCAGAAATTGTGTTCTGTACGCAGTGGACTTCAAGTTCGATCTTAAATAGGATAATGTCAAATCTGGGTTGAGGTCTGAATACGAAAGGTGTGGACCACAGAAATACCTTTCCATCGTGGGGTTACACGTCTTCACCGAATTCCTGTAGCTTCGGTAATCTCCGGTCGAATTTGCTGTCCAGATTCAATCTACACCTAAATTCCTGGCTTTTTATAAGATGGATTTGGATTCGGTGGAATTAAAGTTGCAAGTTACTTGGCTTGGATGAACTCTTATGATTAATCATTTGTTGCATGATTGACAAGGCTTATTAATTAGATTTCATATAATCAAATTGTGAAGCAATCTTATTTAAACGAATTGACTTGATAGGAATTGAAAGATTGTTATTTGTACGCATCATGTTTATAATATGTTATTAACATGTAGAAAGTGTGATGGATCTTTATATGCGTAACATGTTTATAATATGTTGTCATCATTTGGGAGTCATATAGAAGAATAAATTATGGTCATGAGTATGTTTGGGTAATGTAATGAGTTTAATAGTCCAATACTTAGAGCGTCGTCTCCCTACGGGTAGTATTTTGAAAGGATGTAAGTGCGGTGTTGACCGTCACTTGTTTGGTTGTGTTGTGATAAGGTATGTGTTGGGTACATTGGAAAATATGTACCAGATTTGAAGAAGTCTCACCCTACTCAATGATATTCATCAAGGTGTATTTGATGTGTTTTGAGTTTATATGTGCAGGTTAAGTAACTGCAGGATTGCAGGAAAAATTCTAAGTCCATGTGTCGATACCTACAGAAGCAGTGTCGACACTTATGAAGGCTTGTGTCGACACCTAGAGAAGCAGTGTCGACACTTGGAGTAAATTGTATCGACACCAGGAAAGGCAGTGTCGACAACAGAAGAAATGTGTCGACACACACAGGCAGTGTCGACACACTGTGAAGAATAGTCGACATCAAATGTGTCGACACAACGGACTTGTGTCGACACATAGCAAGTTTCAACACAGTTTTAAAGAAGAAATACTTGTGTCGACAAACAGCAGAATTCAACTAAGTTTTAAAGAAGAAGTACTTGTGTCTACACAAAGGAGATGTGTCGACACACAGCAGAATTCAACTAAGTTTTAAAGAAGAAGTATTTGTGTCGACAAACTCAATCAGTGTAGATACATTCAACAGAAGCAGTGTCGAGAAGCTGTTATAACAATAGAAGGAGTTGTGTCGACACCACCAAGGCATGTGTCGACACTTAGTCCACTTATGTCGACACTTAGTCTATTTGTGTCGACACATAATGAAGATCAGTCTCGACACTTTCAGACAGATACAGTATTTTCAAGAAGTGACTAGATGACTTGACAGCTGCCATTTCAGCCGGTCTACTGCAATTGTCAGAGCTGTCAGAAGTTCGTTAGAAACCGGATCAGCCGGTTACCTTGGAGGAAGACTATATAAAGGCTTTTCTCCTTCAATAGAAAAAAAAACAATTACAGAGAGATCAGAAGATCAATCATTGTAGAATACAGATCCAGAGAAAACTGCAAATCAGTATTTTGAAGTAACTTCAGATTTACTTGGAGAGAGAGAACTCCAGTAATTGAAGTCAAGAAAGAGACTTGTTTAATCAAATCTCTTAAGAAGCAGGTTCTGAACCAGACTGCAAAGAAGGATCCAGATTTAATTCTTCATCTTAAGAAGGAAGTTGCCAGCCGGTCTACTTCAAGAAGATCAACTTTTACTGAGTTCAGACTCAAGAAGCCTTGAAGAAAGCAAAGACAAAGTTGATCTCAGGAATCAGTACTATCAAGAACTGATCAAGAAGGTTGCCCTCTTCATTCTCTCAAACAGAGTGGTGACCTAAAACACGTTATTATCTTTTTGTAGGATCCTAAGGGATCTGAGTTGTAAGCCTAAATTTATAAAGGCTGAGGTAGGGCTTTGGAGCCTGAGTGTAGGAGAATCTATTCTCTGAGTGTAGGCCTTGTTGAAGGTTGAGGTAGGGCTGTTTAACCTAAGTGTAGGTCTTGTTGAAAACTGAGTGGTAGGGCTTTTTGCCTGAGTTGTAGGAGTGGCGACACTATGAGTTGTAGGAACCTGTTTGGGGTTCTGAGCTGTAAGATCTGAGGATCTGAGGAGAAGTACAGAAGTTAGGCCGAATCTAGTACACTGCTAGATAGGCGAATAGGGGAAGTGGATGTACCCAGAACTTGGGGAACCACTATAAACACTGTGTGCACTCTGTATATGATTGTTTCTGTGTACACTGCTGAGTAGAGTATGGTGCTTGCTACAAACTTTTTACAATTGTTGTTGTATTCCTAAGTGAACAGGGAAGTAAATGAAATAAAGCAACTATCTAATCAAAAAGCAATCACAAACCACAGCCAGAAAACAAAAGAAAGTAAGCAACCAGAAGACACAAGGAGCTATAGTGGTTCTGTCATAACCCGCATTTTCTCAACGAATAAAATCGTATCAGAGCAAGAGAAAACACGTGCCGAGGGATACGACCAATCAACATAACTGCTTTTATTTCATATACGAACACAAATGGTCGGGCAACCTTTCCCTTGTTTGCATTAGTGGTTAGCGTCATACCATACACACACCGATATGTCATTAGCACGTCTTGGCTAAAGCACGAACACTACACTCGTGAGCATAAAGAAGTATACGAGGCATATTATGTAGTATGGGATGCATAATATGTGTTCGTATATGGATCCACCATAGGAGGCAACATGTGAGGGTTATGTAGTATGGGATGCATAACCCCACCACATGAATGCGGCTAGCAAGTTTTCTTTTTTCGTTGCATGAGAATGTTATGTAGTATGGGATGCATAACATTTTCATGTGTACGCCGCCCATGACATGCATTAAGGCCTTTTTTTTAGAATACATAGCACATCATGCATAGCATAACATTCCATAAGCACAACGTGTCAAGCTAAAGATTTGCAAGATGACATATGTACACACATGGTTTTGAGTCAAAAAGAATACAAATACATGCATTCATGGTTTAGGCACATGAGTTAGTATGATAGTGGTGAACCATCTTAGGTTAAGCATAACATCATCATGGTAAAAACAACTCCCAGAGCAAGTTTTGCAGTTGAAGTTCATATTTAAGTGTGTTTGTCTGTACCGGATATTTTTGTTCTATCTGTTGGGCTATGTTTTGTCTAAAACTTGTGCGATTATAGGATGGCGAGATGTCCTGCGACGAGATCGACCCCCCAATCCGAGGGTGAGACGTCAGGAGCGCAGAGCGAAGCGTTGGTAGAAAACATGCGGCAGAGCAATGAGACCTTATCGAGACAGGTGGTGGCTATGCAGGCTCAGATTCAGTCCCTTGTGGCAGTGGTGGCGGGACAGGCTCCGAGAGTTCCGGACCCCGCTGAGGGGGTAGCTGTTCCTGCCCCTCCTGCTCCTTCCGTGCCTTTGGTTGTGGTGCCCCCGGAGATGGCGTTTATATCCCAGTTTCAGCGGCTGAGACCCCCTACTTATGATGGGCAAGCAGATTTCATGATTTTGGATGACTGGCTGATTACCATTGAGGAGATGTTCTCTTACTCAGGGATTACGGACGAACAGAGAGTGATGCTCGCTGCCTACCAGCTCAAGGGCTTAGCAAAGAATTGGTGGCTGAGGGAGAAAGAAAGCTTGGTGGCAGGATGCTCTTGGGAGTCATTTAAGGTGATGCTATTGAGTAAATTTCTGCCTTCAGTCGAGAGGGACCGGCTGATGAATGACTTTCTCCATTTGAAGCAGAGGAAACTCACGGTTAGTGAGTATGAGATTGAGTTTAGTAAGTTGAGTCGGTTTTCCCCTGGTCTGGTGAGTGTTGAAGCAGACCGAGTTAAGCGATTTCTTGGTGGACTCAGAAGCGACATTCAGCAGTTAGCAAATGCCTACAGAGCAGTAAGTTATGCCAGCGTGGTGGAAGTTGCCTTGAGAGTTGAGGCCATTGAGAATGCCAAGAATAGAGGTCAGCAGTTGAGGAAGGATAAGCGGAAGTCCGGTGGAGGGAAGAGCCCTCAGGAACCTGATGCTGTCTCGAGAAAGAAGAACAAAGAGGTTTGTAGTTTCTGTGGCCGACCAGGCCACCCCTTTGAGAAGTGTTTCAAAAGGTTGGGAGCGCAGAAGAAGGAATAGGTGCACGCGATTCAGGGTGCTCCCAAAGGAGACTTGGTATGTGCCTTGTGTGGAAGGAAGGGGCATGAGGCTGTCCGTTGCTGGTTAAAAGATAAGGTTTGTTTTCAGTGCGGCCAGAAGGGTCATCTCAAGACAAAGTGCCCACAGTGCCAGCCTATTCTGCAGCCAGTTCCCCTCTAGGCTTTGCCAACGCCTCAGCAGATGGATAGAGGAAAGGGGAATCTGAATGTGCTTTCGGCAGACGAAGCGCAGACTTCGACCCAGGTTATCTCAGGTTCGACTCCTCCCCAGTCGTTTCGCTATGTTCCCTTTTTGGTTGTAGTTTTCGTTTTAGTGTTTGTTTCCTTAGATGCGTGCACTATTTGTAGGACGATTTAAGGTAAAGAACCGCTGGGCGCGCGTTCTCTTCGATTCAGGCGCTACCCACTCGTTTGTGGCTAGAGCCTTCGTGGAGCGGTTCAGTTTGGGCCTAGATCGTGTTGGTGGTGCCTTTTGTGTTAAGTTGCCCTCCGGTGACTTTGTGGTTACGGACCTGGGTGTCCTTGATTGTCCGATTTTGTTGGGGGATTTTCTAGCCAAGGCAGATCTGAAGGTGATTGACCTGGAGGACTTCGATGTTATTTTGGGCATGGACTGGTTGTCAAGGTACGATGCTGTGATCCAGTGCAAGGGTAAGCGCTTGGACTTCGTCAAAGACAACGGTCTGCCAGGGAGCGTTTATGGGTATTCTCTCCAGGAGTCTCCAGTCATTTCTGTGGTGCGTGCTCGAAAGTTTCTTGATTCTGGCTGTTTTGCCTGTGTGGTCTCTCTGGTAGGGACAGTTGTTAGGGTGTCGCGTTTGGAAGAGATTCCTGTGGTATGTGACTTCTCTGATGTGTTTCCTGATGATCTCCCCGGTCTTCCACCCGATCGAGATGTCGAGTTTGTTATAGATTTGGAGCCAGGCACGCGTCCTATTGCTAAGGTGTCGTACCGGATGGCCCCGCGAGAGCTGGAAGAGTTGCGAATTCAGCTGGATAAGATGTTGGCAAAAGGTTTCATAAGACCGAGTTCTTCACCTTGGGGTGCACCAGTGCTGTTCGTTAAAAAGAAAGATGGGTCGATGAGGCTATGCATCGACTATAGAGAGCTGAATAAGGTTACTATTAAGAACAGGTACCCTTTGCCTCGGATTGACGATCTGTTTGACCAACTGCGTGGTAGTACCGTGTTTTCCAAGATTGATCTTCGTTCGGGCTATCACCAGTTGCGGATTCGGGAGTCAGACGTTCCGCGGATGGCATTCCGCTCTCGTCATGAGCATTTTGAGTTTTTGGTTATGTCGTTTGGTTTGACGAATGCGCCCTCAGCTTTCATGGATCTGATGAACAGAGTTTTCAAGGATTTCCTAGATAGGTTTGTGATTGTCTTTATAGACGATGTTTTGGTGTACTCTAGAGATGCGGAGGAGCATGATCGACATTTGTGGCTGGTCTTGGCGACTCTGAGAGACCATAAGCTATACGCCAAGCTGAGCAAATGCGAATTTTGGTTGTCTCAAGTTTCTTTCCTCGGCCACGTTGTTAATAAGGATGGTATATCGGTGGACCCAGAAAATATCGCTGCTGTTATGGAGTGGGCAAGGCCTGTTACTCCCAAAGAGATCAGAAGCTTCTTGGGCTTGGCTGGATATTATAGAAGATTTGTAGAGGGCTTCTCTACCTTGTCTGCGTCGTTGACCAAATTGACGTAGAAGAATGTAGCCTTCATATGGGATGGAAAATGTGAGGAGGCCTTTGAGGAACTAAAACGAAGGCTATGTAAAGCTCCAATTGTGTCCTTGCCTACTGAAGATAGTGAGTATGATATATATGTGGATGCGTCACTTGTCGGACTGGGCTGCGTATTGATGCAGGGCGGAAAGGTGATTGCGTATGGGTCGAGGCAGCTAAAGAATCACGAGAGGAATTACCCTACGCATGTTCTGGAATTTGCAGCTGTGATCTATGCGTTGAAATTGTGGAGGCATTTGCTATATGGCGTGCAGTGCAAGATTTTCACGGATCATAAGAGTTTGAAGTATGTCTTCACGCAGAAAGAATTGAATCTGCACCAGCGGCGATGGTTGGAGTACGTGGCCGACTATGATGTTGAAATCCAGTACCATCCGGGTAAAGCGAATGTGGTGGCCGATGCCCTGAGTCGGAAGTCAGGGAAGATTTTCAATCTCTCTGCCGAGCGTCTAGTGGAAGAGTTCCTTTTGATGGACATTTCTGTGGGAAGCTGCGATTCGCAGAGTAGCTTGGCAGTGGCAGAACCTTCGTGGATTGCTCTTACGAGACTGCATCAGAAGGATGATCCCGATCTTCTGCATTTGTATCTTCGAGCTGAAAAAGGCGAACTACCAGATTTCTCTGTAGATGATGCAGGTACCTTGAAGTATCGTGGCAGGTTTTGCATCCACGCAGTTGGAGATATCCGGGATATGGTGTGCAGAGAAGCTCACGGATCTAGTGTTGCCTACCATCCAGGGTCTACCAAGATGTATCATGATTTAAAGTAGATTGCCTGGTGGTATGGGATGAAGAAGGACATAGCCAGATTTGTTTCAGAATGTTTCACTTGCAGGCGTGTGAAAGCCGACCATGGGAGGCCTGGTGGCTTCTTGCGATGCTGGGTATGAACTTAAACTGCTATTTTTGCCTATTTTTGGTTGTTTACTTGCTTCTGGGAAGGATTTATGCTAGGTTGCATGTTAGATATTTTAAACCCTAAAAGCATTATTATATGTACATCATGCATAACATATTTATAAAATAAAGACACTATATTTCCTTAGCATAAAACACTATCTTTCATACATACTATATTCACCTTAGAGTCGTGCATACCATGAGTCGTCCCTCGGGGACACTTATGCTCATTTAGGGTGTCAACTTAATTGAACCAAACTATTTTCTGCTGCGTATAAATATATTTGTAATTGTGGACTAGCTGATCCACCGTGCAGAGGGATACGGCCAATCAACATAACTATTTTTCTTTCATAATTAATCAACGATTTTCCTTAAAATCTAAGGTCTGGAGTTTTGCCTGAGCGTGTGCAGTTATCCCCTGCACGACGTGGAATCACATCACGTGTTTTCTCTTGCTCTGATACGATTTTATTCGTTGAGAAAATGCGGGTTGTGACAGGTTCCCCAATCAATCTGGGTACATCCACTCTTCTACCACCCTAGGTAGGAATCCACTGCAGGATGAGTTGATAAGGTGTCTTGGGCACCAATGAGCTTTTGATAAGGTGCTCAAATCCAAACCAGATTTTTTGATCAGGTGTCTTGCCACCACTGAGTTTTGACAAGGTCTCAGAAACCGGCACAAACTTTTGTAGGGAGTTTGATAAACCCTTTATAGCAGAGAGAGAGAGAGGGATGAGATGATTTTCTCTATCAACAATCAGAGAGAAGATAGTGGATGTTGTCAGAGCTCCCCCTGAGATCTTGAGTTGTTCAGGAAGTGAAGGTTTGTAGTAGGGTGATAGGCCTTCAGAAAATTTGATCTCCAGCAAAAGATGATTTCAGCAGCAACTGAAATGTGCGATGTCAGGAGTCTTGAATGATGATGGCCTTTGAACACTGGAATCAAAAGGGATCTGAAAATTTCAGTATGTTGATCTTCTTGTGTGTTCTTGTATGAGTTCTAAGACTGTGAATTTCTGCAGCTCTTTTTCTTGTTGTTGTTCCAGCAGAATATGAATAATCTCTTTTATTCCTTAGATCTGAATGAATATTTTCTCTGTCCAATATAGCCGTTAGCTTGTCATAAATAACTTCCTTAACTACATTTTGTCTTCTGGAGGAAAGTCCAATAAAACATTCCTTTGAAAATCCCTTGAAACTTGCTCCAAATTAATTGAAAACGGCTACAAGATCCTTGACATAAATGCTGAGAATAATTCTATAACTGTCTGAATTTGAATCCTGAAAAATGTCGATCTCAACAGAAAAACGTCGACCTGAGCTCTACTATCGTTGAACTGAGCTCAGAGACTAGTCTTAGACTGAAACAGAGATCATCGATCTGAGCTCAACTATCGTCGAACTGAGCTCAGAGATAGAGAAATAAACTGGAGACAAGAACGTCGATCTGAGCTCGAAGATCGTCGAATGGAGTTCGACGACTCGTTGAAGTTGAGCTCAGAGATCGTCGAGTGGAGTTCGACGATTCGTTGAAGTGAGCTCAGCGATCGTCGAATGGAGTTCGACGAGTCGTCGTACTGAGCTCTATGAAATGACTTAGTCTCCTGAACTGAAAAATCTGGTCTTGCGTGCAGCTTTCAAACCTAAATACTAACCCTTAGACTCAATTCTAATTGACCTTTAGATCTATACAAGGAGGTCAAAACAGATTTCCTAAAAGACATTGTGATCCTTGCCCAAATCAGTAATAGGGTGTTCCAACAATCTCCTCTTATTTGGGTTAGGATTACTATTTACAGATATTGAAAAAAATAAGAACATACAAAGCAGAGATATAACAAACAAGATATTGCAGAAACACAGACATTATCTCACATAGTTCAGAAAACAAAATATACTGTCATCTTACAGAATCATTCTTTTTCCTTGCTCTTTATGAGAACTATTTCTCTGTTGGGATTGAGAGCTTCTTTCTTAGATCTTCTATCATCAGCTGCACCTAGAGAGGTTTGATGTTTTGGCCTGGGTACTGCAGCTTATGGGTGCAACTTCATATAGCTTTCTGAATCAAAAAATTTACTGGAAGAGTATCTCTAAAGTTCTCTCTTTCTTTGATCTGATAAAGTAGTGATATTTGAAGTATCTCTTCCTTGTTCTCTAGCTTTCTTGATTTGGTCCAAAGCAGCCAATTCTTTCATTCTTGCTGTCCATGAGGTGGGGTTATTTTCTGGATCTTCAAATGGAACAGGAGGCTCATATCTATTTGAAGGATTATCTGGAGGAGACTAGTTCTTTCAGCTTATAAGGGAAGGGACCAGAAGTAGTGTCAGATGGACCTTGTCCTTCCCTTTGATAAGGATGTTGCCTGGAATATCCTTTGGAGTACACTTTGAGTTCTCTCTGATTTCCTCTGTACTGTCCTCTTCTGGACGGGTAACCTCCTGATTGATTTCCTCTATACTGGGATCTTCCTTGAGGTTGATATGAAGTTTGGCTTCTGGCAGTAGATTGGAAAGCAGAACTACCACCTCCACCTGCATCAGGTGAAGGAGGAGGAGGAGGAGGATTGAAATGGGTAGATCCTTTGTCATACTATCTTTTCTTCTTCATAGCTTTCAGTTGATTCCTGCAGTATTGCATCCAAGGTTCTGTGATAGGGCAATCATGTAGTATGTAGTATTGAATGTCATTTGTATCTTTCACTTTTTCTAGAGGAACTCTCTTCATATCCTTGCTTCTAGCTTTCCTTTTCCTTGCAATTGTTGCAGAGGAATCATCTGAGTCAGTCCTAAACTGATCACTGTTTGAGCTTGGAGGATTATCATACACTGCATCAATCCTTTTGAGGTAATCTTTCTGTTGTTGAGACTGAGCAGAAGAAATAGCAGAAACAGCAACAATAGCAGCAGCAACAGCAGCAGCAGGAAGTGGAGTAGAAGCAACACTGGCAGAAGGAGTTATGACAGCAGTAGGTTCAAAAACAGCAATTTCAGAAACAGAAGCTACAACAGCAATAATAGAAGCAGTAGTAGCAGATGAAACTGGAAAATCAACTTCAGAAACAAAAACTTCAGAAATAGGAACAACATCAGCAGTAACAGCAAGCTCAGAGATAGCTGAAGCAACAGATTCAGAGATAAGAATAGCAGGCTCAAAATCAAATGCCTCTGTCATATGCATATCCTCAAAAACAGCAATATCAGAACTAACAGAAACATCAATAACAGCAGTAGGAGCAGCAGAAGAAGCAGTGTCAACAGCATTGAAGGAATGTATATATGAGCTTATCAAGCTGGGGTCACATCTGGAAATAGGCACAATGGACTTTGAAAGATCTTCAATAGCATATTGGCAATGCTGGTCTGGAAGGTGGTTGAAGTACACAGAATCAAAAAACTGACAACAGTGACCTGAGGTCCACTGTGATGAATGCAACAGATACAACTGGAGCTTGGATTGAGGATACTACAGCAGGAAATCTTTCAACTTCATAAGGCATCTCCCCCTGCCTAAATTCAGTGAGAACTGGATCAAGGCACCCATAAGAAGGGATTGCCTGAGAAGGAAGAAAAGAAGAAAGCCTGGCAGACAGTTCCTGAACTATTTTTAGAAGGGGAGCCAAAGAGGTCTCCAGCAAGAGGGATAACCTTGGAGCTATCAGCTCATATAACCTGTCTGCAAGGGCTGGAAGATCTACTTGCTCAAGAGGGACTTGAGTAGAGGTAGAGATGGATGAGGTAGAAATGAAGGTTGGAGCAGCAGGAGATGTTGGTGGAGAACCTGTGGATTGTGGAAATGATGGTTGGGAAATTGGAATTGTGGAGATCGAAGGGAGTGGAATGGAAATGGATGGTATGAAGGATGGTTGAGCAATTATGTCTTGAAGTAGTTGTTGATAGGAGGTGGATGAGGATGGTGGCTCAGGAGGGGATGAAGGAGAATCATCCATATAGGAATCATCTATAAGAGTGAAAGATGGAATATGAGAGGATGAATCAATATCCAGGTGTGGGTAGTGATGTAAAGGATGGAAGATTTCTTCAGTGAGTGGTGGAGTTGGAGAAGGGATTGAAGTTGGAGATGGGGTGGAAATTGTGATGGTGGATGTGACTGTGGTAGATGAAACAAGAGGTGGAGGAGGAGGAGATGAAGCAGGCAAGTCTTCTGCAGGGGCAAAAACCTGAGGGTAAGAGACTGAAGTAGTCCTTGTGCTTGAAGTAGAAATTGCAGAGGGTCTGCTGGGCTTGACAATCTGCCAGTCCCATTTTCCAAATAGGGCACATGTAAGCTTCTTGGAGGCATTGATGTGCATCCCACTGGAAACAAGTAGAGCAGGGCATCTGTGGTGAAGGAACAGCCCTAAAATCCTTCCAAAATTAACAAAGTTCTTGTTCATCTTTTTCTTAATCAGATCAAAGAAAACTTCTCCCCAGTTGAGTTGCTTCTTGTCCACTAGGGCACCCATCAGACAGAGCTGATACATTGATATGGTGTCATGAGCTGAGTGTTTTGCCAACAACACTTTTCCAACAACATCAGCTAGAAATCTGTACTCAACAGACAAATTTTTCTTAAGTAATTTGCTAGGGTTTGCTTCTGAATGTCCCATCTTTTCAAGCATAGTAGAAAATTCCTCTCCAGAAAGCTCAACAGAATCTTCTCCAGATTCTAATTGAAAAACCTCTGTCAAAGCAGCAGGTGTTAGAGATACCTGGGTTCCTGAGATGGTTCCAACCACTGTATTCTGATCAAGATTATGGGCAGTATACACCCATTCCTTTATCTCATCTACAGCTAATTTGATCCTTGTGGTCATGATGGTAACTAGCTGTTGTTCTTTGAAAAGTTCCAGAATGTCCTTAAAGATTTGATCGCTGTTATTGAAAGAGTCCATGTCGATGTCAAATCCATCATCAAATTTCATTGCGGACAAGATGGCGACTGAAACTGCCTTTGATTCCTGCAAAAATGAACAAACAAACGACCAAGTGTAGAGAAGTTTGGAGGGAAGGAGAAAATTTGCAGAGAGTATGAAAGCGCAAAGGGAGAACGACGGCCGAAAAAATGAGTTTTATATTAGGGTTCGACGCAGAAAAAGAAAGATCGTTGAACTCAGTTCGACGATCTGGGCTTCTAAAGGAAACTGAAAGGTCATCAATAGCATCGATCTCCGTTCGACGATATTGTAGAGCGTCGAGCTTCGTTCGACGATCGCTGACCTGAAGAAAGATAGTTTAGCACTATCTGAGAAGCGCTGAACTCTGGTCGACGATTTCGGAAGTCGTCGATCTCCGTTCGACGATCTGGGGGAAAATCGTCAAGCGCAGTTCAGAGACCAGAAACACTCTATACACTAGAAAAAGCGCTTTGATTTGCCTAGTCTTGGTCATTTTTAGATTTTTGAAAATCTTGGATCTTATTTTAGACTCCCTCCATCTAACATTCCTAACTGATTCAGGAATAATGTATGTTTCTTTTCATCCAAGGGTTTGATGAAAATATCTCCCATTTGCAAATCAGTTGGGATATATTGAAGTTCAATTTTATTTTTCTCAACATTATCCCTTAGAAAGTGATGCCTAATTTCTATGTGTTTTGTCCTACTATGGAGGACTAGATTTTGTGCTATGGAAATAGCACTGGTATTATCACAAAATATTTTAGACTTCTCTAAGTTGTAGCCATAGTCTAGGAGTTGATTTTGAATCCACAATATTTGTGAACAACAACTACCTGCAGCCATATATTCAGCTTCAGCAGTTGAAGTTGACACGGATGTTTGTTTCTTGCAAAACCAGGAGACAAGTCTGTCACCAAGAAACTGACAAGTTCCACTGGTGCTCTTCCTGTCTATTCTACATCCAGCATAATCAACTTCTGAAAATCCAGTTAAATCAAATGCTGAATCTTTTGGATACCAGAGACCTAGATTTGGACAACTTTTTACATACCTAAGAATCCTTTTTACTAAGGTTAGGTGTGACTCTCTAGGGCTCACTTGGAATCTAGCACATATGCATGTAACAAACATTATGTCAGGTCTACAAGCTGTAAGGTAAAATAAAGAGCCAATCATTGCTATATATGTTGTCTGATCAACAGGTTTCCCATGTTCATCAGCATCTAATACAGCATTGGTAGGCATAGGTGTTTTTATACATGATGCTTCAGACATGCCAAATTTCTTAACCAATTCTTTTGCATACATGGTTTGAGAAATAAATATGCCTTCAACATGTTGTTTGATTTGCAATCCTAGAAAGAAGGATAGCTCACCCATGCTACTCATTTCAAATTTAGAATGCATTAGGTTGGAAAACCTTCTGCACAAATTTGAATCAGTAGAACCAAATATAATATCATCTATATAGATTTATACTAGTAGGGTATGGGACTTATGGGTTCTAATAAAAAGAGTTTGGTCTACTCTACCCCTTATAAACTCATTTTTCAGAAGAAAGCATGTTAGGGTCTCATACCATGCTCTAGGAGCTTGCTTTAGACCATATAATGCTTTATGTAATTTGAAAACATAATCAGGATGAGTTGAAGAGACAAAACCTGGGGGTTGTCTGACATAGACTTCTTCTTTGATATCTCCATTGAGAAAAGCACTCTTTACATCCATCTGGTATACTTTGAATCTTTTGTGTGCTGCATATGCTAAGAAGATTCTTATGGCCTATAACCTTGTAACTGGTGCAAAGGTCTGGTCATAATCTATCCCTTTTTCTTGAGAGTACCCTTGAGCAACTAGCCTTGCCCTGTTCCTTACAATGACTCCTTGATCATCCAATTTATTTCTGAACACCCACTTTGTTCCAATAATGGAGTGATCCTTTGGCCTTGGTACTAGTTCCCAAACTTTGTTCCTTTCAAATTGATGCAACTCTTCTTGCATTGTAATGATCCAGTGTGCATCTTGCTCTGCATCTTGAATGGATTGAGGTTCAATTTGAGAAAGAAAGCAAGTGTGCATCAGGTTTTGGTTGACCTGATTTCTGGTTTGCACACCAGCTGAGATGTCTCCAATCACTTGGGAGATTGGATGGTCTCTTGATGTTACTAAATCAACAGGAGATGTTGATTGTTCACCAACCTGTGTTGTTGTTTCCTCTTGTGGTACAACAACTGTCTCTTCAAGAAGTTTCTCTTCAAGATGTTGAATGTTTTCTTCATCTTCACTGCTTTCCTCTTTTTGAATGATTTGTAACCTGTCCAAGTCTTCAGCAAGAGAGTGTACCAGCAAAGGTTCTATGGTAGAAGTATTCTTCTCCTTGAAAGACATGTTAGATTCATCAAAAGATATATGAACAGATTCTTCAATTTTGAGAGTTGATTTATTATATACCCTATAAGCTTTACTGATCATGGAGTATCCCAGAAACACTCCTTCATCAGCTTTAGCTAGAAATTTTGCTAAGTATTTCTTGTCATTATTATGAATGTAACAAATACAACCAAAAATTTTAAAGTAATCTACTTTAGGTTTCTTCCCTTTGAGTAATTCATAGGGAGTCTTGCCCTTCAGTTTATGTATTAAACTTCTATTCAACACATAGTTGAAGGTGTTCACTACCTCTGCCCAAAAGGATAGAGGAAGGTGAGCATCTAACAACAATGTAGTGACAGATTCAATAAGGGTTCTATTTTTCCTTTCAGCTACCCCATTTTGTTGAGGAGTTCTAGGAGCTGAGAAAGTGTGCCTGATCCCTTCACTCTGACAGAACTCTTGCATAAGAAGAGAATCAAACTCCATTCCATGATCACTTCTGATCAGGGCAATGTGAGTATTGAACTCACTCTGTATGCATTTGAGAAACTCTGTCAAACACTTAAAGTTATCAGACTTCTTGCTCAGAAAGAACACCCGTGTGAATCTAGAGAAGTCATCTACAACCACTAAAGTATAGGATTTCCCTCCTAAGCTTTGTATTGTAATGGGTCCAAAAAGATCCATGTGTAACAGATACAAAATCCTAGGTGAATCACTCTTACTAAGTGACTTGAAACTATTTTTGGTTTGCTTGCCTAATTGACAAGCCCTGCAGAGTCCTTCCTTCTTGTAGGGGCCAGAAGGTAGTCCTCTAACAAGGTTGTCCTTGGATAGCCTAGCAATGGTTCTAAGGTTTATATGTCCTAGTCACTTATGCCATAGTTCATTAGGTCTACTAATAGAGTTAAACAAGCAAATATCTACTTTAGTTGAAAGAAAGTCTACTAAATAGATGTTACCTTTCCTTTTACCTGTCAACACAGTTGTGTTGTCCTCTGATTTGATCTTGCATAAAGATTTGCTGAAAGTCACTTGGTAGCCTTCATCACATAGTTGACAGATGCTGATCAAGTTGTGCTTCAGTCTTTCCACATAGGATATTTTCTTGAATGTGACTGTGCCAATCTGGACTGCACCATATCCTTTTGTTAGTCCAAAGTTTGAATCACCAAATATTACTTTGGGTCCAAGCTTGGCTTTGAAGGATGTGAAATTGTCCTTGTTTCCTGTCATGTGCTTTGAGCACCCACTATCCAGATACCATTGCTGGTTTGATGTTGGATAGGTCTTCATCTGCACATAAAACAATTTACTTGTTTTTGACCCAATTTACCTTGGTCCTAGGTTGATAACCTTTGAATTCAGAAATAAAAGACATCCCTAGTTGACTCTTATAGCCTTCAGGATGATATCTCCTTGGAGGTATTATCCATTCAGTATAAGGGTTAAATCTTTGGGATGAAGGACCCCTAGGTTTGGAATTTGATTTACCTTTGAAAAAGTTTTCAAAACTCTGATCTTTGCTCGATGATCGTTGAGCTGAGTTCGACGATCTTGGGTCAGATCGTCGAGCTCCGTTCGAAGATCGACTGTGGCAGAGTTCAGGTTTTAGAGATCGTCGACCTGAGTTTGACGATTTAGCCTGAGATCGTTGATCTGCATTCGACGATCGTCTAGCTCCGTTCGACGATTTCTGTTGAACTCTTGTTTTCTTGGGTAAGTCAGAATTCTTCCTAGCTACCTCTACAACTCCCTTACCTTTATCAGAGATAAATTTAATTGGGGTTGTTAGTACTATAGGTTGGCTGGATGAAGCACCCAAGCCCAGTGTACTATTGAATCTTGAGTTCACTATGCTTGTGATGTCCATTAGCTTGATACTTCCCCCATTGAGGGATTCTTCAAGCTTCTTGGCATCTGATAGTTCACTTTTCAGTGAAGCTATCTGCTCCCTACAGCATTTCAACTCCTCAGAGAGTTTGAGGTTTTCTGATTTTAAAGTACTGTATTCAGATAATTGATTTCTGAGAGAAATGATTTCCTTCTCAGATTTTAGTAAATCTAAACATAATGCTTTAAACTCACACTTGAAGTCCTCAGAATTAAAATCAAAAGAACTTATTACCCGATACTCTTCAGATTGAGTCTCTGATTCTGAATCTGACTCTTCTGCATCAGAACTTTGTTGTGAGGCATTGATAACCATCATGCAGAATTCTTTCTCTTCAGCATCATCTTCATCATCACTTGAGATTGATGAAGCTTCTGATTCTTCTTCTGTCTCACTCCAAGTTTCAGCAATAAATCCCTTCCTTGTATGTTTGTTCTTGTTGGAGGAGGGTTTGTCATTGCTGCTCTTCTTGAAGTCCTTTTCTTTTCTCCTTTATTTCCTGTCCTTTTTTGTCCTTGTTTTTATTTTCTGGACAGTCAGGCACAATGTGGCCTGGTTTCCTGCAACCAAAACAGATAATCTCTTTGTTATTTGATTTGTCATACCATGGCTTGTCATGCTCTCTGTATGATCTTTTCCTGAAATCCTTCCTGGCCATTTTGGAAAACCTTTTGGCCAGTAGGCTTAGCAGCTCTTCATTGCCTGTGACCTTGTCTTCAGGCTGATCTTCAGTGGCTTTTAAAACTATTGATTTTTCTTTTCTTGTAACTTGTGAGGCAGCCTTCTGCTCTTCTTCTTTATTCTTGATGAGCAGCTCATAAGACTTGAGCTTGCCTAAGAGAGCTTCAGTTGTGATCTCAGTTAGGCTTCTGGCATCCTTGATTGGCCAGATCCTTGAGTCCCAAGTGCTTAGGAAGCACATTAGAATTTTATCATTGAGCTCAGTCAATGAGATCTCCTTGTCCAAAGTTTTCAGCTCATTGACTATGAGACTGAGTCTATTATACATGTCTGCTACTGACTCAGCTTCTCCTTTCTTGAAATTCTCATATTGGGTTATGAGATGAGATCTTCTATCTTTTCTCTCATCAGCAGATCCTGAGACTATCTCAGATAACTTGTCCCAGATGTCCTTTGCTGAGTTGCATTCAGCTACCTTTTGGAATATCTCATCAGACATAGTCTGGGCTAGAATGTTCATAGCTTTTGCATCAGCCAATTTCCATTTCTTTATTTCCGCATCTGTTCCTGAAGGGGGTGGAACAACACTTGTACTTGTATTCTTTAGAGGTCTTAGACACACTGTCAAAATAGAATTAAAAATATCCACAGCAATAGAGTTCATGTACAGTCTAATCATTGCCTTCCAAAGTTCAAACTTAGATAGATTGCACACTGGAGGTCTGGTGCTAGCATAATCTTTGTTTTGGGACATGTTTTGTGAAGAAATAATTCTAATAACAAAATCAAAACAAGCAGATCTAACTAGAGGGATCTTTGGGTTCAGGTGTTAGCCTGTGCAACCACTAAGGTGTGGTATTATAACCAATCCTGGAAGATGTGGTATTTTTAACCAACCTCCCTCTGATACCAATTGAAAGTACAGGTTAGATCTGATATACTCTAGAGGGGGGGGTGAATAGAGTATGGTGCTTGCTACAAATGTTTTACAACTGTTATTGTATTTCTAAGTGAACAGGGAAGAAAATGAAATAAAGCAACTATCTAATCAAAAAGCAATCACAAACCACAGCCAGAAAACAAAAGAAAGTAAGCAACTAGAAGAAACAAGGAGCTATAGTGGTTCCCCAATCAATCTGGGTACATCTACTCTTCTACCACCCTAGGTAGGAATCCACTGCAGGATGAGTTGATCAGGTGTCCTGGGCACCATTGAGCTTTTGATAAGGTGCTCAAAAACCAAACCAGATTTTTTGATCAGGTGTCTTGCCACCACTGAGTTTTGACAACATCTTAGAAACCAGCACAAACTTTTGAAGGGAGTTTGATAAACCCTTTACAGCAGAGAGAAAGATAGAGAGGGATGAGATGATCTTCTCTATCAACAATCAGAGAGAAGATAGTGGATGTTGTAAAAGCTCCCCCTGAGATCTTAAGTTGTTAGGAAGTGAAGCTTTGCAGTAGGGTGATAGGCCTTCAAAAAATTTGATCTCCAGTAAAAGATGATTTCAGCAGCAACTGAAATGTGTGTTGTCTGGAGTCTTGAATGATGATGGCCTTTGAACACTGGAATCAAAAGGGATCTGAAAATTTCAGTATGTTGATCTCCTTGTGTGTTCTTGTATGAGTTCTAGGACTGTGAATTTCTGCAGCTCTTTTTCCTGTTGTTTTTCCAGCAGAATATGAATAATCTCTTTTATTCCTTAGATCTGAATAAATATTTTCTCTGTCCAATATAGTCGTTAGCCTGTCATAAATGACTTCCTTAACTGCATTTTGTCTTCTGAGGAAATTCCAATAAAACATTCCTTTGAAAATCCCTTGAAACTTGCTTCAGATTAATTGAAAACGGCTACAAGATCCTTGACATAAATGCTGAGAAAAATTCCATAACTGTCTGAATTTGAATCTTGAAAAACGTCGATCTCACCAGAAAAACGTCGACCTGAGCTCTAATATCGTTGAACTGAGCTCAGAGACTGGCCTTAGACTGAAATAGAGATCATCGATCTGAGCTCAACTATCGTCGAACTGAGCTCCGAGATAGAGAAACAAACTGGAGACAAGAACGTCGATCTGAGCTCGAAGATCGTCGAATGGAGTTCAACGACTCGTTGAAGTTGAGCTCAGAGATCGTCGAGTGGAGTTCGACGATTTGTCGAAGTGAGCTCAGCGATCGTCGAATAGAGTTCGACGATTCGTCGTACTGAGCTCGACAAAATGACTTAGTCTCCTGAACTGAAAAATCTGGTCTTGAGGGCAGCTTTCAAACCTAAATACTAACCCTTAGACTCAATTCTAATTGACCTTTAGATCTATACAAGGAGGTCAAAACAGATTTCCTAAAAGACATAGTGATCCTTGCCCAAATCAGTAATAGGGTGTTCCAACAATCTCCACCTAAAATAATTGCTGAGGCTGTCACAGATAATTCAGATAGCAAGAATTCTGATAGCAGTGAAAGTGATGAAGACTTTGCTGCTTTTACTAGGCACTTTCAAAAATTTCTAAAGAAGATGGCAGTGGAGGTCTAAGCCTTCCACTTCTCAGCCAAAAGATGACTACTATTAGAAGAGAAAGTCATCCAGGAATGACAGAAGCAGGTCCAAGCCAAGCAAAGATACATCTTCAAAGATTATGTGTTATTGTTGCAATAGACAGGGACATATAGTGGCTGACTGTCCTGAAAAGAGGAAGGAGTCAGCTGACAAAAAGAAGACTCAGGTTAAGAGCAAAAAGGAAAAGTCCTTTGTTACTAAGAAAGACAAGAGTCTGACAGACCAGCCATCTACAGAAACAGAATCAGAAGCTGAAGCCTACATTGGATTATTTGCTGAAGAGGAAGAAGATGAGTTCATGCAGCTAATGAACTCAATTTATGAGCATGAAGACCATCAGTGCAAGGGACTGATGGTTATATCTGTAGGAGACAAGAACCAGGATCAGCCTGGACCAAGTGAGGTACAAAGTTGTTCTTCTAGTTCAATTTACAATACTGAGTCAGATTCAGATACATCTGCATCAAGTGATGTGGGTGGGTCTAAATCTGAAGGAGATATTCATCAGTTAATTGATGAATATAGGGACTTGTTACAGGCCTTGAAGAAAAGAAAAACCTTGGCCAAAACTCAGGCAAAGGAGATTGCTAGTCTTAAATTGGCTACTTCTGATTCAGAAAAGTTGTTAGATTTGAAACTGAAAGAGATAGCCAGACTGAAAAACATTACTGTTATTCATATGGGTACTATAACATTCAAGAATGATAAGATTAGAAATCTGGAGGTTAGACTTCAGAAAGAGAAAGAGATAGTAGCTAGTTTTTCTAAACCTAAATCTGTTTTATCCTTGATAGATGAGTTTGTACCTCAAAAGGGTAAGGCTGGATTAGGGTTTAAAAAACCTGCCTGAACTGCAAGGTCCAAATCTAAAGTCAAAGCCCCAGTACAAAACAAGAAGCATGTTGTAGATAATTCAGCCAGGGTAGTACCTAAACAAAGGTACAACAGGTTTGAGTGCTGGTGTTATGGCAAGATAGTCCACTTTGTCTTAGATTGTTGGCACAATTCTAGTGTCAAGGAGAGTAGCAAACTGCCTGCTAGAATAGCTACAGGTAGTTTTGTTAAAGGTCAGACTAACTTGCATCAAGGACTCAAGAGTTATTTGGGTTCTAAGGTTAAGTAATCTGTTTTGCAGGTGAGTCCAAGTGGTCATGCCCCTATATGGTACTTGGATAGTGGATGTTACAGGCACATGACTGGAATAAGGGGGTTGCTGAAGGACTACACACCTATCATGGATGGCCCTAAAGTAATCTTTGGTGGTTCAGAAAAAGGAATCATCAAGGGATTTGGTAACATTTCTAGTAATCAGATTACTATCACTCAAGTGGCCTATGTGAAGGGTTTGAAACACAACCTCATTAGCATAAGTCAGCTGAGTGATTTAGGATATGACATCTCATTTATCAAGGATGGTTATCATACCAAAAGGTCAAGTGATCAAAAGATCATTTTGACGGGCTATAGAAAAAGGAATGTTTACTGTCTTGACTTTGTGTGTGAGAACAATGTTTCTCCTATTTGTCTTGTAGCTGATGAGAGAGTCTCTCATTATGTCAAATGGCACAGGAGGCTGGCCCATCTAAATTACAAGACTATTGCTCAACTCTTTAGCAAAGAGTTAGTGAGGAATGGTCCTCAAGTTAAGTGTATAAAGGATGAGATATGCTCAGCTTGTCAAAAAGGCAAGCAGACCAAATCCACCTTTCATAGCCTTGAAAACAAGGATTCTGTGAGGTGTCTATACCTCTTGCATATGGATCTTTTTGGTCATATGCCAGTTCACAGTCTAGGTAGGAAGGTCTACACATTTGTGGTAGTAGATGACTATTCAAGATATTCCTGGGTGTTCTTCCAAAGACAAAAATCTGAAACCCCAAGTATCTTACATAGTTTTGTTAAACAAATTCAGAATGAGTTGGACAGTACAGTGGTCAAAATCAGAAGTTACCTTGGCACTGAATTTCAGTCTGAAAGTATGACAAGATTATGTGAAGATTTTGGGATTTTTCAGGAATTTTCCTCACCTAGAACACCTCAGCAAAATGGTATTGCTGAAAGGAAGAATAGAACATTAATAGAGGCTGGTAGAACTCTATTGAGTGACACTTCTCTCCCAGAGTATTTCTGGGCTGAGGCAGTAAATATTGCATGTCATGTGATCAATAGGGCTACTATCACCAAGTGCCACAAAAAGACTCCCTATGAGATTGTGAAGGGCAGAAAACCAAATTTATTTATTTCAGGATCTTTGGTTGCAAGTTCTATATACTTAACAATGACAAGTCTTATCTAACTAAGTTTGCTGCCAAATCCCAAGAGGGGATCTATGTTGGGTACAGCAATAATAGTAAGGCTTATAGGGTCTACAACTTGGTTACTCAAGTTGTAGAAGAGTCTGTACATGTAGTCTTTGATGAAACAAGGCTCATTAACAGTGAATTGTCAAGTAGTGTTTGCAGTTCTATAGGTATAGCTGAGAGGATGGACAAGCTTACCATTGCAAAGATTCTAATGCAAGTCAGGAAGTAGGAAATGGTGGCTGCTGTCCAGGGGGAGTACAAGACTCTCTAGATGCAGAAGAAAACCAAGAGGTGCAGCATATTGAAGAGTCTGGAGGGGTTCAACCTGAAGAAAGACTACCTCCAGCTAATAGACACTTAAAGGATCACCCAGCCAATCAGATAATTGGTGATCAGAGACAAGGAGTGCAAACAAGAAGCAGGAATCTGAGCACTGTTCTTTGCTCCAGCTTCCTATCACATGTGGAACCAAAGAAATTTGAAGAAGCAGTTCTAGACCCTCATTGGATTGATGCCATGCAAGAGGAGCTGAATCAGTTCAGGAGGTGCAAGATCTGGAAGCTTGTTCCTAAACCCAAAGACCAGAATATCATTGGAACAAAGTGGATCTTTAGGAACAAATTGGATGAAAATGGAATCATCATAAAGAATAAAGCTAGACTTGTTACAAAGGGATATAGGCAGGAAGAAGGTATTGATTTTGATCAAACCTTTGCTCCAGTAGCAAGACTGGAGGCAATCAGGATGTTCCTTTCTTATGCAACATATCAATGTTTCAAGGTATTCCAAATGGATGTGAAATCAGTATTCCTGAATGGAAATTTAAAGGAAGAGGTCTATGTAGAGCAGCCCTCAGGTTTTGTTGATCCTCTCAAACCTGATTATGTTTATAGACTTAGGAAGGCATTGTATGGGTTGAAACAAGCCCCAAGGGCTTGGTATGAAACCCTGTCTAGTTTCCTCATTGAGAACAAATTCTCAAGGGGGAAAATAGACAAGACTTTATTCCTTAGGGAATCTAAAGGTAAGATAATCCTAGTCCAAATATATGTTGATGACATAATATTTGGGTCTACTGAAAGTAATCTTTGGAGGAAGTTTGCAAAACTTATGCAAGGAAAATTTGAAATGAGCAGTATGGGGGAACTTAAGTTCTTCTTGGGTCTCCAAGTTAGACAGACTGAAGATGGCTTGTCCATATCCCAGTCTAAGTTCTCCCTAGAGTTAATAAAGAAGTATGGTATGGAATCATCCACTATCATGAGAACTCCTATGGGGTCAAGTGTGTCTCTAAGCAAAGATGATGCAGGGAAACCTGTAGATGAAACTTTGTATAGAAGGATAGTTGGCTCCCTATTATATCTGACTGCTAGTAGACCAGATATCATGTATGCTACATGTGTCTGTGCTAGGTACCAAGCATGTCCTAAAGAATCTCATCTGACTGCAGTCAAAAGGATTTTGAGATATCTTAAGGGCATACCTTATCTAGGCCTTTGGTACCCAAGGAATAGAGACTTTCTACTAACAGGTTATTTAGATGCAGATTTTGCAAGTTGTAAAGAAGATAGAAAGAGTACTACAGGAACCTGTCAATTTTTAGGTGGAAGGCTGGTGTCATGGAGCAGTAAGAAGAAGACCAGTGTGGCAATCTCCACAGTTGAGTCAGAGTATGTGGCAGCAGGAAGGTACTGTGCACAGCTATTGTGGATTCAACACCAGCTAGAAGACTATGTTATTCAGGTAAGTAGAACACCTTTGTTTTGTGATTCTGCAAGTGCCATTTATATTGCAAATAATCCTGTCTCACATAGTAGGACTAAGCACATAGAAATTAGATACCATTTTCTTAGAGAACATGTAGAGAAAGAGGATATTTCCCTAGAATATGTTAAAAAAAATAATCAGATTGCTGATATGTTTACTAAGCCCCTAGATGAAACCAAATTCAATTAGTTTAAAATTGAATTAGGAATGATAAACTTAGAATAGTTTCGTAAAATTGGCTAAGTAAAATGGTGTGACACAAGGAGTTGTCTGTGTCGACACATAGAAGTGGTGTCGACATTCCAGAGAAATGGTGTCGACACATCTAGGAAGTCTGTGTCGGCACTTCAGATAAATGGTGTCGACACATCCAGAGTAGGTGTCGACACATCCAGGGTGGTGTCGACACTTAGGTTTAACACTGATTTCGTCGAGCGAAGTATCGACTAATCATCGAATGCAGATGTATAAGTGTCGACACATCATAATTGGTGTCGACACATAGTAGTCAACATCGATGTCGAGACATTAGAAGTATGTGTCGACACTTTTCAACAGTGTCGACACATTTAGAGTATTTTGACGCGCCTTTTCACCTTCGATTTTAGAAAGGTATAAATAGGTCTTCAACTTTGTTTGTCGACACGCTCTCCATAGTTTCGAGACCAAACTTGTGTGTCGACATCTCTCTCCTCTAAATTCAAGATTTCTCAAAACCCTAATGGCGCCCAAGCTAGAAGAGAACATCAATGAAGGTTATGAGCTAGTACGACATGCCTTTGACGATGCAGAACCAGAAATTCAAGTTGTTGTAACCCTAGTTGCTGAGACTGGGTTGGAGTATCTAGCTTCTGAGCCCATCAAGATTTGGAAGAAGGAAGTACTCGAATTCTTTGGTGCAGCTACTCTTAATGAAACTGGACTCAAGATTAAATCCATAGTCCATGGAGAAAAAGTAAAACTCATCCAGAAAAGTCTAAGAAAGGTTCTACATCTACCAAGAACTAAAGAGGAAGAAGATGTACCTATATCTAAGATAAGGGAGGCACTGCAATGGTGTGGACTAGCTTCAAACATGAAGATTGGGTCAGTTTTTAATAGGAAAGGCATGAACATGCAAGGCAAGTTCTTGTCTGAAGTGGTAGGAAAGGTGATTCTGTGCAAGCCAGGTGGGTATGATAGGATATCAGCTCACATGTTCAGTTTAATGACAAGGATCATTTTCAAACTAAAAATTGATTGGTGAGCAGTGATGTTTGATAAGATTAAGGAAAGTCTGAAGAAGTCCAATCTGGGTAGGATTATGAGTTTGTACTTAGCTGGAACTATTCCAGAAGTGATGAACCAAGCTGCAGGTTCTAAGATAAATTACATGAGTAGAATAGATGTTAGGATTATCTCAAGGTGGGATAGGGTGTTAACAAAGGGCATGCCTACTCCAGAGAAGGAAGTTCCTCCACAGAAGAAGAAGAAAGTCATAGTGGCTTTTGAATCCTCCAGTAGTTCAGAGGAACAAGTAGTTTTCAGTTCACATGAGGAAGAAGCTGATGTTACTGGAAGGTCACCAGTAAGGGATGAAGATGCACTGAGGCAGGGGGAGCAACCATCTGCTAGCCCTATTCACCTGGATCCACTCCAGGGGAGCCTCAACATGTGGATGAGCCAACTCACTTAGACAGTGAAAGGGCCACACAAACAATTCTTGAGGTAATCAATGAAGTTAATCAATCAATTTTACATATTGAGGATGAAGTATTAACTAAGTCTTTAATTGATGTTGATCAGCAAACTCAGTTACATAGTCAACCACAAGATGTTTTCATAGAAGACACATCAGTTGCTGATAATGCTCCTGAGATAAGAAAATCTCCAGTCCCTACTCAACAGGAGTTTACTCTAGAAGAGTTGTTCCCTGATTTGGTACAGACTGATATTGAGGGGGAGCAGGCAGCTTTTGTGGGGGAGAAAGCAGTATTTGAGGGGGAGAAGGAAGATCTTGAGGGGGAGCATGTAATATCTCAGGAGGAGACTGCAAGGAATGATGAGGAGCTACCAAGGACTAAGAAGGAATTGCCTCATAGTCCTAAAGATAGAGTAGACATTGCCAGTACTTCTGCTTTTAAGGATAAAGAAGCTACTATAGCTAAGAAGAGAAAGCTTATGGTTTTCAAAAGGATAAGCCAGACCTACAAGAAAGCTTTACAAACTGTTGCTCCACAACAAGCCACAACAGGTGATTATAGCTCATTGTTGGTGGCCTTGCAGATCAAAATGGATGAGCAAAGGCAGGATCTAGAAAAGTATATGGATGAAGGTCATAAGTCACTTCAATTTGCTTTGGCTCAGGATATAAAATCCATTAGATTTGAAGTAAATCAAAATTAAAAGGAAATGACTGACTGCTTTCATAAAGGAGGAAATGCTGTGGCTTTCCTAACCAAGCATCAAGAGCAGATCAAGACTCAGGTTGATGACATAGCTCTCAAGCAAGGATATGTCTTAGAAAATCAAATAAGAATGAATGAAAACTTGACTAAATCACATAATGTGATTGTCACTGAGATGAAAAATATTGCTACTGAACAGACTACAGTAAGGGCTACAGCCAAAGCAGAATTTGATAAACAATTACAAGAAGGAATAGCTGATGTTAAGACTGCAATTGAGGAATCTCAAAAGGCTATTACTGCTCAGCTATAGAGATTGAAGCCTTTCTATAAGGATGGTGTAAATTATCTGAATGCTCAGATCAGATTTCAGAAGGATGATCTTAGGGATCATATAAAAAGGGAAGTCATAAAGGGGGAGAGGGTTTTAGTCAAAGCAGGCTCTGACCATGCTAAATGGATTTCCAACAGCATCAGAGCCACCCTTGGATATCCACCCTTGTGTGATGATGACAATATTGCTGAATCTGGTATACATCCTGCTATTTTTGGAGGTGAGCAAGCTAAAGTGGCTCAAGTAATTTACCCTCCAGCAGATTTTGAGATGATACATCAGGAGATACAATCTATGTATAGCCCTCCAGAAGGTGCTCAAAATGTGATCATAGAGAAAGCAGATAAGCCTGTACCTGAGGAAGTATTGACTAAAGAGAAAGAAGCTCAACTATCTAAGAAGAGATTTAGAGAACAGGCTGAGTTAAAGCCAGATTTTGAGCAGTGGAGCCCAACTTATAGAAATATTATACTGACTGCTTGGAAGGCTGCAAAGGATAATATCCTAGAGAGGGGCAAGTGGTACTCTGAGCAAGAGTGGAGAAAACATGAAGCTAGGCAAGAAGTCATAGTACAGTATAGAAGAAAGGCTAAACTGGGGAAGCTACCTCCTAATGCACAGGAGCCTAGCAAGTATTTCCCTAAGCCATATCATTATTTTGAAACACAAAAGATAAGGGCTGAAGAGCTGAAAAAGAAAGATCTAAAGGGAAAGAAGCCTGCTGATGACTCTGATGTTCCTATTCAAGCCAAGATTCAATCTGGCAAGGGCATTCTCATCAAGGAGCCAGAGCAGCATTAGATTAGATCTACTTGAGTTTACATTTTGTAATCTTTAGTATTAAAACATCATGTAAATTTTTGTTCATGAAACTAATGGAAGTTGTAACAAAATAATGGTTAATGTTCAATCTGTTACATTGTTATTCTGTGAAGATTGTTTATACATGTTTTGTTTAGTATTTACCCTGTCATATAATGCTGTTATACATCATATTGTGTATTTGTTATGAATGATGTATATCATTGACTAAGGGTTATGACTTCTCCAAATAGGTGGAGATTGTTGGGTACATTGGAAAATATGTACCAGATTTGAAGAAGCCTCGCCCTACTCAATGATATGCATCAAGGTGTATTTAATGTGTTTTGAGTTTATATGTGCATGTTAAATAACTGCAGGATTGCAGGAAAATTTCTAAGTTCATATGTCAACACCTGGAGAAGCAGTGTCGACACTTATGAAGGCTTGTGTCGACACCTAGAGAAGCAGTGTCGACACTTGGAGTAAATTGTGTCGACACCAGGAAAGGCAGTGTCGACATGAGAAGAAATGTGTCGACACATACAGGTAGTGTCGACACACTGTGAAGAATAATCGACATCAAATGTGTCGACACACAGGACTTGTGTCAACACATAGCATGTTTCAACACAGTTTTAAAGAAGAAGTACTTGTGTCGACACAAAGGAGATGTGTCGACACACAGCAGAATTCAACTAAGTTTTAAAGAAGAAGTACTTGTGTCGACACACAGCAGAATTCAACTAAGTTTTAAAGAACAAGTATTTGTGTCGACACACTCAATCAGTGTCGACGCATTCAACAGAAGCAGTGTCGAGAAGCTGTCACAACAACAGAAGGAGTTGTGTCGACACCACCAAGGCATGTGTCGACACTTAGTCCACTTGTGTCGACACTTAGTCTATTTGTGTCGACACATAATGAAGATCAGTCTCGACACTTTCAGACAGAGATAGTATTTTCAAGAAGTGACTGGATGACTTGACAGCTACCATTTCAGCCGGTCTACTGCAACTGTCAGAGCTGTCAGAAGTTCGTTAGAAACCGGATCAGTCGGTTACCTTGGAGCAAGACTATATAAAGGCCTTTCTCCTTCAACAGAAAAAAAACAATTACAGAGAGATCAGAAGATCAATCATTGTAGAATACAGATCCAGAGAAAACTGTAAATCAGTATTTTGAAGAAACTTCAGATTTACTTTGAGAGAGAGAACTCCAGTAATTGAAGTCAAGAAAGAGACTTGTTTAATCAAATCTCTTAAGAAGCAGGTTCTGAACCAGACTGTAAAGAAGGATCCAGATTTAATTCCCCATCTTAAGAAGGAAGTTGCCAGCCGGTCTACTTCAAGAAGATCAACTTTTACTGAGTTCAGACTCAAGAATCCTTGAAGAAAGCAAAGACAAAGTTGATCTCAGGAATCAGTACTATCAAGAACTGATCAAGAAGGTTGCCCTCTTCATTCTCTCAAACAGAGTGGTGACCTAATACACGTTATTATCTTTTTGTAGGATCCTAAGGGATCTGAGTTGTAAGCCTAAATTTATAAAGGCTGAGGTAGGGATTCGGAGTCTGAGTGTAGGAGAATCTATTCTCTGAGTGTAGGCCTTGTTGAAGGCTGAGGTAGGGCTGTTTAGCCTGAGTGTAGGTCTTGTTGAAGACTGAGTGGTAGAGCTTTTTGCCTGAGTTGTAGGAGTGGGGACACTCTGAATTGTAGGAACCTATTTGGGGTTCTGAGCTGTAAGATCTGAGGATCTGAGGAGAAGTACAGAAGTTAGGCCGAATCTAGTACACTGCTAGATAGGCGAAGGGGGAAAGTGGATGTACCCAAACCTTGGGGAACCACTATAAACACTGTGTCCACTCTGTGTATGATTGTTTCTGTGATTGCTATGCTGATAGCTGTAGAATTTGCAATTGCTGCTTAAATTACTGAACAGATTGTCTGCCTTTAAAGTAAAAGAAAAATTACACATATTCAGCCCCCCTCTAGGCGGTTAGACATTAATTCTTTCAGTATAGATGGATGGTTGGGCTGTGTCCTCGTGCTTACATCCGAGGCCCCTTCCATGTTATGTTGATATAGCATTTGCATGCGGTGTGAGTCGACACGCGGTGTCGTAATCCTGGGTTAAGGATAATGTGGCAGGTCTACGGGCTCGCATGTCGTCACACCGACGGGAGTCGACAGTTAGACTTTGGGCGGTTGGGTTGTGTCCTCGGTGTTCACGACCTGGGGCCCCTTCCGTGCAAAGTGAACGGTTGGGCTGTGTCCTCGTGCTTACTTCCAAGGCCCCTTCCGGGTCACGTAAGGCCAGTTCGGGCTGTGTTCTTAGTGCACATCTACCCAAGACCCCGCTGGGCCATAGTACGCATGGGCTCCACTGTTGTGTTCTTAGCGTTGATGCGTACGGAGGCCTAGGTGAAGTAGTGTTGATACCCGCCTAGTAGTAGAAGTGCCCGTTCTACTGTCACTGCCTGGCCACGGCGGCTGATGCCTGAGAGGTTAGCTACCTGCTCGAAAAGTTGGAACTACAGTATTTGTCGACATAGCATTTGCATGTGTGTGATCATGGGTGAGTCATTGCATAGCATTCATATCATTTCATAACATTGCACAATAAGATCCTCATCGTATAAGTTTGTATGAGCACTCTTATACGATGAGTTACTTTTATGTAACCCGATCCTTAACTTATAAGTTTGTATGGACATTCTTATAAGTTAAGTTACTTTCTTGTTGTTTATTATACCTGCTAGTTTGCTATAGCTCTCAAATAATTGCTAGATTATGATATTGTTACTCTTACCCTATTGTCACATGCTTGTACACTTTTTATGCTTATTATATATTGTACTCTTGTTCCTTTTCCCCACCCGGTGTCGAGGAGTCGTCGGGGGAGCGGATGTGAAACCACTTAGTCGTTTCGACTAACGGTTGTTACGTCTTCCTTTTTAGGAGGCCACGCCGCAGGTAGAGCAACCGCAGACTACGCAGCAGGATAGCCAGGCCAGGACGATAGGGCCTGAAGTGACGGTATCGTCGATACCGTCAGTTACTGATGTAGTGTTTGATTCTCTGATGTGGCCCATTTGGGCAATGTTTAGCTGTACTCTGATATATTGTAGAAGCATGTTTTAGCTTCTCCTTTATTGATGTATTTGGACATTATTACTTAGTGTGGATTTTGACTTCTCCTGCTTATTATATTTGGTTGGGTTGACATGTTCTATTGATATTGTTGTAGCCGGCGGAATAGGTGTCTTGTGGTACAGGTTAGCCTGTGTGCTAATGCTACTGCAAGGAGGCTGTTCCGGGCATAAGACTCCACCTTCGTGCCGTGTTTTGAGATCCGGGATGGGGGGGTCTTACAACACGGACGGCCAAATCTTTTGAGAATTTTGTCTTCCCGGCATGGGTCTCGCCAATTTAGGCCATAGACCGCCGAAGACCCTCATC
The DNA here is from genome assembly GCA_039583875.1 of Platanthera guangdongensis. Lineage (NCBI taxonomy): Eukaryota > Viridiplantae > Streptophyta > Magnoliopsida > Asparagales > Orchidaceae > Platanthera > Platanthera guangdongensis. Next base: position 192,340,379 of record CM077163.1, on the reverse strand, counting down.
TATGCCAACGACTCCCAACAAACAACATAGAACGGGTACGGTTCCTCCTAACCTGTGCTCATATCGCAACGACAATGTAAGCTATATGTGTGGATCAAACTTATCCTGAGTCCTGTTTCCATTACACACTTCACATAACCCGAGTATGTTCAAGTTGGCTCTCAGGCCACCATGTTGGTAGAATCACGCATCTGCCCAGTTTTTCGGGTGCACCTTGGTGTTAATTCCCAAGGCTCCCTATTGCAATCTACCTTGTAGAAAACCCGAAAAACAAACATTCGCATAGAGTCTTCTCCAGCCACTTATGCAATGCAACATCACCGATCTAGACCAACTTGTCCGGGTAGGCTTCACACATCATGACTATATTCGTTCTCGATTACGGACTCTACATTTACAAAACGGGGACTATTCATGTCTACCCAAAGGAACGCCTCAACTCACCGCAAACTCGCGAGAGCGGGATTTCTATGCAAAGAAAACGAGAGCTTCACATGCTCAAGTAGAGAATCGTTACCCTAGTGTTTTTCCTTGGCGCCATGGAAATGTATGCGGATGGTAAGCATCGCAATCCCCTTGCCTTTGTAGATCCGAAGTCGGCTCGCGATTTTGAGCTTCAAAACACCGCCAACAACCGGATTAAGCTTCCTTTCTTCTTCCTTGCTCTCCCCTCTCTCTAGACTTTAGAAAGAGACTTAAGTGAAATAAGTGTGGGATTTGAATCCCTATTCCCGGGTATATCCCAGTAGGAACAACACCTAGCCATCGGATCCCAAAATAAGGAAACGAACGGCTACGATCCGTAGCTGAAATGCAAAACTTGGGCCGAACACTCCCTGCGACACGCCCGTGTGCAGGGCTGTGTCCACCATTCGCCATCAAAATCGACGCGTCTCGAAAAACACAAGGGCACCTGATACGCCCATGTTCGACCTGACACGCTCGTGTCAGCCAGTACACGCCCGTGTTCTCGGGCGTGTTCCTCCATCAACACAGGACCAACACCAACCTGAGACTCACACGAGTCTTGGACATGCCCATGCCATATTTAACACGCCCGTGTCAAAGCCGAACACGCTTGGGCTCCAGGTCGTGTTAACTATCTCGACACTTCATCGAGTACAGTTCGTCGACCACCTGGCACGGCCTTGGACACGCCCGTGTCCTAGGCCGTGTTCCCTGTCTCGACACATTGCCGAGTGAAAATGTCGACTTTACGGGTAGATCATCGACATGAGCTCGACACGCCCTGAGACACGCCCGTGTCTCAGGCCGTGTTTGCTGCTCGACGATCATCGACTCCAAAATTCGTCGAACTCTCGGCCAAATTGTCGACCCAAACATGACACGCCCTGGGACACTCCCGTGTCCCAGGCCGTGTGCCCCTGCCAAATTCTAAATTTGGCCTAAAATGCCTCCCGTCACTCTTTTGAGTTTCAGGGCGTTACATCACTGCACACTCACCGCACACACGCAGGAGCGGGTTTCCATATGCAAAAGAAAGAGAGCTTCACATGCTCAAGTATAGAATCGTTACCCTTGTAGTACGCTTTTGTGCCATGGAAATCTATACAGATAGAAGGCTTCGCAATGGAATTTCCTCCGCGGATCCGGTCTCGGTTATAGAATTGGTGCTCTGATGCTCCTTCGGCGGCCGGAATCCTCCTATTCCTTCCTCCTTGCTCTCTCCTCTCTCTAACTCCTTAGGAATAGAATGTTAAAGAGAAAATGAGGAATTAAACCTCAATTCCCGGCCTTAACAAAGCAGGAACACATCTGGGCCGTCAGATCTTAATTAAAGAAAATGAACGACTCAGATCTGCCCAAAAATTCTCAAACCTGGGCCGAACACGGCCTTGCACACGGCCGTGTACCAGGCTGTGTGCCTCGATCCAGACACGATCTTCAAGCACAGAGGAGGACACGGGTCAAAACACGCCCGTGTTTCAACCTGACACGCCCGAGTCGGTTTCCAACACGCCCGTGTCGGTTTTCAACACGCCCGTGGCCTAGGGGCATGTTACTAGTAACCGCCACGCCAACCATCACGACTCTTGGTGAACACGGGTGGGGATACGGGTATGAACATGCCCGTGTCACCCCTAACCTACCCGTGTCACAACTGCTCAAAGCCATGTTTCCTGCCATGTCCTTTTCTGGACACAGCCGGCCAACACAGAGAACAATACGTCCTTGGGCACACCCGTGTCCTATGCCATGTACCCCTATACAGGCACCAAAAACTCCTTAGGACGCGACCAGCTCGATAACGATTTTTGGGGCATTACAAATCTCCCCCCCCCCCCCTAGAGGATTTCGTCCCGAAATTACGTAAAGGTACACAAAAAATTTAAATGTTACCTGAGGGGAATAACTCGGGGTATTCTTCCAACATAATCTACTCTCGCTTCCAAGAAAGCTCCTCACGTCCGCAGTTATCCCATCAGACTTTAACCATTCGGATTTACTTATTGCGGAGTTGTTTGACTTCAAAGTCTTAAATGCGTACTGGATTGACCTTTGTTGTTAACCCGTAATCAACCGACACTTGTTCGACCGTAACGACCTGCGAAGGCTCTTACACCGCCTACCGCAACACCGATACGTGGAACTCATCATGTAGCCCACTCAGCTCTACTGACAGCTTCAATCGATACGCTGCTTCGCCAACCCGCTCCAGGATTTCAAACAGGTCCAAGCTATCTCGGACTCAGTTTCTTCAAGCGTCAAACACACGAGACACCCTTGAACGGCTTGATTTTCAAATACACCAAGTCACCAACACCGAACTCCACGTTCCTATGCTTGGCATTATATTATTTTAGTTGCCTATCCTGAGCGATCTTCAACCTTTCCTGAACTGTACGTATCATTGAAGTGGCATCTTCCACCGCTTGACGTTTGTACAACTTTGATTCGCCTGTCTCCAACCAAGACAACGGTGTGCGACACTTTCTCCCATATAAGGCCTCAAAATGCGCATTCCAATACTCGCCTGATAACTGCTGTTATATGCAAACTCCACCATGTACTGGTGATCTTCACACTGCTTTCCGAAATCCAAGACGCAAATACGAGGCGTGTCCTCCATCATCTTGTTGACCCTCTCAGTCTAACCATCAGTCTGCGGATGAAAGGCTATGCTGAAACTCAACTTAGTTCCCAACAGACTATGCACCAGCCTCCAGTCGTTCAATGTGAAGCGTCCATCTCGGTCACTAACAATACTGCGGGGCACACCACGCAATCGTACAATATTATCCACATAGAGTTTGGCTAACTTCTCCACCGGATCTTCCTTCCTGTTCGAAATAAAATGCGACACCTTTTGTCAATCTATCTACGACCACCCAGATGGCGTCGTTTCCCCTCTGCGACTTTAGTAAACCATGCACAAAATCCATAGAAATGTCGTCGAATTTCCACTCCGGGATAGGTAGGGACTTCAAGAAACCTCCGGGCTTCTGACACTCCGCCTTTACTAAGGCACAAATTTGGCACTTGGCCACATAAAGTGCTACATCCTTTTTTAATCCTGACCACCAAAACAACTTCTTCATGTCCTTATACATCTTTGTGCTCCTTGGGTGGATTGAGTACTTGGTATGATGAGCCTCATACATCAACTCCTCCCAAAGACTATCCGCACTAGGAACGCATAGGCGACCGTCCCTCCATAGCAGTCTGTCCTCAACAACAAATTGGGAATTTGACCCATCCAAAGATTCATCTAAGATCTACTTCATGCTGCTAACCTGAAACAAAGCTCGCCGAACTCTATCATCTAGGTCATACTGCACCTCTGTCTAATACAATTTTGCCTCGACACTAGCCTGCTTGTCGATGCAAGATATCTATAATGCCTCCAAATCACGGACCAAACTCTCATCATGTACCGACAACCAGCTGGCTTGCGCAGGAGCCTTGCGACTCAATGCATCCCCCACTGCATTTCCTTTCGCAGGCACATCATGTATCTCGAAGGTGTAGTCCCCCAGGAACTCCATCCACCTCTGCTACCTCATTTTCAAGTCCTTCTGATCTAACAGGTACTTCAGGCTCTTATGATCGGTGTAGATATCGACCTTCACACCGTATAGATAGTGCCTCCATAGCTTTAGAGCAAATATCACGACTGCTAACTCTAAGTCATGGACAGGATAATTCCGCTCATGAACCTTCAATTGTCGTGAACCATAGGCTATCACACTCCCATGCTGTACCAGAACACAGCCCAAACCGCTGCCCGAAGCATCACTATAGATTTCAAACCCTTTGGTCCCACTCGGCGAACATAAAATAGGCCTCGTGGTCAACCGCCTCTTCAACTCTTCAAAAGCCTGCTCGCACTCTAGTGACCTCACAAACTTTTGATCCTTCCATGTCAACGTCGTGAGTGGTAGCACTATCCGCGAGAAGTTCTCTACGAAGCTCCTGTAGTAGCCGGCAAGCCGCAGAAAGCTCCGGACTTCCGCCATTGTAGTCAATACAGGCCACTCCCGTATCGCCACTATCTTCGCCGGATCCACCGCTATCCCATCTCCGCTAACAACATGACCGAGGAACGCTACCGAGGATAACCAAAACTCACACTTGGAGAACTTAACATACAACTGATTTCTTCTCAACGTCTCCAACACCATATGAAGATGATTGTAGTGATCATCCTCACACTGCGAGTACACCAAGATATCATCGATAAATACTATCATGAAACGATCCAGGTACTCTCTAAACATCATGTTCATCAGATCCATAAACATGGATGACACAATGGTCAACCCAAACGGCATGGCCGTGAAATCGAAATGCCCAAACCGCGTGCTGATCGCCATCTTTGGGATGTCGCTTTCCCTTATCCTTAATTGGTAGTAGCTGGATTTTAGATCTAACTTCGAATATACCGTTGACCCAACTAACTGATCAAATAGATCATCAATCCTTGGTATAATATACTTATTCTTTTCTGTAAGCTTGTTCAGCTCCCGATAGTTGATACAGAGTCGCAAGCTCCCATCCTTCTTCTTAACGAAAAGGACCGGTGCGCTCCAAGGTGACAAACTTGGAAGCACATACCCTTGCTCCAACAACTCTTGCAGTTGCACCTTCAACTCCGCCATCACTCTTGGTGATATCTGATACGGAGAGCGTGAACCGGTTTGGCACCTGGCACCAGTTCAATAGTAAAATCAATCTCTCGCTGAGGAGGGGCTCCTGGGAGATCATCTGGAAACACATCAGGATACTCATACGCAACTGGAATACTGCCCAGACTCGGCTTAGGCGTTGAAGCCTGCACTAATGTAACAAACAGCTCTGCCCCAGACTAAACTGCCTTGATCACCTGAAGGGCCGACATCAAAATCTTACCCGACCCCTTCATTCTCGCAAACGTAGTCTCCCGATCAGTATTCAGTCCCAACTTAACATCCTTTCGGTTGCAATCAATACATGCTCGCTGCTCCTAGAGCCAGTCCATACCAAATATTACGTCGAACTCCGCTAACGGCAGTACCGACGCTTGCAAATCAAACTCCTGATCCCCAATCCGAATCTTAACCACACAGACTCAATCCGCGCGCATTGAGCACCCATTGGGTAACAACACATCCAACTTGTCTTTTGCCATCGAGGAAGGGACTCCGATGCGCGATACGAATCTTTCGGACAAGAATGAATGTGAAGCTCCCGTATCAAACAGGGCTCTCGCCGGACAATCAAAAATCAACACGAAGCCTAGCACCAACATATATAAGCTAACATATAAAAAGGTAACAACTACATAAAGTTAAACTGCTATAATTTAACTCATACCTGTCACCACGTCAGCTTGTTTTATGGCCTCTTGCAGACCAAGGTTATAAACTCTAGGCTGGGCTGGAGCATGGTGGGATGCAGTTGACTCCACCGCCTTCCCTTTCTCTTCATAAGATGCTCCAGGCTTCCTCTCGAACTTTGCAGGTCCGCTCCAACATTCACGAGCAAAATGCCCCATCTTTCCACAGTTGTAGCAAGCTCCTGGGACTCGACTTGTGGTTTCCCCCGTCGCACCAGACGAAGGGGCTGAGCTCGAAGTCTTCGGTTTCTTATTCCATCTGCGGAAACCTGACTTTGAATTTGGCACTTTGAACTCTGACTTCTTTTTCCCTGGGTCCTTCTTCTCTTGCACTTTTTTCACGACCTTTTCCAGCGAGCGGGCCGAATTGACCAAGGCTAGGAAGCCCTGCGCCTTATGCCCAGCAAGGAGTAGCTGTATGTCGCCACGTACACCTCATAAAATCGGTTGGTCTTCTGCTCCTCTTCACTAAACATAGCACCAGCATAACGACCCAACCACATGAACTCGTGGAGATACTCATCCACGCTTCTGCGTCCCTGAGTCAAACTAAGGTATTGATTCTCCATCTCTAGCTTCTGAGCAGCAGGTAGAAATCTGGCCAAGAACAACCTTGAGATTTCCTCGATAGGCACATCCGCAAGTTGCCTTCCCACTAAGAGATGAACCTCCAACTCGTCCCACCACAGCCTCGCCTCACCTGCCAATAGGAAGGTGGCTATGGTGGTCTTGTTCCACTCTATAGTTTCTGTGGACGTCAAGACTCCCTTTATCATAGAGAGCCAATCATCAGCTTGAGTTGGCATTCCAATCCTGTCGAACCTCGGAAGATTAAAGCTCATTACATGCTTGAGCTGCTTCTCTGTAGCTCTCCTTGGTGCTACATGTTCAACTGCCACGCATTCTACCACTCTCTGCTCTGCCACCCAAATCGGTTCTTGCTTATTAACAGGTGGTGTGTGGTGCATTTACCCTGCAGTTTGGGCATTTATCATAGCAAAGACTACTTTAGCCACCAATCTGATGATTTCTGCTGAAGGAGGTGTTGTAGATACGTCCCTCGGTGCACTACTTTCCGCCGATTGTGGGCGTTCCGATTGACCAACACCGCTCCTAGCTGCCTATAATAGTAAAAACCCTTGATTAGACGACAAACGGATTGCGAAAAGCAATCATTGGAACACTCAGATTCCTCAAAACAAGTGTATTTTCATTCCTAAGTGGACATTCGTTTATTCTTTTAGATATTATAACGATGACGTACACACGTGCTCACCACCCCTTAAAAAGAATTTGTCCATGAATTCATTTAAGTTGACTGAAATAAGAAGTCTGATACCAAATTGTAACACCCCCATCTGTTGTATGGCATATAATAGAAGGTCCAGGTGGAACCCGACGCCATATACCACGGACAGTCGGAAGGGTTATATAAGAATATCAAATATCCAACTACGACTACTCGCCCTAGCATAGAGCATTCTAGCGGAAGCTTTTAAACAGTTGGAAAGAACCCATAATTGAATAACAACTATCATGAATGTCCGCAAACTTCCATAGGAAAGAAATAACAAATACACTAAAAGTACTTGGCCTTATGGCCTTACAAGAGTTCACTTAACAAATTAATGTTTTACATACATCGGCTCGCAGGCCGGCCACACATGACAAAGTAAAAACAACTATTCGTTTTGGCCTTCGAGGGCCAGCTCGACAACATGGGCTTCTGCTCGATATTTGGTATTTGGCTCCGCAGCATATGCAATCAACATTCCACCACATGGTGGCAAACAAAGTAACGGTCAGCCAAAGCTGACCAAATTATAACGACCCCACACCTTACTCGGGACGGCGGTGCTCCTTCCCTTCATTTCAGTAGCCCAGCAAAACAATAAAGTACAAACATACTTCGCCACAGGTGTAGGCTCGCACGGCTAAACACCTCGTGCACTCAGGGCACATTTTCGGTGAATCTGGTCAATTCCGTGGCTTCACCACCATCCTCGGGATGACAACATCGTGAGCATTTTAGCCTTTCTGACCACTGCCTAAGGCTCCCGACAATGCCAACGGCCAGTCCCTCTATGGGTCTCTAGCACCGAACCACATAGGCCAGGTCTGATTCCACTTGCCCGTCGCTCACACCGCCTAGTCACCTTAAGACGTATGCGCTGGACAAACTTCTCTCGGATCCCAAAACATATCCAAATATCACATAACCCAGTTATGTTCAAGGATGGCTCCCCGACCGCCAAGTTAGCAGAACTACGTTTCCGCTCAGTTTTCCGAGTGCGACTTGCAGTTAATCCCCAAGGATCCCTGTTGCAATCTTCCGTGTAGAAACCCGAAAAAGAAACACAAAGCACGGATTCTTCTCCTGCAAACCATACAAAATGCTACATCACCGATCCAGACCAACACGTCCTGGTAGGCTTCACACACAATGCCTATGTCCGTACTTCGGTTTCGGACTCTATATGCAACATAAGGGGGACTATTCATGTCTACCCCAAGGATCACTGCACACTCACCGCACACATGTGGGAGCGGGTTTCCTTATGCAAAAGAAAGAGAGATTCACATGCTCAAGTAGAGAATCATTACCCTTGTAGTATGCTTTTGCGCCATGGAAATCTATACGGATAGAAGGCTTCGCAATGGAATTTCCTCCGCGGATCCGGTCTCGGTTCTCGAATTGGTGCTCTGATGCTCCTCCGGCGATCCTCCTCTTCCTTCCTCCTTGCTCTCTCCTCTCTTTAACTCCTTATGAAGAGAATGTTAAAGAGAAAATGAGGAATTAAACCTCAATTACCGGCCTTAACAAAGCAGGAACACATCTGGGCCGTCAGATCTTAATTAAAGAAAGAGAACGACTCAGATCTTCCCAAACATCCTCAAACCTAGGCCGAACATGGACTTGCATATGCCCGTGTCCCAGGCCATGCTCCTCGATCCAGACATGATCGTCGAGCACAGAAGAGGACACGGGTCAAGACACACCCGTGTCTCAACCTGACACGCCCGTGTCGGTTTCCGACAAGCCCGTAGCCTAGGGTTATTTTACAAGTAACCGCCACGCCAACCATCACGGCCCTTTATGAACACGGGTGGTGACACGGGTATGAACACGCTCGTGTCACCCTTGACACACCCATGTCACAACTTCTCAAAGCTGTGTTTCCTGCCATGTCCTTTTCTCGACACAGCCGGCCAACACAGAGAATGACACGGCCTTGGACACGCCCGTGTCCTAGGCCGTGTACCCCTATACAGGCACCAAAAACTCCTTAGGACGCGACCAGCTCGATAACGACTTTCGGGGCGTTACACAGTGGAGAGGGAATTGCAGTGGATCCGACGAAGATTGTTGCTATACGAGAGTGGCATGTGCTGTCTACGGTAGCGGAAGTCCGGAGTTTTCTGGGGTTTGCCGGCTTTTACAGGTAGGACGCGGTTGACTCCACCGCCATTCCTTTCTCTTCATAAGATGCTCCAGGCTTCCTCTCGGACTTTGCACGTCGGCTCCAACATCCACGAGCAAAATGCCCCATCTTTCCACAGTTGTAGCAAGCTCCTAGGACTCGACTTGTGGTTGCCCCCGTCGCACCAGATGAAGGGGCTGAGCTCGAAGTCTTCGATTTCTTGTTCCATCTGCGGAAACCCGACTTTGAATTTGACACTTTGAACTCTAACTTCTTTTCCCCTGGGTCCTTCTTCTCTTGCACTATCTTCACGACCTTTTCCAGCGACCGGGCCGAATTGACCAAGGCTAGGAAGCCCTGTGCCTTAGGCCCAACAAGGAGTAGCTGTAGGTCGCCACGTAGACCCTCATAAAATCGGTTGGTCTTCCGCTCCTCTTCAGTAAACATAGCACCAGCATAACAACCCAACCGCATGAACTTGTGGAAATACTCATCCACGCTTCTGCCTCCCTGAGTCAAACTAAGGTACTGATTCTTCATCTCAAGCTTCTGAGCAGAGGGTAGAAATCTGGCCAAGAACAACCTTGAGAATTACTCCATAGGCACATCCACAAGTTGTCTTCCCACTAAGAGATGAACCTCCAACTCATCCCACCGCAGCCTCGCCTCACCAGCCAAAAGGAAGGTGGCTTTGGTGGTCTTCTACCACTCTATAGTTTTTGTTGCCGTCAAGACTCTCTTTATCGTAGAGAGCCAATCCTCAGCTTGAGTTAACGTTCCAATCCCATCAAACATCGGAGGATTAAAGCTCATTACATGCTTGAGCTGCTTCTTCGTAGCTCTCTTTGATGCTACATGATCAACTGCCACGCATTCTACCACTCTCAGCTCTGCCACCCAAATCGTTTCTTGCTCGTTAACAGGTGGTGTGTGGTGCATTTGCCCTGTAGGTTGGGCATTTATCATAGCAAAGACTGCTTCAGCCACCAATCTGATGGTTTCTGCTGAAGGAGGTGTTGTAGGCACGCCCCTCGGTGCACTACTTTCTGCAGATTGCGGGCTTTCCGATTGCCCAGCACTGCTCCTAGCTTCCTATAATAACAAAAGTCCTTGATTACACGACAAACTGATTGCGAAAAGCAATCATTGGAACACTCAGATTCCTCAAAACAAGTGTATTTTCATTCCTAAATGGACATTTGTGGGTTATTTTAGATGTTATAACGATGACGCACACACGTGCTCACCACCCCTTAAAAAGAATTTGTCCACGAATTCATTTAAGTTGACCGAAACCAGAAGTCTGATAACAAATTATAACACCCCCATCCGTCGTATGACATATAACAGAAGGTCCAGGTGGCACCCGACGCCATATACCACGTACAGTCGGAAGGATTATATAAGAATATCAAATATCCAACTACGACTACTCGCACTAGCACAGAGCATTCTAGCGGAAGCTTTTAAATAGTTGGAAAGAACTCATAATTGAATAACAACTATCATGAATTTCCATAAACTTCCATAGGAATGAAATAACAAATACACTGAAAGTACTTAGCCTTATGGCCTTACAAGAGTTCACTTAACAAAGTAATGTTTTACATACATCGGCTCGCAGGCCGGCCACACATGACAAAGTAAACACAACTATTCGTTTTTGCCTTCGAGGGCCAGCTCGGCAATATGGGCTTCTGCCCGCTATTTGGCACTTGGCTCCGCAGCACCTGCAAGCAACATTCCACCGCACAGTGGCAAACAAAGTAACGGTCAGCCAAAGCCGACCAAATTATAACGACCCCGCCCCTTACTCGGGATGACGGTGCTCCTTCCCTGTATTTCATTAGCCCAGCTAAATAATAAAGTACAAACATACTTCGCCACAGGTGTAGGCTTGCACGGCCAAACACCCCGTGCACTCAGGGCACATTTTCGGTGAATCCGGTCAATTCCGTAGCTTCACCACCATCGCCGAGATGGCAACATCGTGAGCAATTTAGCCTTTCTGACCACTGCCTAAGGCTCCTGACTATGCCAACGGCCAGTCCCTCTATGGGTCTCTAGCACCAAACCACATAGCCCAGATCCGATTCCACTTGTACATTGCTCACACTGCCTAGTCACTTTAAGACATACGCGCGGGCCAAGCTTCTCTCGGATCCCAAAACATATCCAAACATCATGTAACACCCCCATCCGTCGTATGACATATAACATAAGTTCCAGCTGGAACCCAACGCCATATACCACGGACAGTCGGAAGGGTTACATAAGAATATCAAAACCAAACAACCATAACCACTTGTCCTATACAGAGCATTCTAGTGGAAGATTTTAAACAGTTATAAAGAACCCATAATTGAAATATCAACTATCATGAATGTCCACAACTACCACGGGAATGAAATAATAAATACAAAGAAAGTTTTTGGCCTTATGGCCTTACAAGAGTTTCACTTAACAAAGTAGTGTTTTTCATACATCGGCTCGCAGGCCGGCCACACATGACAAAACAAAATACAACTATTCGCTTTGGCCTTCGAGGGCCAGCTCAGCAACATGGGCTTCCGCCCGATATTTATCAATCGGCTCCGCAGCACCTGCAAGCAACATTCAACCGCACGGTGACAAACAAAGCAACTGTCCGCCAAAGCCGACCAAATTATAACGACCCCGCCCCTTACTCGGGACGACGGTGCTCCTTCCCAGTAATTCATTAGCCCAGCTAAATAATAAAAGTACAAACATACTACGCCACAGGTGTAGGCTCTCACGGCCCAAATACCACGTGCACTCAGGGCACATTAACGGTGAATCCAGTCAATTCTGTGGCTTCACCACCATCCCCGGGATGGCAACAACGTGAGCATTCTATCCTTTCTGACCACTGTCTAAAGCTCCCAACTATGCCAACGGCCAGACCCTCTTTGGGTCTCTCGCACCGAACCACATAGCCCGGGTCCGATTCCACTTGCTCGTTGCTCACAACGCGTAGTACACCTTAAGACGTACGTATGGGCCAATCTTCTCTCAGATCCCGCCACAATCCAAACAACACATAACCCTGTTATGTACAAGGACGTATCCCAGGCCGCCAAATTAGCAGAATTATGTTTCCGCTCAGTTTTTTGGGTGCGCCTTGGAGTTTGTCCCCAAGGATCCCTACTGTAATCTACCATGTAGAAACCCAAAAACACAAAACACAGAGTCTTCTCCGGCAAACCATACAAAATGCAACATCACCGATCCAGACCAACATGTCCGGATAGGCTTCACACACAATGCCTATGTCCGTACTTCGATTCCGGACTCTATATACAACGCAAGGGGTACTATTCCTGTCAACCACAAGGAACACCGCACACTTGCAGGAGCGGGTTTCCTTATGCAAAAGAAGGAAGGCTTCACACACTCAAGTAGAGAATCGTTACCCTTATAGTATGCTTCTGCGCCATGAAAAAACTATAAGGATAGAAGGCTTTGCAATGGAATTTCATCCGCGGATCTACTCTCGGTTCTCAAAACGGTGCTCCGATGCTCCGCTGGCGGCTAGAATCCTCCCTTTCCTTCCTCCTCTCTCCAATACCTTAGAAAGAGAATGGTGAAGAGCAAATGAGGAGTTTAACCTCCATTCCCGGCCTTATCAGAGCAGGAACACATCTGGGTCGTTGTATCTTAATTAAAGAGAACGAACGGCTCAGATCATCCCAAAAATCATCAAACCTGGGCCGAACACGGCCTCGCACACGGCCGTGTCCCAGGTCGTGTGCCTCGATCCAAACATGATCGTCGAGCAGAGAAGAGGACACGAGTCGAAACACACCCGTGTCTCAACCTGACATGCCCGTGGCGGTTTCCGACACGTTAGTGCATTGGGGCCGTGTCACCAGTAACCGCCACGCCAATCGACACGACTCTTGGGAACACGGGTGGTGACACGGGTATGCTCACACCCGTGTCTTTTGACACGCCCGTGTCACGCTGCCGTGTTTCCTATCGTGTCCTTCTCTGGATACAACCGGCCAACACAAAGAACCACACGACCTTGGATATGCCCGTGTCCTAGGCCGTGTACCCCTATACAGGCATCAAAAATTCTCTAGGACACGACCAGCTCGATAGGATTTTCGGGGCATTACAAATCTCCCCCACTTAAAGAATTTCGTCCCGAAATTATGTAAAGGTACACAAAAAATTTAAATGTTACCTGAGTGGAATAACTCGCGGTATTCTTCCATCATAGTCTGCTCTCGCTCCCAAGAAAGCTCCTCGCGTCCGCAGTTATCCCAATCGACTTTAACTATTCGGATTTCCTTATTGCGGAGTCGTTTAACCTCCAAGTATTCAATGCGTACTGGCTTGACCTTCGTCGTCAACCAATAATCAACCGGCACTTGATCGACCGCAACGACCTGCGAAGGCTCTTGCACCGCCCTGCGTAATACCGATACGTGGAACACATCATGTAGCCCACTCAACTCCACTGACAGCTTCAATCGATACGCGGCTTCGCCAACACGCTCCAGGATTTCAAATGGTCCAAGCTATCTCGGACTCAGCTTCTTCAAGCGTCAAACCCGCGAGACACCCTTGAACGGCTTGATTTTCAAATACACCAAGTCACCAACACCGAACTCCACGTTCTTATGCTTGGCATTATAGTATTTTAGCTGCCTATCCTGAGTGATCTTCAACCTTTCCTGAACTATACGTATCATTGAAGTGGCATCTTCCACCGCTTGACGTTTGTATAACTTTGATTCTCCTGTCTACAACCAAGACAACAGCGTGCGACACTTTCTCCCATACAAGGCCTCAAAAGGCGCATTCCAATACTCGCCTGATAACTGCTGTTATATGCAAACTCCACCATGTACAGGTGATCTTCCCACTGCTTTCCGAAATCCAAGACGCACATACGAAGCGTGTCCTCCATTGTCCGGTTGACCCTCTCGGTCTGACCATCAGTCTGCGGATGAAAGGCTGTGCTGAAACTCAACTTAGTTCCCAACAGACTATGCACCAGCCTCCAGTCGTTCGACGTGAAGCGTCCATCTCGGTCACTAACAATACTGCGGGGCACACCATGCAATCGTACAATATTATCCACATAGAGTTTGGCTAACTTCTCCACCGGATCTTCCTTCCTGTTCGTAATAAAATGCGACACCTTTGTCAATCTATCTACGACCACCCAGATTGCGTCGTTTCCCCTCTGCGACTTTGGTAAACCATGCATAAAATCCATAGAAATGTCGTCAAATTTCTACTCCGGGATAGGTAGGGACTTCAAGAAACCTCCGGGCTTCTGACACTCCGCCTTTACCAAGGCACACGTCTGACACTTGGACACATAAAGTGCTACATCCTTATTTAATCCTGGACACTAAAACAACTTCTTCATATCTTTATACATCTTTGTGCTCCCCGGGTGGATTGAGTACTTCGTATGATGAGCCTCGTACAACAACTCCTCCTGCAGATTACCCACACTAGGAACACATAGGCGACCGTCCCTCCTTAGCAGTCCATCCTTTACAGCAAATTGGGAATTTGACCCATCCAAAGATTCATCTAAGATCTGCTTCATGCTGCTATCTTGAACCAATGCCCGCCGAACTCTATCATCTAGGTCTTACTGCATCTCTGTCCAAAACATTTTCGCCTCGGCACTAGGTTGTTTGTCGACGCAAGATATCTCCAATACCTCCAATTCACGGACTAAACTCTCATCATGTACCGACAACAAGCTGGCTCGCGCAGGAACCCTACGACTCAACTCATCTACCACTGCATTTCCTTTCCCAGCCACATAATGTATCTCGAAGGTGTAGTCCCCGAGAAACTCCATCCACCTTTGCTGCCTCATGTTCAGATCCTTTTGATCCAATAGGTACTTTAGGCTCTTATGATTGGTGTATGTTGGAACCCTAGTTCTGATTTGGGTAAGGAACACTATTAGGAATATTAGATTGACCCAACATGTATAGTCATGGGTCATAGGATTATTTCTAGGCTTGGTCATTCAGAAGGTTTCTCCAGAATTGCTGAAAGAAGTCCAAGAAATGCAGTAAAGACAAAGTCAGAAAATCAGATCGACGATCGTCGAACGCAGTTCGACAAACGGCGATCTCCGGTCGACGAATTCTGAGTTGCTTCTCTGAACTCAGGTCGATGATCTCAAAGACTCAAGCAAGGCTGTGTCGACACCATCACAGCAACTATGTCAACACTCAACAGTTCTGTCAGCTTGACGAACACAGAAACTACGCTCGACGAACTGCAAGCTCCGGTCGACGAACGCAGGCAAGATATTCAGCTCGACGAATCTAGCTGAATGTCGAACTCAGGTCGACGATTGATGAACTCGACGAAAGTTCAGGTCGACGATTTCTGAGCAATCAGTAACAGTTGGCAGAATTAATTGAGGATTAATTACAATCAACATTCCCAGTGAAAATAGCCGTTCAAATGGACAGTTACAGAAGAATTAAGTCAGGATCAATTTTCAAAGCATCTTCACTCTCGGGAAAGTTTCTTCCGCCATCAAGCCTAAAGAATTCAAATAAAGAGAAGAAGAAGAGGGAGCACAGATATACACAGAGAACTGAACAAAAACACAGGCTTTTTACAGAGAAAAGAACTCTACATTAATCGACAACTCATCAGAGTTCTTCTCCTGCTCCAGGCTTTGAAGAGACAACTAATCGATATCAGTCTAGAAGTCTGCTGTAGAGCAACATCAAAGCTGAAGGCCTATCACCCTGCAGCAAAGCTTCCTGCAAACCTGAACCAATCAATATCTCAGGGAGAGCCTTTGCTAACATCAATACCCACAAGTCTTCTCTCTGATTGTTGACAGAGAAGACATCATCTCTCTTTTCCCCCTCTTGTACAAAGGGTTGTCATCTCCCTTCAAAAGTGATTCCTGGTTGCAAGTCTCCTTCCAAAAGACTTGAGTTGGTTTTTGGGGACCTGATCAAAACCCATTGGTGTCAGGCACCTGATCAAAAACCTGAGTGGATTCCTACCAGGGTGGTAGAAGAGTGGACTACCCAGATTTGGGGAACCACTATAAAAATCCTTGTGTCTTCTGGTTGCTTAATCTTCTTTATTTATGTTGTGATGTGATCTTACTCTAATTAGTTTCTGTTTTAAGATCTATCACTTTCAATTGGTATGAGAGCCAGGTTGGTTAAATTACCTTGTTTAACTCGCGAGGTTGGTTAAAACACCACACCTTAGTTGGTAGTACAGGCTAACACCTAAACCAAAAGATCCTTTGATAGATCTTAAATATCTTTAGAGTTATCATGGCACAAATTTATGAGTTTTCAAGCACCAGACTGCCCATGTGCAATCTAGATAAGCTTGTACTATGGAAGACAAGGATTAGGCTTTT
This sequence comes from Platanthera guangdongensis, assembly GCA_039583875.1. Classification (NCBI taxonomy): domain Eukaryota; kingdom Viridiplantae; phylum Streptophyta; class Magnoliopsida; order Asparagales; family Orchidaceae; genus Platanthera; species Platanthera guangdongensis. Next base: position 192,323,716 of record CM077163.1, on the reverse strand, counting down.
TATGAACTCTATTGATGAAGCCATTTTCAATTCTATTTTTACAGGTCCTTATCAACCATTAGAAACAACAAGCATGAATGTTGTTCCATCATCCAATGGACAGAAACCCAAAAATTGCTAAAGATTGCTAATGCAAGAGCAATGGACATCCTAGCTCAATCAATGTCTGATGACATTTTTGAAGAGCTTGCTGAATGTTCATCTGCAAAAGAGATGTGGGACTCCATCACAGCAATGGCTGCTGGAATAGCAAAAGAAATAATATTTGATGCTGAATCTTGGAGTGACTTAGATGCTTCCTCCTGTTCAACTGATGTTGAAGAAGAAGCAAGAGCAAAAGAATTTTGCCTAATGGCAATAGATGTTTCTCGCAGCAGCTATGCTGCAGGATCTGAAGAATCAGAGTATGAATCAGATGAAGAGGATCCGATTATTTCTTCCCTTGACTCTTCTTCAGCTAGACTTAACACTAATTTCTGATTATCACATGAAAATTATCAGAAAATCTTAGTTCAAAATATTTCGTCGGACGGAGATCGACGACATCAATACTATTCGTCGAACTCAGATCGACGAACTATGAACAAAGATTTTGAAAGTGCAGGTTAGATCTGATATACTCTAGAGGGGGGTGAATAGAGTATGGTGCTTGCTAGAAACTTTTTACAACTCTTGTTGTATTCCTAAGTGAACAGGGAAGCAAATAAGATAAAGCAAACATAGTAACTAACTAAACACAGAGCAATCACAGACCACAGCCAGAAAACAAAAGAAAATAAGCAACCAGAAGACACAAGGAGCTATAGTGGTTACCCAACCAATCTGGGTACATCCACTCTTCTACCACCCTAGGTAGGTATCCACTGCAGGATGAGTTGATCAGGTGTCCTGAGCACCAATGGGTTTTGATCAGGTCCCCAAAAACCAAACCCTTAAGCCTTTTGGAAGGAGACTTGCAACCAGAATAATTTTGAAGGGATTTAAAACCCTGTACAGGAATTGGAGAGAGGGTGATAGTGTCTTCTCTATCAACAGTCAGAGAGAAGACTTGTAGATTGATTGTAGCAGCTCTTGCTCCCCCTGAGGTCTTGAATTGGTCAGGAATGCTGGAGCACTGCTTAAGGGTGATAGGCATTCAATGACCTAGAATGCCTGGACCAGAACTGCTTCAGGAACTTCTTTGACAGATTGATTGATTGTTGTCCTTTGAAGTTATCCTGTGAATAGAGAGAAGAAGACTCTTGATTGAATTTAGTTGTTCTTCTTCTTCTTCTTGAGAGAGTTCTCTGGTCAAGGCTGATTGCAGTCAAGAACTTTAGATTTTCGAAAAATTTGTTCTTCTACAACTTCAGAGTATTTTCTGTACTGTAATTCTTGAACTCTATCACTGCTTCATACTGTTCTCTTCTCGTGTGTCTGTGTATATCTGACTGAGGAATATTCAAACTTTTGAATGTCGAGCAGTAATTACAGTCGGCCTTGGAAAGAATCAGCAATCAATGACTTTCCTAACTATCCCATGGAAAAACGGCATGTAATCGTCCATAGTCAATGCGCATTCAAACAGTAACATTCCGAGAAGATCTGGCATTAAATGTTCAGGAATCAGCGCCAAGAAACGGGACGGGAACCTTGAAGAAAACCTAATCTAGATTCGTCGAACGAAGAACACGATTCGTCGAACTACACTTGTGTTCGTCGAGCTGAGCTTGAGTTCGTCGAGCTGAGCTTGAAAGAGTTCGTCGAGCTGAGCTTGAGTTCGTCGAGCTGAGCTTGAGAGAGTTCGTCGACTAGACAATCTTCATTCATCTAACAGACATTCTTCATTCGTCGAGCTGAGAATCAAATTTGTCGAGCAGAGAATAGTTCTGGACTTAGACAAAATATCCTGCATCTGCTGAAATGCTGTGTCGACATAAGTTTGTGTCGACAGATTGATCTTGGTATCGACACAAATTGACTGGTGTCGACACAAACCCTAAGTGTCGACACAAAATCTCTGAGTCCAGAAATCGTCGAGTAGAGATTATCATTCGTCGACCTGAGAAGCTGACTTCGTCGACCTGAGAAGCTGTGAACTTGAGGTCCAAGTTCGTCGAGCTCAGAATATAATTCGTCGACCGAAGCTTGAAACTGGACTTAGAAAAATTTGAAGTTCTCCTGACTTTGGCTTGATGTAGAGCCTGAGTTTTCGTCGAACAGAGAACCCAGATCGTCTAGCTTAGCACTAAGAATTGTCTCAAGATCGTCGAGCGCAAAACTCCTTTCGTCGAGCTGAGTCCGACGAACGTCGAACTCACTTTACTTAGTCTTGAAAACTTGTGAGTCTGGAGTCTCTGAGGGTCTTGTTGAAAGCTGGTCCACCTGGAGTTGAGCCTAAGGACTTAACCTAGACTCTAGGACGCAAATTGACCCTGGCTATACATGATGGGTCACATCCTAAGTCAGTGAACCTAGCCCAAATCAACTAGGGATCCAACAATCTCCCCCTATTTGGGTGAGGTCACTAACAGTGACTCAAGACAGAAAAACAAAGCAAAAAAAGAGATATATTTGGTAGAGAATTATAATACATGCAACAGATATATATATACACACAGCTTTGTTTAACAAATGGCACAGTTTAAAGACAAATAACAGACATAAATTAAAACAACAAGAAAATTACTTCTTTGGCTTATTTTGCTGAGGTTTGTCTTTTGCTTTCTTTTCTCCTGTCTTCTTGAAAATGATTTCTCTGTTAGGATTTTGAGCTTGAGCCACTGTCATGGTCATATCAGCTGCCCCAATAATTTTCAATGATATAGCCCTGGGGACAACTGCTTCTGGATGAAGTTTCATATAATCATCAACATTAAATAGTTTGTTGCCTTTGTCAAATCTTTTTAGCTCTTCCTTTCTATACTTTGACATAGTTGAAAGACCAGAAATATCTTTTCCTTCTGCTTTACCTTTATTTATCAATGATAGACCAATCAGCTCTAGGTATCTAGCCATTCTTGCTATATTTGCAGTCTCTGGATCTTCAAAAGGAATTGGAGGAGAGAGAGGTCTTTTTGGGATTTCAGCTTTATGAGCTTCAGAACTTTGTTGCTGCTGCTGCTTATGCTGTTGACTTCCTGAGGAGGATGGCCTCTGCTGGCTACTTCCAGAAGATCTCCCTGACTGTCTTTGATAAGTTTGCATTGGGTCAGATCTTTGGGAGCTAGAGCCACTGGCACTAGCTGCTGGAGGAGGAGGATGAGGAGGAGGATCCTTCCTGTATCTGTGTACTGGAGGAGGGGAGTATCTCCTGCTTCTCTTTCTATCTTTTTATTGGTTTTTAGAGAGCCACATCCATGCTGGCATTCCCTTATATGGAGTCACATTGTGCAGAATATAGTAGGGAGTGTCTGCAGTGGGATTTGTCTTGGGAGTAGGAGCAGCCTTTCTCTTCTTTGCCAACAATCTCTTTTTCCTACTAGTTGCATCCTCATCAGAATCAATATCATCATCATCAGATTCTGAATCCTGAGGGGTATCATACAATGCATCCAAAGCTTTTAAAGCTTTATCAAAAACAACAGCCTTTGCTGGAGGAGGGGCAGAAGGTTCAGGAATAAGAGTTTCAGCAACAAGAGAAGAATTATCTGTACAAGATTCAGAAACAAAAGAGACAGAGCTATCAGCTACTGCCTTATTCTCTTCTTTAATGTCTGCCTGAATAAGCTCATCTAGAGTAGGCATAGGAGAGTCATCCATAATAAAATCTGGTGCTGAGACTGGCACTGATATATCTTCTGGAATGACTTTTGAGTTAGACGTAGAGAGAGCAAAATTGTCACAGAGTTGCTTGGCAACTGCTGGACTAGCCGGAGAGGTATATGGTACCATAGCCAAATAAGGCTTAGAGAAATCTGTTGGAGGGAATTTCATATGTACAGCGTCAAAACTTCTTAACAAAACTGATAAATTCACTGTGGGATTTAAATAGAAATCACCAACAGGAGTTATTTGAGCAACTGACTCATCCAAATCAATGTCAGTATTCATAAATTGAATTAACTCAGACATCTCAACATCAAAGTCTGTCAAAAATGGTGTATCCTTATCTGAATCTGAATCTGCTAGAGAGGGAACTGCTGTGACTGCTGTTGCTGCTGTATCTGCATCTGCTGCAACTTCATCACAAAGCATCTCCCCTGCCTGGGTTCAGGAATACCTGGAGCCAGGCCCCTAGATGAAGAGGGGACAGCAGATAGAAGAGAGATCTGGGCAGATAAGAAATTAATGGAGGTCACAAGAGGTGTAATGGCCTCTTGGATCAAGGATTTGATGAGAGGTGTGAGCAAAGGAATGAGGGTAGATGGATTAAATGGGGAAGGGGAAGGGGATGGAATGGGAGGAGGAATAACAGATGGAGGGGGGCATCTAGCATCATTGTATATGATGGTATATTATAAGATGGGATGGTGGATAAGTGTGGGGGAAGAGGAGACTGTGGAGGTGTAGGAATAGGAATGTCCTGAGGGGAATCTGGAGGAGTGGGTTGATGATCAACTTGCAAGGGGGAAGATGGAGGTGGAGATGGAATGTTTGTCAGTTCAAGTGGTGGAGATGAAGGAGGGGTAGGTACATGAGGAGGCTTCTTTGGAGGAAGAGGTGCTAGAATAGATGGTTGAGATGGAGGAACCTCTTCAGCAGGGTGGAGAGCGGCCTTTACAGCCCTTGTGCTCTCAGAAGTTTGGAGGGAGGAGGAAGAAGCCTTTGAGGGCTTGGATATGGTCCTCTCTCACCTGCCAAACAGAGCGCAAGTGAGATGCTTGCTGGCGTTTATGAAGATGGTCGGGGAGACCATACATTCAGCAGCCTTCGCTTGAAGAAATATGCCCAAAATTCTGCCAAAGCAGACTTCCTTCTTGCTGTTCTTCTTTTTGATCAATTCAAAGAACACCTTACTCCAATCAACCTGTCGCTTATTCACTACTGCACACATTATTAGAAATTGGTGACGGGTAATATAGTCATAAGCAGAGTGCTTGGCCATCAGAATCTTTCCCGTAATATCTGCCAGAAATTGGTAGGCGGCGGATAGTTGCTTTTTCAACAACTTATTAGGGTTGTTCCCAGAGAAACCCATTAGTTTCAGCATATCATTGAATTCCTCAGAATCCATTTCTAGATTGTCTTCTCCGTTCACTAATCAAAATACTGCGGGAGAGAGGGAAACAGCAGTGTTCCCTATATTGCCGGTCAAAACATCTTCTTCAGAAACTGTAGATGTATATACCCATTCTCGTATTTCCGTTCCATGAAGTTTAATGCGCCTGGTCATGAAATCCTTTAAACTTAGTTCTTCCAGTAGTTCCAAGATGTAATGGAAGATGGGGTCAGAGTGTTGAAACGACTCAAAGTCTATGTCGAATCCAGTGTCGAGCTTCATTGCAACCAGAGCACCTGAGGGAATCGCCATTGATGTCCTGCAAGAAAAACACAGAGAGAAACGGCGATCAAGAGCAAAGGAACTGAAAGCGCGGGACGGAGGTCGAAGAAAACCTAGATATAAGATTTTCAGAATATGAATCGACAAACTCCGTTCCACGAAAAAGAAAAATTCTTCGAACTGAGCTCGACGAAATAAATTATAGATAGATGATTCGTCGATCTCATCCAGAAGAATCGAAAACGGTTCGTCGAACTCCGTTCGACGAAATGTCCTCTTGGAGCAAAGTTCGTCGATCTCTGGTCGACGAAAATTATTTCCTCACACAGAGAATTCGTTGATCTCCGTTCGACGAGAATCTCTCAAACTTTCCCTAATTCGTCGAACTGCGTTCGACGAACTCTGGAAAATTCGTCGAATGCAGACAAAAACTAGGTTAACTCTTCTCCATCAATCATTCCCAGTTTATTTATAAAGAACAGATGGGTTTTCTCATCCAATGGCTTGGTGAAAATATCTGCTCTCTGTAGATCAGTAGGAATGTGGATCAAGTTAATTTTCTTTTTGTCCACATTATCTCTAATGAAATGATGTCTTATTTCAATATGTTTGGTCCTAGAATGGTGAACTGGATTCTGTGCTATAGCAATAGCACTAGTATTATCACAAAATAATGTTGAATTATTTAAGTTGACACCATAATCTAAGAGTTGGTTTTGTATCCATAGCATTTGTGAACAGCAACTACCAGCAGCCATGTATTCTGCTTCTACAATTGATGTAGACACAGATGTCTGTTTTTTACAAAACCAGGAGACAAGTCTCATACTAAGGAACTGGCATGTTCCAGAGGTACTTTTCCTGTCCACTCTACATCCAGCATAGTCAGCATCTGAGTATCCAGTTAACTCAAACTCTGACTCAGTAGGATACCAGAGTCCTAGACTAGGACAACTCTTTATATATCTCAAAATTCTTTTTAGGAAAATAAGGTGAGATTTTTTAGGGTTCACTTGGAACCTAGCACAAAGGCATGTGGCAAACATTATGTCAGGTCTGCTAGCTGTTAGGTATAATAGGGATCCAATAATTGCACTATAATTTTTCTGATCTACAGGTTTTCCTGCCACATCAGAATCCACAATAGCATTTGTAGCCATAGGGGTTTTCATCCCTGAAGCATCACCCATCCCAAACTTTTTGATAAGCTCTTTAGTATACTTAGCTTGGGAGAGGAAGATACCATCTAGGATCTGCTTCACTTGGAGACCAAGGAAGTAGGATAGCTCACCCATGCTACTCATCTCAAATTTTGAATGCATCAGGTCAGCAAACCTCTTGCACAATTTGGGATTAGTAGACCCAAAATTAATGTCATCCACATATATTTGTACTAACAATGTTTGGTCCTTATGATGTCTAGTGAAAAGTGTTTTATCTATGGTTCCTCTTGTAAATTCATGCTCTAAAAGAAAGCTTGCTTGGGTCTCATACCAAGCTCTTGGAGCTTGCTTTAAACCATAGAGAGCTTTATGCAATTTAAAAACAAAAGAGGGTTGAGTTGGAGAGATAAAACCTGGAGGTTGTTCTACATAAACCTCTTCTTGAAGTACTCCATTTAGAAATGCACTTTTGACATCCATCTGGTAGACCTTGAATCTCTTGTAAGCTGCATAGGCAAGGAATATCCTAATGGCCTCTAACCTTGCAATAGGGGCAAAGGTTTGGTCATAGTCTATTCCTTCCTCTTGTCTGTAGCCTTGAGCAACAAGCCTAGCCCTGTTCCTCACTATGTTGCCTTGAGCATCCAACTTGTTCCTGTAGACCCATTTGGTTGCAATAACTTGATAGTTATGGGGTCTTGGAACCAAATCTCAAACTCTACATCTCTCAAACTGATTGAGTTCCTCTTGCATTGCAATGATCCAGTGGGGATCTTGCTCTTCCTCATGAATGGTGAGAGGTTCAATTTGAGAGAGAAAACAGGCATACATCAAGTCTTGGTTGAGTTGATGTCTTGTCTATACACCTGCTGAAATGTCTCTAATTACTTAAGATCTGGGGTGATCTCTAAGTGTGACAAGATCAGTTGGTGGAGTTGGTTGAGCAACAGCTTCAGTATTTAATTCCTCTTGGGGAATGATACTAACTGTTGGGGGAAGTCCAGCCACTTCCTCTTGACTTTCCTCTTCACTATCTTGAGCAACCTGTGGAATGGGATGGTTTGACACCTCTTGGGTAAGGTTCAGTCCATCCATAGACTCACACAGTGGTGGAACCTACAAAGAGCTTATGGTAGAAATCTCTTTCTCCTTGTATGACATGTTAGTCTCATCAAAAGATACATGAATAGATTCTTCAATTTTAAGAGTTGATTTATTATACACCCTATAAGTTTTACTGATCATGGAGTATCCCAGAAATACTCCTTCATCAGCTTTATCTTGAAATTTTGCTATGTATTTCTTGTCATTATTATGAATGTAGCAAATACAACCAAAGATTTTGAAGTAATCTACTTTAGGTTTCTTCCCTTTGAGTAATTCATAGGGAGTCTTGCCCTTCAGTTTATGTATCAAACTTCTATTCAACACATAGTTGGAGGTGTTCACTGCCTCTGCCCAAAAGGATAGAGGAAGGTGAGCATCTGACAACAATGTAGTAGCAGATTCAATAAGGGTTCTATTTTTCCTTTCATCTACCCTATTTTGTTGAGGAGTTCTAGGAGCTGAGAAAGTGTGTCTGATCCCTTCACTCTGACAGAACTCTTGCATAAGAAGAGAATCAAACTCTGTCTCATGATGACTTCTGATCAGGGCAATGTGAGTGTTGAACTCAGTCTGTATGCATTTGAGAAACTCTGTCAAACACTTAAAGTTATCAAACTTCTTCCTCAGAAAGAACACCCATGTGAATCTAGAGAAGTCATCTACAACCACTAAAGTATAAGATTTCCCTCCTAAGCTTTGTACTGTGATGGGTCCAAAGAGATCCATGTGTAACAGATACAAAATCCTAGGTGAATCACTCTTATTAAGTGACTTGAAACTATTTTGGGTTTGCTTGCCTAATTGACAAGCCCTGCAAAGCCCTTCCTTCTTGTAGGGGCCAGAAAGTAGTCTTCTAACAAGGTTGTCCTTGGATAGCCTAGCAATAGTTCTAAGGTTTATATGTCCTAATCTCTTATGTCATAGTTCATTAGGTCTACAAATGGAATTAAACAAACATAAATCTACCTTGGTTGAAAGAAAGTCTACTAGATAGATGTTACCTATCAACACAGTTATGTTGTCCTCTGATTTGATCTTGCATGAGGATTTGTTGAAGGTCACTTGATAGCCTTCATCACACAGTTGACTGATGCTGATCAAGTTGTACTTCAGTCCTTCCACATAGGCTACCTTCTTGAATGTGACTGTGCCAATCTGGACTGCACTATATCCTTTTGTTAGTCTAAAGTTTGAATCACCAAATATTACTTTGGGTCCAAGCTTGGCTTTGAAGGATGTGAAATTGTCCTTGTTCTCTGTCATGTGCTTTGAGCACCCACTATCCATATATCATTGCTGGTTTGATGTTGGATAGGTCTTCACCTGCACATAAAATAATTTATTTGTTTTTGACCCAGTTTACCTTGGGCCTAGGTTGATAACCTTTGAATTCAGAAATAAAAGACATCCCTGGTTGACTCTTATAGCCTTCAGGATGATATCACCTTGGAGGTATTATCCATTCAGTATAAGGGTTAAATCTTTGGGATGAAGGACCTCTAGGATTGAAGTTTGATTTGCCCTTGAAAGATTTTTCAAAACTCTGAGCTCTGTTCGACGATCTCTGAGCTGAGTTCGATGTTCTTGGGTCAGATCGTCGAGCTCCGTTCGAAGATCGACCATGCCTGAGTTCAGGGTTCAGGGATCGTCGACCTGAGTTCGACGAATTCTGTTGAACTTTCATTTTCTTAGGTAAATCAGAATTCTTCCTAGCTACCTCCACAACTCCCTTACCTTTATCAGAGATAAATTTGATTGGGGTTGATAATACTATAGGTTGGCTGGATGAAGCACCCAAGCCCAGTGTACTATTGAATCTTGAGTTCACTGTGCTTTTGATGTCCATTAGTTTGATACTTCTCCCATTGAGGGATTCTTCAAACTTCTTGGTCTCTGATAGTTCACTTTTCAGTGAGGCTATCTGCTCCCTACAACATTCCAACTCCTCAGAGAGTTTGAGGTTTTCTGATTTTAAAGTACTGTGTTCAGATAACTGATTTCTGAGAGAAATGATTTCCTTCTCAGATTTTAATAAATCCAAACATAGTGCTTTAAACTCACACTTGAAGTCCTCAGAATTAAAATCAAAAGAACTTATTACCTGGTCCTCTTCAGATTGAGTCTCTGACTCTGACTCTTCTGCATTAGAATTTTGTTGTGAGGCATTGATAGCCATCATGCAGAATTCTTTTTCATCAGCATCATCTTCATCATCACTAGAGCTGGATGAAGCTTCAGATTCTTCTTCTGTCTCACTCCAAGTTTCAGCTACAAACCCCTTCTTGGTGTGTTTGTTCTTGCTGGAGGAGGGTTTGTCATTGTTGTTCTTCCTGAAGTCTGTCTTTTCTTCTTTCCTTCCTGTCCTTTTTGTAATTATACTGATTTTCTGGACAGTCAGACACCATGTGGCCTGGTTTCCTGCATCCAAAACAAATAATCTCTTTGTTATTTGATTTGTCATACCTTGGCTTGTCATGCCCTCTGGAAAACTTTTTCCTGAAATCTTTCCTGACCATTTTGTAAAATCTTTTGGCCAGTAGGCTTAGCAGCTCTTCATTGCCTGTGACCTTGTCTTCAGGCTGATCTTCAATGGCTTTGAAAGCTATTGATTTTTACTTTCTTATAGCTGGTGAGGCAGCCTTCTGTTCTTCTTCTCTATTCTTGATGAGCAGCTCATAAGACTTGAGCTTGCCCAAGAGAGCTTCAGTGGTGATCTCATTTAGGCTTCTGGCATCCTTGATTGGCCAGATCCTTGAGTCCCAAGTGCTTGGGAAGCACATTAGGATTTTATCATTGAGCTTAGTCAATGAGATCTCTTTGTCCAATGTTTTCAGCTCATTGACTATGAGACTGAGTCTATTATACATATCTGCTACAGACTCAGCTTCTCCTTTCTTGAAGTTCTCAAACTGGGTTATGAGATGAGATCTTCTATCTTTTCTCTCATCAGCAGATCCTGAGACTATCTCAGATAACTTGTCCCAGATGTCCTTTGCTGAGTTGCATTCAGCTACCTTTTGGAATATTTCATCAGACATAGTCTGGGCTAGAATGTTCATAGCCTTTGCATCTGCCACTTTCCATTTCTTGATTTCTGCATCTGTTCCTGACGGAGGTGAAACAGCACTTGTACTTGTATTTTCTGGGGGTCTTGGACACATTGTTAACACAGAATTGAAAATGTCTTCATCAATAGAGTTCATGTACAGTCTAATCCTTGTCTTCTAAAGTGCAAACTTAGATAGATTGCACACTGGAGGTCTGGTGCTAGCATAATCTTTATTTTGGGCCATGTTCTGTGAAGAAATAAATCTAGTAACAAACTTGAACAAGCAGATCTAACTGGAAGGATCTTTGGGTTCAGGTGTTAGCCTGTGCAACCACTAAGGTGTGGTATTTTAACCAACCTGCCTCTGATACTAATTAAAAGTGCAGGTTAAATCTGATATACTATAGAGGGGGGATTGAATAGAGTATGGTGCTTGCTAGAAACTTTTTACAACTCTTGTTGTATTCCTAAGTGAACAGGGAAGCAAATAAGATAAAGCAAACACAGCAACTAACTAAACACAGAGCAATCATAGACCACAGCCAGAAAACAAAAGAAAATAAGCAACCATAAGACACAAGGAGCAATAGTGGTTCCCCAACAATTCTGGGTACATCCACTCTTCTACCACCCTAGGTAGGAATCCACTACAGGATGAGTTGATCAGGTGTCGTGAGCACCAATGGGTTTTTATCAGGTCCCCAAAAACCAAACCCTCAAGTCTTTTGGAAGGAGACTTGCAACCAGAATAATTTTGAAGGGATTTAAAACCCTGTACAGGAATTGGAGAGAGGGTGATAGTGTCTTCTCTGTCAACAGTCAGAGAGAAGACTTATGGATTGATTGTAGCAGCTCTTGCTCCCCCTGAGGTCTTGAATTGGTCAGGAATGCTAGAGCACTGCTTCAGTGTGATAGGCCTTCAATGACCTAGAATGCCTGGACCAGAACTATTTCAGGAACTTCTTTGACAGATTGATTGATTGTTGTCCTTTGAAGTTATCCTGTGAATAGAGAGAAGAAGAGTCTTGATTTAATTTAGTTGTTCTTCTTCTTCTTCTTCTTGAGAGAGTTCTCTCGTCAAGGCTGATTGCAGTCAAGAACTTTAGATTTTCAAAAAATTGGTTCTTCTGCAACTTCAGAGTATTTCCTGTACTGTAATTCTTGAACTCTATCACTGCTTCATATTGTTCTCTTCCTGTGTGTCTGTGTATATCTGACTGAGGAATATTCAAAGTTTTGAATGTCGAGCAGTAATTATAGTCGGCCTTGGAAAGAATCAGCAATCAATGACTTTCCTAACTGTCCCATGGAAAAACGGCATGTAATCATCCATAGTCAATGCGCGTTCTAACGGTAACATTCCGAGAAGATCTGGCATTACATGTTCAGGAATCAGCGCCAAGAAACGGGACGGGAACCTTGAAGAAAACCTAAACTAGATTCGTCGAACGAAGAACACAATTCGTCGAACTGTACTTGTGTTCGTCGAGCTGAGATTGAAAGAGTTCGTCGAGCTGAGCTTGAGTTCGTCGAGCTGAGCTTGAGAGAGTTCGTCGACCAGACAATCTTCATTCATCTAACAGACATTCTTCATTCGTCGAGCAGAGAATAGTTCTGGACTTAGACAAAATATCATGCATCTGCTCAAATGCTGTGTCGACATAAGTTGGTGTCGATAGATTGATCTTGGTGTCGACACAAATTGACTGGTGTCAACATAAACCCTAAGTGTCGACATAAAATCTCTGAGTCCAGAAATCGTCGTGTAGAGATTATCATTCGTCGACCTGAGAAGCTGACTTCGTCGACCTGAGAAGCTGTTAACTTGAGGTCCAAGTTCGTCGAGCTCAAAATATAATTCGTCGACCAAAGCTTGAAACTGGACTTAGAAAAATTTGAAGTTCTCCTGATTTTGGCTTGATGTAGAGCCTGAGTTTTCATCGAATAGAGAACCCAGATCGTCTAGCCTAGCACTAAGAATTGTCTCAAGATCGTCGAGCGCAGAACTCCTTTCGTCGAGCGGAGTTCGACGAACGTCGAACTCACTTTACTTAGTCTTGAAAACTTGTGAGTCTGGAGTCTCTGAGGGTCTTGTTGAAAGCTGGTCCACCTGGAGTTGAGCCTAAGGACTTAACCTAGACTCTAGGACACAAATTGACCCTGGCTATACATGATGGGTCACATCCTAAGTCAGTGAACCTAGCCCAAATCAACTAGGCATCCAACAGATTTTGTTTTGAACTATTCATGACTCGGTGCTCGACGAAACAAATTTAATTCGTCGAACAGAGATCGATGAAAATGGATCACAGAAAATAATTATTATCATTCGGTGAACAGAGATCAACGATCTCAATATCTTTCGTCGACCTCAGATCGACGAAAATATTTTTCGTCGAACGCAGAATTCCAAAACAGAAATTTTTATTCTTTTATTTCTGATTATTTTAAAAGAGAAGCAGGACCCAAGGTTATCTGGGTCCAGAACTCCTAACATCTCCTTGCAGGAAAAGAATTCAGTCCAGCAAATATATAGGATATCAGTGGTTGAATAATTTGTACAAGGCTATGCATATAGGGGGAGATGCCAGTAAATGGAGCTGCAGAAATTCTAGCAAGCAGCAACAACATATTATAATGCTACAGATTTGGGCAAGGATCAGCAACAGCAACAACAGATTTTCTTGATCCAGATTTAATTGTATTTAAATTGCCTTGTATTTTACTTATATTTATGTAAATAGTGTCCTTACTCAAATAGGGGGAGATTGTTGGAACCCTAGTTCTGATTTGGGTAAGGAACACTATTAGGAATATTAGATTGACCCAACATGTATAGTCATGGGTCATAGGATTATTTCTAGGCTTGGTCATTCAGAAGGTTTTTCCAGAATTGCTGAAAGAAGTCCAAGAAATGTAGTAAAGACAAAGTCAGAAAATCATATCGACGATCGTCGAACGCAGTTCGACGAACGGCGATCTCCGGTCGACGAATTCTGAGTTGCTTCTCTGAACTCAGGTCGATGATCTCAAAGACTCAAGCAAGGCTGTGTCGACACCATCACAGCAACTATGTCAACACTCAACAGTTCTGTCAGCTTGACGAACACAGAAACTACGCTCGACGAACTGCAAGCTCCGGTCGACGAACGCAGGCAAGATATTCAGCTCGACGAATCTAGCTGAGTTCGACGAATGTCGAACTCAGGTCGACAATTGATGAACTCGACGAAAGTTCAGGTCGACGATTTCTGAGCAATCAGTAACAGTTGGCAGAATTAATTGAGGATTAATTACAGTCAACATTCCCAGTGAAAATAGCCGTTCAAACGGACAGTTACAGAAGAATTAAGTTAGGATCAATTTCCAAAGCATCTTCACTCTCGGGAATGTTTATTCCGCTATCAAGCCTAAAGAATTCAAATACAGAGAAGAAGAAGAAGAGGGAGTACAGATATACACAGAGAACTGAACAGCAACACGGGCTTTTTACAGAGAAAAGAACTCTGCATTAATCGACAACTCATCAGAGTTCTTCTCCTGCTCCAGGCTTTCAGGAGACAACTAATCGATATCAGTCTACAAGCCTACTGCAGAGCAACATCAAAGTTGAAGTCCTATCACCCTGCAGTAAAGCTTCCTGCAAACCTGAACTAATCAATATCTCAGGGGGAGTCTTTGCTAACATCAATATCCATAAGTCTTCTCTCTGATTGTTGACAGAGAAGACATCATCTCTCTTTTCCCCCTCCTGTACAAAGGGTTGTCATCTCCCTTCAAAAGTGATTCCTGGTTGCAAGTCTCCTTCCAAAAGACTTGAGTTGGTTTTTGGGGACCTGATCAAAACTCATTGGTGTCAGGCACCTGATCAAAAACCCGAGTGGATTCCTACTAGGGTGGTAGAAGAGTGGACTACCCAGATTTGGGGAACCACTATAAAAATCCTTGTGTCTTCTGGTTGCTTGATCTTCTTTATTTATGTTGTGCTGTGATCTTACTCTAATTAGTTTCTGTTTTAAGATCTATCACTTTTAGTGTATATGTAGACCTTCACACCGTACAGGTAGTGCCTCCACAGCTTTAGTGCAAATATCACGGCAGCTAACTCTAAGTCATGGATCAGATAATTCCGCTCATGAACCTTCAATTGTCGTGAACCATAGGCTACACGCACCCATGTTGTAGCAGAACACAGCCCAAACCACTTCCCGAAGCATCACTATAGATTTCGAACCCTTCAGTCCCACTCGGCGAACATAAAATAGGAGTCGTGGTCAACCGCCTCTTCAATTCTTCAAAAGCATGCTCGCGCCCCAACGACCACACAAACTTTTGGTCCTTCCTTGTCAACGTCATGAGTGGTAGCGCTATCCGTGAGAAGTTTTCTACGAAGCGTCTGTAGTAGCCGGCAAGCCTCAGAAAGTTCCGGACTTCCGCCACTATAGTTAGTACAGGCCACTCCCGTATCGCCACTATCTTCGTCGGATCCACCGCTATCCCTTCTCCACTAACAACATGACCAAGGAATGCTACCGAGGATAACCAGAACTCACACTTGGAGAACTTAGCATACAACTGATTTCTTCTCAACATCTCCAACACCATATGTAGATGCTTGTAGTGATCTTAATCACACAGCTAGTACACCAGGATATCGTCGATAAATACTATCACAAAACGATCCATGTACTCTCTGAACGTCCTGTTCATCAGATCCATAAACACGGATGATGCATTAGCCAACCCAAACGGCATGACCGTGAACTCGTAATGCCCAAACCGCGTGCTGAACACTGTCTTTGGAATGTCACTTTCCCTTATCCTTAATTGGTAGTAACCAGATTTCAGATCTAATTTCGAATATACTATAGACCCAACCAACTGATCAAATAGATCGTAAATCCTTGGGATCAGATACTTATTCTTCTCCGTAAGCATGTTCAACTCCCGATAGTCAATACAGAGTCGCAAGCTCCCATCTTTCTTCTTAACGAAGAGGACCGGTGCGCTACAAGGTGACGAACTTAGACGCACATACCCTTGCTCCAACAACTCTTGTAGTTGCACCTTCAGCTCCGCCATCTCTCTTGGCGCTATCCGATACGGAGAGCGTGACACCGGCTTGGCACCCGCAACCAGCTCAATAGTAAAATCAATCTCCCACTGAGGAGGGAATCCTGTGAGATCATCCAAAAACACATCAGGATATTCAGACACAACTAGAATACTGTCCAAACATGGCTTAGGCGTTGAAGTCTGCACTAATGTGACAAACAGCTCTGCCCCAGACCGAACTGTCGTGACCAACTGAAGGGCCGACACCAAAACCCTACCCGAACCCTTCATGCCCGCGAACGTAGTCTCCCGATCAGTATTCAGTCCCAACTTAACCTCTTTTTGGTTGCAATCAATGCATGCTCGCTACTCTGAGAGCCAGTCCATACCAAAAATTACGTCGAACTCCACTAACGTCAATACCGACGCTTGCAAGTCAAACACCTAATCCCCAATCCGAATCTTAACCACACAGACTCTATCCGCGCGCATTGAGCACCCATTGGACAACAACACTTCCAACTTGTCTTTAGCCAAAGAGGAAAGGACTCCGATGCGCGATACGAATCATTCGGACAAGAAGGAATGCGAAGCTCCCGTATCAAATAGGGCTCTCGCCGGACAATCAAAAATCAACACAAAGAGTAGCACAAATAAATGTAAGCTAACATATAAAAAGGTAACAACTACATAAAGTTAAACTGCTATAATTTAACTCATACCTGTCACCATGTCAGCTTGTTTTATGGCATCTTGCATACCAAAGTTATAAAATCTAGGCTAGGCTGGAGCATGGTAGGATGCGGTTGACTCCACCGCCTTCCCTTTTTCTTCGTAGGTTGCTCCAGGTTTCCTCTCGGACTTTGCACGTCCGTTCCAACACTCACAAGCAAAATGCCCCATCTTTCCGCAGTTATAGCACGCTCCTGGGACTCAACTTGTGGTTGCCCCCGCTGCACCAGACGATGGGGCTGAGCTCGAAGTCTTCGGCTTCTTGTTCCATCTGTGGAAACCAGACTTTGCATTTGGCACTTTGAACTCTGACTTCTTTTCCCCTGGATCCTTCTTCTCTTGCACTTTCTTCATGACCATTTAGAATGACCGGTCCGAATTGACCAAGGCTAGGAAGCCCTGCGCCTTAGGCCCAGCAAGGAGAAGCTGAAGGTCGCCACGTAGACCCTCATAGAATCGGTTGGTCTTCCGCTCCTCTTCCGTAAACATAGCACCAGCATAACGACCCAACCGCATAAACTCATGGAGATACTCATCAATGCTTCTGCCTCCCTGAGTCAGACCGAGGTACTGATTCTCCATCTCAAGCTTCTGAGCAAAGGGTAGATATCTGGCCAAGAACAACCTTGAGAATTCCTCCATAGGGGCATCCGCAAGTTGCCTTCCCACTAAGAGATGAACCTCCAACTCGTCCCACCATAGCCTCGCCTCACCAGCCAATAGGAAGGTCGCTATGGTGGTCTTTTGCCACTCAACGCTTTAAACCCATCGAACCTTGGAGGATTAAAGCTCATTACATGCTTGAGCTGCTTCTCCGTATCTCTCCTTGGTGCTACCTGATCAACTGCCGCGCGCTCTACCACTCCCGGCTCTGCCGCCCTAATCTGTTCTTGCTTATTAACAGGTGGTACATGGTGCATTTGCCTTGCAGGTTGGGCATTTATCATAGCAAAGACTGCTTCAACAACCAATCTGATGGTTTCCGCTGAAGGAGGTATTGTAGGCACGTCCCTCGGTGCACTACTTTCCGCCGACTGCAGGCATTCCGATTGCCCAGCACCGCTCCTAGCCGCCTATAATAGCAAAGACCTTTGATTTGACGACCAACGAATTGCTAAAAACAATTATTGGAACACTCAGATTCCTCAAAACAAGCGTATTTTTCATTCCTAAGTAGACATTCATGGGTTCTTTTTGATGTTATAAAAATTACGCACACACGTGCTGACCACCCCTTAAAAGAATTCGTCCACGAATACATTTAAGTTGACAGGAACCAAAAGTCTGATACCAAATTGTAACACCCCCATCCGTCGTATGGTATATAACAGAAGGTCCAGCTGGAACCCGAAGCCATATACCACGGACAGTCGGAAGGGTTACATAAGAATATCAAAACCAAATAACTATAACTACTCGTCCTACACAGAGCATTCTAGCGGAAGTTTTTAAATAGTTATAAAGAACCCATAATTGAAATATTAATTATCATGAATGTCCACAACTACCACAGGAATAAAATAACAAATACAAAGAAAGTATTTGGCCTTATGGCCTTACAAGAGTTTCACTTAACAAAGTAGTGTTTTCCATACATCGGCTCGCAGGCCGGCCACACATGACAAAACAAAATACAACTATTTGCTTTGGCCTTCGAGGGCCAGCTCAGCAACATGGGCTTCCGCCCGCTATTTAGCACTCGGCTCCGCAGCACCTACATGCAACATTCCACCGCACGGTGGCAAACAAAGCAACTGTAAGGCAAAGCCGACAAAATTATAACGACCCCACCCCTTACTCGGGACAGTGGTGCTCCTTCCCTGCAATTCATTAGCCCAGCTAAACAATAAAAGTGTGAATATACTACGCCACAGGTGTAGGCTCTCACGGCCCAAACACCCCGTGCACTCGGGGCACATTAACGGTGAATCTGGTCAATTCCGTGGCTTCACCACCATCCCCGGGATGGCAACAAAGTGAGCATTCAAGCCTTTCTGACCACTGTCTAAGGCTGTCGACTATGCCAATGGCTAGTCCCTCTTTGGGTCTCTCGCACCGAACCACATAACCCGGGTCCGATTCCACTTGCCCGTTGCTCACAACGCGTAGTACACCTTAAGACGTACGCACGAGCTAAGCTTCTCTCGTATCCCGCCACAATCCAAACAACACATAACCCAGTTATGCACAAGGCCGGCTCCCAGGCCGCCAAATTAGCAGAATTACGTTTCCGCTCAGTTTTTCGGGTGCACCTTGGAGTTAATCCTCAAGGATCCCTGCTGCAATCTACCATGTAGAAACCTGAAAAAACAAAACACGGAGTCTTCTCCCGCAAACCATACAAAATGCAGCATCATCGATCCAGACCAACATGTCCGGGTAGGCTTCACACACAATGCTTATGTCCATACTTCGATTCCGGACTCTATATACAACACAAGGGGGACTACTTGAAAGATATTGTACCTAATCACCTAGAGGGGGGGGGGGGGAATAGGTGACTTGAATCTTTTTAATTTATATGGCAGAATACAGAATCTAATACAGATTTATATCTACTTTTGCACAGCAATCACACAGCAATCACAGCAAACCACAACACACAGTAGACACACAGTTTTATAGTGGTTCCCCAAGGTTTGGGTACATCCACTTTCCCCCTTCGCCTATCTAGCAGTGTACTAGATTCGGCCAAACTCCTCCACTATCTCAGAACCCACAACAGGCTCCTACACCTCAAGCCCAAGGCCCTACAACTCAGCTTTTTCACAAAGCCTACACTCAGCCACAAAGGCCTACACTCAGCCACCAAGGCCTACACTCAGCCACCAAGGCCTACACTCAGCCATCAAGGCCTACACTCAGAGTTTTAAATCTCCTACACTCAGCCTTTATAATTACAGGATTACAAGACTCAGATCCAAAGGATCCTACAAGAAAATATGAATACAATAATGTTGACTCAGCAACTCAGAGACAAGAGAGGAGAGTTGTGAGTTTCTTGATGAGTTCTTGGAAGAACTCAGCTGGAATCAATCTGACTTGGCTTTCTTCAAAGCTTCTTGAATGTATAACTCAATAAGATTGACTCCTTCTGCAGTTGATCCTTGATCTCTGCTACTTAAGATTCAGAATAAATCTGAACCCTTCTTCTCAGTCTGGTTCCAACAACTGATTTCTTGGATGGAGCTCTCTCTCTCCAACTTCTTAGATCTGCACTTGATTCTTCAAGGAATAGCTAGATCTTCTTTGTTAAATACTTGATTAATAATCTGAACCCCTATTTCTGTAGACAGTATAAGCCTATTTATAGGCCTTATTCATGGTAACCGGCTGGTCCGGTTCATAACTGTCTTCTGACAACTCTGACAGGTGCAGTAGACCGGCTGGAATGGCAGCTGTCAAGTCATCCAGTCAGTTCTTGAAATAACTGTAACTGTCTGTAAGTGTCGAGACTTTCTGTCTTTAAGTGTCGACACTTATAGACCAAGTGTCGACACAAGTTGTCTGAGTGTCGACACTAGTCTACAAGGTGTCGACACAACTCCTTGTGTTGTAGTTTTTATATCTCGGCACTGCTTCTTCTTTATGTGTCGACACTGATAATGTGTGTCGACACAAGTCCTTATACTTCAGTATTTTGCTGAATTCTTCTAAGTGTCGACACATCTCCTTTGTGTCGACACATCTTCATGTGTTGAATTTGTTAAGTGTCGACACAACTTCTTGGTGTCGACACATGTCTTCAGTGTTGATACTTGTTGAGTGTCGACACAGCTCCTTGTGTCGACACATTCTTCTTCTGTCGAGACTTCAGCTGAGTGTCGACACATCCCCTTAGTGTCGACACTTGTACTTAGAATATTCTTGACCTTTGCTAATCTTTGCTAAGTGTCGACACAGCTCCTTGTGTTGACACTTTCTTCAAGTGTTGAGTCTTCAGTTGAGTGTCGACACATTCTTTCTTGTGTCGACACTTTCTTCAAGTGTTGACTCTTCTGTTGTGTGTCGACACATTGTTCTGGGTGTCGACACTTGCACTTAGTCTCTGCTAGCTTTTGCTGAGTGTCGACACAGCCTCCAAGTGTCGACACTTTCTGATGTAGACATAGTTTCACTGGGTGTCGACACAACTGCTATGTGTCGACACTGCTTCACTGGCTTTTCTTCATTGAGTGTCGACACAGCTCCTTGTGTCGACACTTTATGTCTGGTGTCGACTCAGCATCCCTGGTGTCGACACAAATACTCCAAGTGTCGACACTGCTTGCCAGGGTGTCGACACAAGTCTTCTTAAGTGTCGACACTTTCCCTCTGGGTGTCGACACATGCACTTAGAAACTTTTTCTTCTTTCCTGTAAATACTTAATCTGCACAAGTAAACTCAAAACACATCAAATACATTTTGATGTATATCATTGAGTTGGGTGAGGCTTCTTCAAATCAGGTACATTAGAACCAATGTACCCAACAATCTCCCCCTATTTGGAGAAGTCATAACCCTTAGTCAATGATATACACCATTCATAATAAAAATACAAAATGATGTAAAACAGGATTATGCAAACAGGAAAGTACATCACATGTATTAAACAAACATGCATATACAGATAACATCTCAGAACAAATATGAAATAAATTTAACACACAGCAAAATTTATCACACAATACATTGTTCCAATACTTTGTCATATTCATATTTCAAAAGTTTACAGATTGTTTATCATCAAAAGATTACATAGTAAACTTAAGAAAATTTCTATGCTATTCTTGATCAGCATCTTTGATTACTATCCCTTTTCTAGATTTTATCCTTGCTTGTACAGGGGCTTCAGCATCTTCTGTTTCAGCAGGCTTTTTGCCTTTCAAGTCCTTTTTCTTTTGCTCTTCTGCTTTGATCTTTTGCCTCTCAAAGTAGTGATAAGGCTTGGGAAAGTACTTGCTAGGCTCCTGGGTAGTAGGAGGTAGCTTTCCCATCTTGGCCTTTCTTCTATATTGGACTATAGCCTCCTGCCTTGTCTCATGTTTTCTCCATTCAGCCTCAGAAAACCATTTGTTCCTGTCATGCACATTATCTTTTGCAGCTTTCCAGGCAGTCAAAATAATTTTTCTTGAGGTGGGGCTCCACTGCTCAAAGTCAGGTCTTTGTTCAGCTTGCTCCCTGAACCTCTTCTTAGACAATCTAGTCTCTTCTTCTTTCTGCAGTGCCTCTTGCATGGCTTCAGATATTGGCTGAACAACTTTCTCAATAATGACATTGTCCTTACCCCCAGGTGGGCTATACATGGACTGTATGTCAGCATGAACCATATCAAAATCTGGAGGAGGATAGATAACTTGAGCCACTTCAGGTTGCTCCCCTCCTAGATATGTAGGATGAATACCAGATTCTGCCACATTATCATCATCACAAAGAGGAGGATATCCAAGAGTAGCTCTGATAGAATTGGATATCCACTTAGCATGATCAGAGCTGGCCTTGACTAACACTCTTTCCCCCTTTATGACTTCTCTTTCTATATGATCTCTGACATCATCTTTCTGAAATCTCACTTGATTATCCAAATAATTAACTCCATCTTTAAAGAAAGGTTTTAACCTTTGGAGTTTGTCAGTTATCAACTTTTGAGAATCTTGGATGGCAGTCTTAACAGCAGTTATCTCTTCTTGGAATACTTTGTCAAAATCTGCTTTTGTTGTAGTTGGAGTCTGCCCTGCAGCTAGATTCTTCAGTTATGTGACTATAGCATTGTGAGATGCAGTCAAATTATCATTCATCCTAATTTGATTTTCAAGTACATATCCTTGCTTGACTGCAAAGTCATCAACTTGTGCTTTAATCTTTTCTTGATGTGTAGCCAAGTACACCACTGCATTCCCCCCTTTGTGGAAGCAGTCTGTCATCTCCTTCTTGTTAAGATTCATCTCAAATCTTATTGACTTGATATCCTGGGCAAGATCAAATTACAATGATTTCTGTCCTTCATCCACATACTTCTCAATAGCATGTCTGTGCTCATCAAGTTTAATTTGCATAGCAACCATTAAAGCACTATAATCAATAGTTGGAGCTGACTGTGATATAGGTTGAGGAGCAATAGTTTGCAAAGCCCTCTTATAACTCTGGCTTCTTCTTCTGAATACTTAAAATTTCTTTTGCTTAGCCCTTGTAGCCTCCTCATCTTCAGATGCTGAGGAGCTGGCTATATCTACCCTTTCCTTTGGTAGTTCCTCAACAGCTTGGGGATTTTCAGTCTCTTGCCTAGCAGGCTCTTCAATATATACTACTTGCTCCCCCTCAAGTGGAGCATTCTCCCCCTCAGCAGCTGCATTTTTGTCAAAATCTTCTTGATCCAGATTAAGAAATAAATCTTCCATTGTAATTTCTTGTGGAGAATGGGCAGGAGAAATTCTTTGCTCATCTACCACTGGATCAGATACCACTTGATTAGAGACAATTTGATCTACAACAGAAGTGTCTCTCATGACAACATCTGGGAGTTGGTTATCCAGCTGAGTTTGCTGATTAACATGAACCAATGGATCAGAGAAAACAGTATCCATTTTAAGGAAATCTAAAGCATTAAGCTCAGAGATTACCTCTAGGATGATGTTGGTTGCTTGCTCACTTTCAAGAGGAGTGGGTTCTTCCATAACTAGAGGCTCCCCCTGGACTTGAGCCTTGTGTAGAGGGCTAGCTTGAGATAGCTCCCCCTGCCTTTCAGCGTCTACTTGTTGTGCTGGAGACTTCACAGCAGTTCCTGTGTCTTCTTCATCAGGTGTGAATACCACTTATTCTTCACTATCAGAGCTGCTAGTGGACACTTGAGCCACTGGAGCAGTTTTTCTCTTCTTCTTTTGAGGGGATACTTTTTCAGGAATTACCTTCTCAGGGGTTGGCATCTCCTTAGACAACACCCTGTCCCATCTGGAGAATATCCTCAAATCCATCTTTCTCATATGGTTGATTTTGCTGCCAGCAGCTTGATTTATAATCTCTGGTATAGTACCAGCTAGGTATAGACTTATGATCCTGCCCAGATTTGGCTTCTTCAAGCTTTCCTTGATCTTCTCAAGAATTACTACAGACCAATCTATTTGCAAAGTGAAGATGATCCTTGTCATAATACTGAACATATGGGCTGATACCCTATCATGCCCTCCAGGTTTGCTTAGGATTACTTTGCCTACAATTTCAGAGAGGAATTTCCCCGCGCTATTCATTCCCTTCCTGTTAAACACAGATCCTATTTTCATTTTAGAATCTAGACCACACCATGTCAATGCTTCTCTTGTCTTAGAAGCAGTTACTGCATCCTCTTCCTTAGTTCTTGGTAGCTGTAGAATCTTCCTCAAGCTCTTAGGTGATACCTTCACCTTCTCACCATGAACCCTGGATTTGATCTTGAATCCAGTTTCGTCTACCTTAGCTCCATTGAGGAATTCCAAGACTTCCTTCTTCCAGATCTTTGTAGGCTCTGAAACAAGATATTCTAACCATGAGTCGGCAACTAGGGTTACTACTGTCTTGATCTCCGGGTCTGCATCAACAAATGCGTCGCGCACCAGTTCATACCCTTCGTTGACGTTCTCCTCAAGCTTTAGCGTCATTAGGGTTTGAAGAATTTGAACTGAGAGAAGAGAGGTGTCGACACACAAGTTTTGGTCTCGAAACTTTTGAAAGCGTGTTGACAGACTAAGGCAAAATCCTATTTATACCTTTCTAGGTTTGAAGATGAAAAGGCGGGCAGCTAACTTAAATTGTGTCGACACTGGCGATAAGTGTCGACACAGACTTATAATGTCTCGACACATATGTGTCGACACAAGTTTAGTCAACAGATATATGTGTCGACACTTGTTTATGTGTCGACACCACTGAACTCGACATTTAGTCGAGACTGCACTTAGATAATACTGAGTAAAGCCTAAGTGTCGACACCACCTTGGATGTGTCGACACCTACTTGTCATGTGTCGACACAAACTTTCTGAAGTGTCGACACCAACTTCCTAGATGTGTCGACACCTTTTTCCTGAAGTGTCGACACCTTTATTCTGTGTCGACACAGAGATCTCTGTGTGTCGACACCTTTTGACTTAGCCATTTCCAATTCTATAAACTTACTCTAAGTTTATCATTCCTAGTTCAATTTTGAACCTATTGAACTTAGTTTCCTCTAAGGGCTTAGTGTACATATCAGCTAGTTGATCATCTGTTCTAACATATTCTAGTAAAATATCTTCTCTTTCTACATGCTCCCTAAGAAAATGATATTTTATTTCAATATGTTTTGTTCTACTATGGGAAACAGGATTATGTGCAATTGAAATAGCACTAGTAGAATCACAGAAGAGTGGAGTTCTACTTACCTGAAATCCATAGTCCTCAAGCTGATGTTGTATCCACAAAAGTTGAGCACAACAACTTCCTGCAGCCACATATTCTGATTCTGCAGTGGAGATAGCCACACTTGTTTGCTTCTTGCTACTCCATGAAATCAGTCTCCCACCTAGGAATTGACAGGTTCCAGTTATGCTTTTTCTGTCTTCTTTGCATCCTGCAAAGTCTGCATCTGAATAACCTGTTAGTTCAAAATCCCCATTCCTAGGGTACCAGAGGCCTAGATAAGGAGTGCCCTTTAGATATCTCAAGATCATTTTGACTGCTGTCAAATGAGACTCTTTAGGGCAGGCTTGATACCTTGCACAGACACATATAGCATACATGATATCTGGTCTACTTGCAGTCAAATATAATAGGGAGCCAACTATCCATCTATACAAGGTTTCATCTACAGGTTTCCCTGCATCATCCTTGCTAAGAGACATACTTGACCCCATAGGAGTCTTCATGGTACTGGATGAATCCATACCATACTTCCTTATGAGTTCTAGGGTGAACTTGGACTGGCAAATGGATAAACCATTCTCAGTCTGTCTTACTTGAAGACCCAAGAAGAACTTTAGCTCTCCCATACTACTCATCTCAAATTGACCTTGCATTAGTTTTGCAAACTTTTTGCAAAGGCTACTTTCAGTAGACCCAAATATTATGTCATCTACATATATTTGGACTAGTATTACTTTGCCTCTAGATTCCCTAAGGAATAGAGTCTTGTCTATTTTCCCCCTTGTGAACTTGTTCTCAATGAGGAAACTAGACAGGGTTTCATACCAAGCCCTAGGGGCTTGCTTTAATCCATATAAAGCTTTCCTAAGTCTATAGACATGATTAGGTAGAGTTGAATCAACAAAACCTGATGGTTGTTCCACATAGACTTCCTCTTTAAGATTACCATTCAGAAATGCTGACTTGACATCCATTTGGTAAACTTTAAATCCTTGAAAGGTTGCATAGGCCAGGAACATCCTTATGGCTTCCAGTCTGGCTACTGGAGCAAAGGTTTGATCAAAGTCAATACCTTCTTCCTGCCTATATTCTTTAGCAACCAATCTTGCTTTGTTCTTAATGATGACTCCTTTTTCATCCATCTTGTTCCTATAGATCCACTTGGTTCCTATTATGTTGTGGTCTTTAGGTTTAGGAACCAGCTCCCAGACCTTACACCTCTTGAACTGATTCAATTCTTCTTGCATTGCCTCAATCCAGTGAGGGTCTAGGATGGCTTCTTCAAACTTCTTTGGTTCAACTTGGGATAGAAAACTGGAGAAGATTGCTGCATTCAGATTTCTGCTCCTTGTTTGTACCCCTTGTCTTGGATCACCAATGATTTGTTCTACTGGATGATCTCTAAGATGCCTATTGGCTGGAGGCATCCTTACTTCTGGTTGAACTTCTTCAACTTCATCATCTTGTTGTACTCCTTATACTCCTTCTGCATTTGGTACATGTAGTACTCCCCCTGGACCACAGCCACTGTCTTCTACCTGCTGTCTTGCAGTAGGTTCTTCTTCTATAGTGAGCTTGTCCATCTTCTTTGTTATACCTGTGGGGCTGCATACACTACAAACCCTTTGATGATTCCTTTTTCAGAAACACCAAATGTGACTTTTGGACCATCTTTGATTGGAATGTAGTCCCTTAGTAATCCCTTTGTTCTAGTCATATGTCTGGAACATCCACTGTCCAAGTACCATATTGGGGCATGGCCACTTGGACTCACCTGCAAAACAGATTAGTGAACCTTAGAACCCAAAGAATTCTTGGGTCCTTGGTACTTGTTAGTTTGCATCCTGACAAAGCTACCTGTTGGTTTTCCAATAGGCAGTTTGCTATTCACTTTGGCACTAGCATTGTGCCAACAATCCATGGCAAAACGGCCTACCTTGCCACAACACCAACACTCAAACTTATTGTACATTTGCTTAGGTACAGCCTTAGCTGTTTTATCCACAGCTGGCTTGTTGAGTGTTGGGGCTTTGCCCTTGGACTTGGACTTGGACTGAACAGTCCTTGCAGGTCTAGTAAATCCTAGTCCAGCTTTACCTTTTTGATGAACAAATTCATCAATTAAGGGTAGAACTGACTTAGGTTTAGAAAACCTAGCAACTAAGTCTTTCTCCTTCTGAAGATTAATTTCCAGACTCTTGATTTGATCATTCTTATATGTTATAGTCCCCATCTGAATCACTGTTATGTGCTTCAGTCTGGCCATCTCATTAAGCTTTTGATCAAACAACTTCTCAAAATCAGTTGCAGCAGCTTTGAGATTAGCAATTTCCTTTGCCTGACTTTTGGCTAGGGACTTGCTCTTCTTATAAGCTTGCAACAGAACTTTATATTCATCTATCAACTGATGAATATCTTCTTCAGACTCAGATGCACTCTCATCACTTGATGATGATGAATCTGATTCTGTACTGACACAAGAAATTGAACTGAAAGTTGAACTTTGTACCTTACTGGGTCCTGGCTGCTCCAGGATTTTGTCACTTTCAGTCAATGCCATTAGCCCTTGGCACTGACTGTCTTCTTGTTCATATATAGAATTCATAATTTGGATGAACTCTTCTTCTTCTTCCTCAGCAAACAGCCCTATATATGCCTCTGCATCTGACTCAGTTTCTGATGAAGAAATATCTGACAGGCTCTTGTCCTTCTTGGCAATAAGTGACTTTTCCTTCTTGCCCCTGTATAGAGTCCTTTTCTTGTCATTAGACTCCTTCCTTTTTTCTGGACAACCTGCAACAACATGGTCTTGTCTATTACAGCAATAGCATACAATTTTTGATAGTGTTGCTTTGCTAGACTTGGTCTTTTTCCTATCCTTCTTTGAAGACTTCTTATTATGATGATAGTCTTCTTTTCCCTGTGAAGTAGATGGCCTTGTCTTCCACTGTTTCTTCTTTAAGAACTTCTGGAAATGTCTTGTAAAGGCAGCAAAGTCCTCATCACTTCCACTGCTTTCAGACTTTATACTTGCTGACTCATCTGATTCTGTTTCAGCAACTTTTGGAGGTGGAGTTGGTGACTTACTCTTATACTTTCTGGGGGCTTCTGATTTGAAGACAACTGTTCTTTCTTTGTGTTCACTTCTTGTTGATTTCTCCTCTTCTTTCCTTACTGTCAACTGCATTTCATAAGACAGCAGTTTGCCAAACAGTGTAGGTGGAGGAATTTCTGCCAACTTTGTCATTTCTCTAATGACACAGATCTTGGTGTCCCAATCTTTTGTTAGAGACCTTAGAAACTTATCATTGAGTTCATAATTACTGAACTCTCTGCCATAGGACATGAGTTCATTCACAATCCTGTAGAACTTCTTATAGCATTCAGTTATGCTATCAGCTTTTCCTTGTCTAAAACTTTCATATTCTTGGTTTAGCAAGAATTTTCTGTCTTGCCTCACTTCTTCAGAACCCTCCATGTACACAATAAGAGTATCCCACATTTTTTAGCTGTCTTACAGTGTATCAGATTCTGAAAAGTTGCATCATCTATGACACTCACTATTATGTTCTGAGCCCTCTTATCCATAGTGGCTAGAACAATTTCATCCTTTGTCATCTCAGAGAAATCCTTAGGTGTTCTCTGATTGGCATCCAAGACTGAAACCTTCATGGGCATATATGACCCTTCTTTTACTGTGATGTAAATCCTAGGGTCTGAGGCTTCCATAAAAAGTCTCACCCTTTCCTTCCATATACCAAAGATCTCTTTTTTGCATATAGGTAACTTCATGGATCCCAATTTCTTGTGATTCTCAGTGGAACCCATGGTTCTTGATTTTCTTGATTCTGTAATTGTACTTAGACTGAATCTGCCAACAGGAACTACTCAGACTGTTAGTCCTTTTTGAGGAACCTCTCTCTGGTACCACTTGAAATATATTGTACCTAATCACCTAGAGGGGGGGGGGGAATAGGTGACTTGAATCTTTTTAATTTATATGGCAGAATACAGAATCTAATACAGATTTATATCTACTTTTGCACAGCAATCACACAGCAATCACAGCAAACCACAACACACAGTAGACACACAGTTTTATAGTGGTTCCCCAAGGTTTGGGTACATCCACTTTCCCCCTTCGCCTATCTAGCAGTGTACTAGATTCGGCTAAACTCCTCCACTATCTCAGAACCCACAAAGGCTCCTACACCTCAAGCTCAAGGCCCTACAACTCAGCTTTTTCACAAAGCCTACACTCAGCCACAAAGGCCTACACTCAGCCACCAAGGCCTACACTCAGCCACCAAGGCCTACACTCAGCCATCAAGGCCTACACTCAGAGTTTTAAATCTCCTACACTCAGCCTTTATAATTACAGGATTACAAGACTCAGATCCAAAGGATCCTACAAGAAAATATGAATACAATAATGTTGACTCAGCAACTCAGAGACAAGAGAGGAGAGTTGTGAGTTTCTTGCTGAGTTCTTGGAAGAACTCAGCTGGAATCAATCTGACTTGGCTTTCTTCAAAGCTTCTTGAATGTAGAACTCAATAAGATTGACTCCTTCTGCAGTTGATCCTTGATCTCTGCTGCTTAAGATTCAGAATAAATCTGAACCCTTCTTCTCAGTCTGGTTCCAACAACTGATTTCTTGGATGGAGCTCTCTCTCTCCAACTTCTTAGATCTGCACTTGATTTTTCAAGGAATAGCTAGATCTTCTTTGTTAAATACTTGATTAATAATCTGAACCCCTATTTCTGTAGACAGTATAAGCCTATTTATAGGCCTTCTTCATGGTAACCGGCTGGTCCGGTTCATAACTGTCTTCTGACAACTCTGACAGGTGCAGTAGACTGGCTGGAATGGCAGCTGTCAAGTCATCCAGTCAGTTCTTGAAATAACTGTAACTGTCTGTAAGTGTCGAGACTTTCTGTCTTTAAGTTTCGACACTTATAGACCAAGTGTTGACACAAGTTGTCTGAGTGTCGACACTAGTCTACAAGGTGTCGACACAACTCCTTGTGTTGTAGTTTTTATATCTCGACATTGCTTCTTCTTTATGTGTCGACACTGATAATGTGTGTCAACACAAGTCCTTGTACTTCAGTATTTTGCTGAATTCTTCTAAGTGTCGACACATCTCCTTTGTGTCGACACATCTTCATGTGTTGAATTTGTTAAGTGTCGACATAGCTTCTTGGTGTCGACACATGTCTTCAGTGTTGATACTTGTTGAGTGTCGACACAGCTCCTTGTGTCGACACATTCTTCTTCTGTCGAGACTTCAGCTGAGTGTCGACACATCCCCTTAGTGTCGACACTTGTACTTAGAATATTCTTGACCTTTGCTAATCTTTGCTAAGTGTCGACACAGCTCCTTGTGTTGACACTTTCTTCAAGTGTTGAGTCTTCAGTTGAGTGTCGACACATTCTTTCTTGTGTCGACACTTTCTTCAAGTGTTGACTCTTCTGTTGTGTGTCGACATATTGTTCTGGGTGTCGACACTTGTACTTAGTCTCTGCTAGCTTTTTCTGAGTGTCGACACAGCCTCCAAGTGTCGACACTTTCTGATGTAGACACAGTTTCACTGGGTGTCGACACAACTGCAATGTATCGACACTGCTTCACTGGCTTTTCTTCATTGAGTGTCGACACAGCTCCTTGTGTCGACACTTTATGTCTGGTGTCGACTCGGCATCCCTGGTGTCGACACAAATACTCCAAGTGTCGACACTGCTCGCCTGGGTGTCTACACAAGTCTTCTTAAGTGTCGACACTTTCCCTCTGGGTGTCGACACATGGACTTAGAAACTTTTTCTTCTTTCCTATAAATACTTAACCTGCACAAGTAAACTCAAAACACATCAAATACATTTTGATGTATATCATTGAGTTGGGTGAGGCTTCTTCAAATCAGGTACATTAGAACCAATGTACCCAACACTATTCCCTTCAACCCCAAGGAACACCGCACACTCGCGGGAGCGGGTTTCCTTATGCAAAAGAAGGAGAGCTTCAGATGCTCTAGTAGAGAATCGTTACCCTTGTAGTACGCTTCTGCGCCATGGAAAAACTATATGGATAGAAGGCTTCGCAATGGAATTTCCTCCGTAGATCCGCCCTCGGTTCTCAAAACGGTGCTCTGATACTCCGCCGGCTGCCGGAATCCTCCCTTTCCTTCCTCCTCTCGCCAACACCTTAGAAAGAGAATGTTGAAGAGCAAATGAGGAGTTTAACCTCCATTCCCGACCTTATCAGAGCAGGAACAGATCTAGGTCGTTGGATCTTAATTAAAGAAAAAGAACGGCTCAGATCCGCCCAAAAATCATCAAACTTGGGCTGAACACGGCCTCGCACACGGCCATGTCCCAGGCTGTGTCCCTCGATACAAACACGATCATCGAGCAGAGAAGAGGACACGGGTCTAGACATGCACGTGTCTCAACCGGACATGCCCGTGGCGGTTTCTGACATGCCTGTGCACTGGGGCCGTGTCACCAGTAACCGCCATGCTAATCGACACGACTCTTGGGAGCACGGGTGGTGACACGGGTATGCACACGCCCGTGACTTTCATGGAGTACCTAGACCACTTTGTGATCGTCTTCATCGAAGACATATTGGTGTACTCGCAAAGTGAGGAGGATCACTTTAAGCATCTACATTTGGTGCTAGAGATGCTGAGGAGGAATCAATTGTATGCCAAGTTATCCAAATGCGAGTTTTGGTTGTCCTCAATAGCGCTCCTTGGTCACATAGTAGTGGAGAGGGAATTACGATGGATCCAGTGAAGATTGTTGTGATACAAGAGTGGCCTGTGCTGTCTATGGTGTTGGAAGTCCGGAGTTTTCTGGGGCTTGCTGTCTATTACAGGCGCTTCGTGGAGAACTTCTCGTGGATAGCGTTACCCCTCACGACTCTGACGAGGAAAGAGCAGAAGTTTGTTTGGACGCCGGAGTGCGCACGAGCTTTTGAGGAGTTGAAGTGTTGGTTGACCACGACGCCTGTGCTAAGTTTGCCGAGTGGGACCGAAGGCTTTGAGATCTACAGCGATGCTTCGGGTAGTGGATTGGGTTGTGTTCTACTGCAGCATGGAAGTGTGATAGCCTATGACTCGCATCAGCTGAAGGTGCATGAGAGGAATTATCCGGTCCATGACTTGGAGTTAGCGGCCATGATATTTGACCTGAAGCTGTGGAGACATTACTTGTACGGGGTGAAGGCTGATATCTATACCGACCACAAGAGCCTGAAGTACTTGTTGGATCAGAAGGATCTGAACATGCGGCAGCGGAGATGGATGGAGTTCTTGAGGGACTAGACATTCAAGATTCATTATGTTCCTGGGAAAGAAAATGCGGTTGCGGATGCGTTGAGTTGCAGGGCCTCAGCTCAAGCCAACTGGCTGTCAGTTCATGACGAGAGTTTGCTTCGGGAGTTGGAGGCATTGGAGATCTCTTGTGTAGACAAACAGGCTAGTGCCGAAGCGCTATTGAACTGGACTGAAGTTCAGTGTGACCTGGCTGATCGGATTTGACAGGCTCTGGATTTGGATGACCACATGAAGCAAATCATGGTTGAGGCTTTGGATGGGTCAAATTCCCAATTTGGGGTTGTAGATGGATTGTTATGGAAGGACAGTCGTTTGTGTGTCCCAATGTGGGCAAAGTGCAGGTGGAATTATTGTACAAGGCTCATCATACCAAGTACTCGATTCACCCGGGGAGCACGAAGATGTACCGTGATATGAAGAAATTGTTCTGTTGGTCACGACTTAAGAAGGATGTGGCACTATACGTGGTGAAGTGTCAAACATGCTCCTTAGTGAAGGCAGAGTGCCAGAAGCCTCGAGGATTCTTGAAGTCCTTGCCTATTGCAGAGTGGAAGTTCGACGATATTACTATGGACTTTGTGCATGGGTTGGCAAGGTCGCGGAAGGGAAACGACGCCATCTGGGTGGTCGTAGATAGTTTGATGAAAGTGTCACACTTCATTCTGCATAGGAAGGATGATTCTGTGGAGAAATTGACAAAGTTATATGTGGAAAATATTGTGCGGCTTCACGGTGTGCCCCGCAGCATCGTGAGTGACCGAGATGGGCGGTTCACGTCCAATGATTGGAGGTTGGTGCAATAGATGTTGGGAACAAAGCTGAGTTTCAGCACAACCTTCCATCCGCAGATGGATGGTCAGACCGAGAGGATCAACAAGACGATGGAAGACATGCTTCACATGTGCGTTCTGGATTTCAGGAAGCAGTGGGAAGATCACCTGTCCTTGGTGGAATTTGCTTACAACAATATCTACCAGGCGAGTATTCAGATGGCGCCCTTCGAGTCCTTTTATGGTAGCAGATGTCGCACGTCGTTATCGTGGTTGGAAACGGGTGAGTCGAAGTTATACAAGCGGCAAGAAGTGGAAGATACAACCTCGTTGGTACGAACCATTCGAGAAAGATTGATAATCGCTCAGGACTGACAAGCTAAGTACTATAACACCAAGCATAGGAATGTGGAGTTCGCTGTTGGTGACTGGGTGTACTTGAATATTAAGCCGTTCATAGGTGTTTCGCGGGTACGACGCTTGAAGAAGCTAAGCCCGAGGTATCTTGGACCGTTTGAGGTTCTAGAGCGGATTGGCGAAGCAGCTTATCTATTGAAGCTATTAGTGGAGCTAAGTGGTCTTCACGATGTATTCCACATATCAGTGTTGCGGAAGGCGGTCCAAGAACCTTCGCAAGTGATTGCGGTCGATCAAGTACCGGTTGATACTGGGTTGACGACGAAGGTCAAGCCCATTCGCATTGAGGACTCGGAAGTCAAGTGTTTGTGTAACAAGGAAATCAGGATGGTCAAGGTCCGTTGGGAAAACTGCGGTCGGGAGGAGCTCTCGTGGGAGCGAGAGCAGACCATGCTTGAGGAGTACCCAGATTTATTCCACTCAGGTGTCGTTTAAGTTTTGTTTTTTTCTTTCCTTTCTGTAATTTCGGGACGAAATTCTTTTAAGAGGGAGAGAGCTGTAATGCCCCGAAACTCAAAAGAGGGACGGGTAGCGTTTTGAGCTAAGTTTGGAACTTGGTAGGGCTCACACAACCTGGGACACGGGCGTGGATACGCGTGTGTCCCAGGGTCGTGTCGTGCTCGGGTTCGACGGTGGTCGTGTGGTCGATGAAATTGCAGTCGACGATCGTCGAACAACGAACAACGAACACGGCTTTAGACACAGGCGTGTCCCAGGCCGTGTCCTACTCGGGTAGTTGGCCGAGTTGTGTCAGGGGAGAAATACGGCCAGGAGCCCAGGCGTGTTCGGGTTTGACACGGGCGTGTCAAATTGGACACGAGCGTGTCGAATACCCATATTCTCCTTGGGTTGGTGTTGGTCCTGTGTCGATGGAGGAACATGCCCAGCTACACGGGCGTGAACTGGATGACACAGGCGTGACAATCCTGACACGGGCATGTCGAGATCCTATGTACTTTTTGGGATGCGACGGTTTCGACGTCGAATGAGGCACATGGCCTTGGACACGAGCGTTTCACAAGCCATGTTCGTCCCAAGTTTTGGATTTTAAGCGCGAATAGTGGCTGTCCGTTTCGTTATTTTGGGATCTAATGGCTCAGGGCTGTCCATGCTGGGATATACCCGGGTATAGGGTTTAGAAACCCTCATTCTATTTGATCTTTCTCTTTCTAAAGTTCTAGAGAGAGGGGAGAGCAAGGAAGAAGAAGGAGGAGAGATCCGGCCGCCGGTGGAGCTTCGGAGCCCCAAATCGCAAGCCGAGTTCGGATATACGGAGGCGTGGACGTTGCGGTGCTTTTCATCCACATAGATCTTCATGGTGCCGAAGAGCAATGCTAGGGTAACGATTCTCATCTTGGACATGTGAAGTCCTATTTTCCCTTACATAGGAAGCCCGCTCTCGCGAGTATGCAGTGAGTGTAAGGTGTTCCTTCGGGTAGACATGAATAGTCCCCATTGCTTTGCATGTAGAGTCCGTAATCGAGAAACGGGCATAGGCATGATGTGTGAAGCCTACCCGGATAAGTTGGTCTGGATCGGTGATGTTGCATTGCATGAATGGTCGGAGAAGACTCCGCGGCGATGGTTGTTTTTTGGGTTTTCTATACGGTAGATTGCAACAGGGAGCCTTGGGGACTAACCTCAAGGTGCACCCAAAAAACTAGGCAGAAGCGTGGTTCTGCCATCTTGGTGGCCTGGGGGCCAACTTGTACATAACTGGTTTGTGTAATATTGTGTGTTCGATACTCGGGCTTCGGGGAAGCTTGACCCACATCGATGACTTAAATTTCCATGGCGAGGTGAGCAACGGGTTCAGTGGAACTGTTCCCTCTCTATGTGGTTCGGTTTTGGGGGCCTACCGATGTCATAGAGGGCGGGTCTGAGGCTGTCGATGTCTTAAATTGACGTGAATTTTTCTGAGAAGACTAAAATGCTCACGAGTTTACCGTCCTAGGGGCGGTGGTGGACTGAGTTCACCGTATATGTGCCCTGAGAGTATGGGGTGTGTGGCAGTGTGTGCCTACGCCTGTGGTGAAGTGCGCTTAAATGGTACTTTCACTATCTTTCTTGGTTTTACTAATACTCTGCAGGGAAGGAGCATCGCCACCTCGAGTTTATGGGCGGGGTCTATATAATTTGGTTAGCTTTAGCTGACCGTTGCTTTTGTTTGCAACCACTTCGGTGGATTGTTGCTTGCAGGTGCTGTGGAGGCTAGTGGCAAATAGCGGGCAAAAGCACATGTTGCTAAGCCGGCCCTCAAAGGCCTAATATTTGAATGTTTACTTTGTTTCTCATGTGTGACCGGCCTACACGCCGAGGTTTGGAAGACACTTATATTTGAGTAAACTATTGTAAGGACATAAGGTCAAGTACTTGTGTATTTGTACGTTCATTCATGTTGGGTTTTTGTAGTGGACATTCATGCTGTTGGCTGGGTTCTTTTTTTGCAACTTTTAAATTGCTTCCGCTAGAATGTGCTTTGTGTAAGATGTTTGTTATTGGCAGGATGGTTTCCATTGCGTAACCTTCCGGTCTGTCTATGGTATATGGCATCTGGCCCCGGCCGGACCTACTGCTATATGCTATGTGACGGATATGGGGTGTTACAATAACCATCCTATCCTGCGGCGAACACAATGTGTATCTGCATAGCTGCGGATACAAAGCCAGACCGCAGCAACTAGGCTAGACAGCCAGAGAGCCAAGGTTGCACCACCAAAGCTGGAAACTGCAGAAATCGGATAGTCCGCACTCTAGCGGACAACTTTAGTCCATACGCGGCTGCAGACACAATCTCTAGTCTGTATATCCTGATCCCGCAGCCAAATTACACAAAGCTATCTACCAAACTCGGCGGACACAAAAAATAGATCGCGCAGACTGCGTGACCTCCTGGTCTGATCCCACCTGGACTTGGTCCAAATCCAAACCAAGTCCATACCACCAGACATCCCTAGTGCGAACACAACACCAATGGATACAAAATACTATCCGCACATAACCGGCGAACTCTAGAGCCAGACTGCACAATCCAGCAACTGAGCGGATAACCATCCTATACATACGGCTTCTATAATGAACAAACTGCCACCCACATCTAAGCGGACCTGTAAATCCTCCACCTTCTGTCTACACAGGCCGCGAGGAGAGGCCGCCTAGGCCGCCCACTTTCACTTCAAAAATTTCAACAATCCCCTTTGAAGTGAGAAGTGGAAACCATCACTAGTAATCCCCATAGCCGAGTAAATGACCCCTTCAATAACGGCTTCATGATGATGTCCATGATATTGTCCTTGTTCCGCACATGTCCAACCATAAGACACCCCTCCAATACCTTCTCCTGAATGAAATGGTGCTCAATCTCAATGTGCTTGGCCCGCGCTTGACAAACTGGATTATTAATTATTTTTAGGGCACTCGCATTATCACCGCATAGTAGAGTAGGACCGTGCACTTCTTCATGGACGTCCTCTACTAGCCTCCTAAGCCAGATGGCTTATTAAGCTGAAGAGGCCGAAGCCTTGTACTCCACTTCTATAGTAGAGACAGACACTGAATCCTGCTTCTTGCTGCACCACGAGATTCTCGTTGTTCTACATGTGAAGTCGTAACCGGATGTTGACTTTTGATATTCTAAATCTCCCTCATAATCAACATCTGTATAACGGTATAGGTTGAAGCCCGTATCTCTCCCATAAAGGAGACCCAAATCAGAAGTGGACTTCACATACTTCAGAATGCTCTTTGCTTCCATCAAATGAGGCTTCTGAGGTTCCGCCATATACCGACTTACTCAGCCTACAGTATATGCAATGTCTAGCCTTGTAATCATCAAATAGATAAGGCTCCCCACCAGAGCAATAAACACAAGAGGATCTAGAAGTATCCTCCCCTCATCTCGTCGAAGCTTGATGCCAACATCAAGTAGAGTAGAGCTACTCTTCCCTTCCCGCATGATGAATCGCTGAACTATCCGATCCACATAGCCCCAGTGGGAAACAAGTATGTCACTCTCTTTCCTCTCCACCTCGAGTCCAAGGAAGTGGTAGAGCTCACCCAAGTCCTTCATCTCGAACCGAATGGCTAACTCTGCCCTGAGCTTAGCCACCTCCTCCTCAGAGTTACTCGTGACGATCATGTCGTCTACGTACAACAACACCAAAACATTAAGCTCACCCCCCCCCCCTTGTAACACCCCCTATCCGTCGCATAGCATATAGCAGTAGGTCCGGCCGGGGCCCGACGCCATATGCCACAGACAGACCGGGTGGTTACTTATGGAAACCATCCAACCAATCTTAACGTCCTACACAGAGCATTCTAGCGGAAGCAGTTTGTAAAAGTTGTAAACAAGAACCCAGCATAAGAGCACGAATGTCCACTAACAAGATCATAGGAATGTTATTACAAAAATACCCAAATATTCGGCCTTAAGGCCTTACAGAATGTTTCTCTTGACTAATACATGATTTACAAACCTCGGCACGCAGGCCGGTCATACATGAGTAAAACAGAAAACATTTCCACTTGGGCCTTCGAGGGCCAGCTTCGCAAAAAGGGCTTTAGCCCGCTATTGACCGCTTGGTCCAGCTGCACCTGCAAGCAACAAACCACCGCACGGTGGCAAACAAAGCAACGGTCAGCAATGCTGACCAAATTATAACGATCCCGCCCCCAACTCGGGGCGGCGATGCTCCTTCCCTGCATTTCATTAGCACAAGCGAGCAATGCATATAACCATAGCCATTTCAACACAGAAGTTGGCTCGTACGGCCACACGTCCCGTGCACTCAGGGCACATTCTCGGTGAACCGGTCGATGTTACGTCAATTAAAGCCATTAACATTCCGGACTCACCACCGCCACTTAGACGGCCATTCCTATGAGCAATTCGTCTTCATGGTATTGGTCACGTCAATTTAAGCCATCGACCACGAAGACCTCCATTTATGCCAACGGCGAGTGCCATGTAACTTTAGGTCTCTCTAACCCAAACGACATAAAGCGGGTACGGCTCCATCTAACCCGTGCTCACATCGCAACGGCAATTTAAGCCATATGCGCGGGTCAAACTTTCACCGAGTCCCATTCTACCGCAATATACATAACCCCGTTATGTTCAAGTTGGCTCTCAGGCCACCAAGTTGGCAAGACCTCGTGTCCGCCCAGTTTTCCGGGTGCACCTTTGGGTTAGTCCCCAAGGCTCCCTGCTGCAATCTACCGCGTAGAAAACCCGAAAACACCCAATAGCACGGAGTCTTCTCCGGCCTTATGCAATGCAACATCGCCGATCCGGACTAACATGTCCGGGTAGGCTTCAACCAAAATGCCTACGTCCGTTCTCGCATACGGACTCTAAACAACGGGGACTTTACATATCTACCCGAAGGAACGCCTCCAACTCTTCGCAAACTCGCGAGAGAGGGCTTCCTATGCTAAGAAAGAGAGCTATCATGCTCACAAGTGAGGATCGTTACCCTTGCGTTCCTCTTTGGCGCCATCGAAATGTAATCGGATAGAAATCACCGCACTTGCGTTGCCTCCGTGGATCCGGAGGCGGCTCGCGATTCGGAGCTCCGAAGCTCCTCCAATGGCGGGATCTAGTTCTTCTTCCTCCAATGGCTCTCCACTTTCTCCAAGGATTTGGAGAGAGGATAAGGCATGAAAAGTGAAGTTTTCCAAGTCAACTCACGGGTATATCCCTGCAGGAACATCCCCCAGCCGTCGGATCTCAACCTAAGGAAACGAACGGCTTTGATTCGGGGCTGAAATGCCCAATCTGGGCCGAACACGGCCTGGCACACGCCCGTGTCCAGGGCCGTGTGCCGCATTCGCCGTCAAAATCGGATCTTCTGAACCCGCACACGGGTATCGAACACGCCCGTGTTCGAGCTGACACGCCCGTGTTCCAGCTGACACGGTCGTGTAGCCGGCCGTGTACCCCATGATTTTCTCCCGTTTTCAACCCGAGCACTGCACGGGTTCTAGGACACGCCCGTGTCCTTGCCCGTATCACATTGACACTCCTGGGCCCCCAGGCCGTGTACACGGGACAATTCGTCGAGGGGAGAACGACGACTCGATGACACGGCCTTGGACACGCCCGTGTCCTAGGCCGTGTGCCTTGACTCGACGATCGTCGAGTGAATCTCGACGATTTCACCTTGACGATCGTCGACACGGGTCGACACGCCCTGCGACACGCCCGTGTCGCAGGCCGTGTGCCCATTCTCGATGAATCGTCGAGAATAACTCGACGATTTCACGGCTAAGTGTCGACACGGGTCGACACGCCCTGCGACACGCCCGTGTCGCAGGCCGTGTGCCCCATTCTCGACGAATCGTCGAGAATAACTCGACGACTTCGCGGCTAAGTGTCGACACACGCTCGACACGCCCTGGGACACGCCCGTGTCCCAGGCCGTGTGCCTTCAGCCAGAAACCAAAACTGGCCCAAAACGTCCCCCTTTGCTCCTTTGAGTTTCGGGGCGTTACAACTCTCCCCCTCTTAAAAGAATTTCGCCCACGAAATTACATAAAGGAAAGATATACAAAAACAACATTTGTACCTGAGCGGAACAACTCCTGGATACTCGTCAAGCATAGTCTGCTCTCGCTCCCAAGAGAGCTCCTCACGACCGCAATTGTCCCACCGGACTTTGACCATCCTGATCTCTTTATTGCGTAGCTGCTTGACCTCCGAGTCCTCAATCCGCACGGGCTTGACCTTTGTCGTTAGCCCACTACCGGCACTTGATCGACCGCGATCACTTGCGTAGGCTCTTGCACCGCCTTCCGAAGCACTGAAATGTGGAACACATCGTGTAAACCACTTAGCTCCACTGAAAGCTTCAACCTATAGGCCGCTTCTCCTACCCGCTCCAGAACCTCAAACGGTCCAAGGTACCTCGGGCTTAGCTTTTTCAACCGTCGCACCCGCGAGACACCCTTGAACGCCTTGATTTTTAGGTACACATAATCACCCACAGCGAACTCCACGTTCCTGTGCTTGGCATTATAGTACTTTGCTTGTCGGTCCTGAGCGATGAGCAACCTCTCCCGAATGGTTCTCACCAAAGAAGTAGCATCCTCCACTTCCGATCGCTTATACAACTTCGACTCGCCCGTTTCTAACCAAGACAACGGCGTGCGACATCTTCTACCATATAGGGCCTCGAAATGGCGCCATCTGAATACTTGCTTGGTAGCTGTTGTTGTATGCGAACTCCACCAAATAAAGGTGGTCCTCCCATTGCTTTCCAAAGTCCAAGACACACATGCGAAGCATGTCTTCCATGGTTCTATTGACCCTCTCGGTCTGCCCATCCGTTTGTGGATGGAAGGCTGTGCTAAACTTCAGCTTTGTTCCCAACATTTGCTGCACCAGCCTCCAATCATTGGACGTGAACCGCCCATCACGGTCACTCACGATGCTGCGGGGCACACCATGAAGCCGCACTATGTTATCCACATAAAGCTTTGCCAGCTTCTCCACCGGATCATCCTTCCTATGCGGAATAAAATGCGACACCTTCGTTAATCGATCCACGACCACCCAAATGGCGTCGTTCCCCTTTTGCGACCTTGGCAAACCGTGCACAAAGTCCATAGAGATGTCGTCAAATTTCCACTCCGGAATAGGCAAGGACTTAAGAAATCCTCCCGGCTTTTGGCACTCCGCCTTTACCTAAGGCGCAGGTTTGGCACTTCGCTACGTATAGCGCCACATCCTTTTTCAAACCCGGCCACAAAAATAGCTTCTTTACATCGCGGTACATCTTCGTGCTCCCCGGGTGAATCGAGTACCTGGTATGGTGTGCCTCGTACAACAACTCCACCCGTAAATTGCCCACGCTTGGGACGCACAGACGACCGTCTTTCCACAGTAATCCGTCCTCTACAACGAATTGGGAATTTGACCCATCCAAAGCCTCTATCATGAACTGCTTCATATGAGCATCCATATCCAAAGCCTGCCGAATCCGATCAGCCAGGTCATATTGGACTTCAGTCCAATTCAGCACTGCTTCAGCACTAGATTGTCTATCCACACAAACAATCTCCAACGCCTCCAGCTCCTGCACCAACCACTCATCATGCACTGATAGCCAATTCGCTTGAGTTGGGGCTCGACGACTCAACGCGTCCGCAACCGCATTCCCTTTGCCAGGCACGTAGTGGATCTTGAATGTATAGTCTCCTAAGAACTCCATCCATCTACGCTGCCGCATATTCAGATCCTTCTGATCAATCAGGTACTTTAGGCTCTTGTGATCGGTGTAGATATCAATCTTCACACCGTACAAATAGTGTCTCCACAGCTTCAAGGCAAAAATCACGGCCGCTAACTCCAAGTCATGGACCGGATAATTCCTCTCGTGCACTTTTAGCTGTCTCGAGCCATAAGCTATCACGCTTCCGTGCTGCAGTAGCACACAACCCAAACCGCTGTCTGAAGCATCGCTATATATCTCATAGCCTTCGGTCCCAACCGGCGAACTCAACACAGGCGCCGTGGTCAACCGACACTTCAATTCCTCAAAAGCTCGCGCGCACTCCGGCGTCCAAACGAACTTATGCTCCTTCCTCGTCAAAGTAGTGAGAGGTAGCGCTATCCGCGAGAAGTTCTCTACGAAGCGCCTATAATAACCGGCAAGCCCCAAAAAGCTCCGGACTTCTGCTACCGTAGCAAGCTCAGGCCACTCCCGTATCGCAACAATCTTCGCCGGATCCACCGCAATACCCTCTCCACTCACTATATGCCCGAGGAACGCCACTGAGGATAGCTAAAACTCGCACTTCGAGAACTTGGCATACAACTGATTTCTCCTTAGCGTCTCCAACACCAAGATGAAGATGCTTGAAGTGATCTTCCTCACTTTGCGAGTACACCAAAATATCGTCGATGAAGACGATCACGAAATGGTCCAAGTACTCCCTAAACGTCCTGTTCATCAAATCCATGAATACTGACGGCGCATTAGTCAGCCCAAACGGCATGACCAGTAAACTCATAATGCCCGTATCTCGTACTAAACGCGGTCTTCGGGATATCACTCTCCCTTATCCAGCAGCTGATAGTACCCCGACTTGAGATCTAACTTCGAGTACACCGTCGACCCGACTAACTGATCAAAGAGATCATCAATCCTAGGGATCGGGTACTTATTCTTCTCAGTCAGCTTGTTTAGCTCCCGATAATCAATACACAATCTCAAGCTTCCGTCCTTCTTCTTAACAAAGAGGACCGGTGCGCTCCAAGGCGAAGAACTCGGGCGCACATACCCTTGCTCCAACAACTCTTGCAGTTGAACTTTCAGCTCCGCCATTTCCTTAGGCGCTAGCCGATACGGAGATCGTGACACAGGCTTTGCACCTGGCACTAGCTCGATCGTAAAATCTATCTCCCGTTGAGGCGGGGCTCCAGGAAGATCTGCGGGGAACACATCAGGGTATTCCGATACCACTGAAATACAATCCAAAGCGGGCTTCGACTTTGCAACCTCCACAAGTGTAAAGAACAGTTCTGATCCGGCACGAACCGCCTTCACCACCTGAAGAGCAGACATCAACGTCTTGCTCGACCCCTTTAAGCCCGTAAAAGTCGTCTCACGACTCGCTCCCAGCTTGACTTCCTTGCTACCGCAATCTATATGGGCCTGCTGCTCCGAGAGCCAGTCCATGCCAAATATGACGTCGAACTCCACTAACGGAAGTAAAGACGCCCGCAGGTCGAACTCCTGCTCCCCAATATGAATCTTAACATCGCAGATCCTAACCGCTCGCATCGAACACCCATTGGGCAACAACACATCCAACTTATCCTTCGCCATCGAAGAAGGGACTCCGATGCGTGATATAAATCCTTCGGACAAGAAGGAGTGTGAAGCTCCAGTATCGAAGAGTGCTCGTGCCGGATTTTCACAAATCAATACGAATCCTAAACAAGCAGTGGTAAGGTAACATGTGCATAACAAGCATATAAAGGAATTGACTTGCTATAAATTAAACCGTACCTGTCACCATGTCAGCTTGTTTAATGGCCTCCTGTTGGCCAAGATTGTAGACCCTTGGTTGGGCCGGAGCATAGTGGGATGCGGTCGACTCCACCGCCTTACCCTTCTCTTCATAAGTAGCTCCTGGCCTCCTCTCGGACTTAGGACGTCCGCTCCAACAATCACGGGCGAAATGCCCCGTCTTTCCACACGTAAAGCACGCACCCGGGGTCCGACCCGTAGTCGCCCCAGAAGCGCCAGAAGGAGCTGGACCCGAAGTCCTATGCTTCTTGAAAGTCCTCCGATAGCCTGACTTTGAAGTAGTCGGCACTCTGAACTCAGATTTCTTTTCACTCAAGCTTTTCTTCGCTTGCACACTCTTCATGTCCTTCTCCAAGGACCGGGCAGTATTGACCAAGGTTAAGAAACCTTGCGTCATCGGCCCCGACAGTAACAGTCTCAGCTCATCCCTCAAGCCTTCATAAAAACGATTAGTCTTGCGCTCCTCATCCATGATGGTAGAGCTCGCATAACGACTCAACCGCGTAAACTCGTGGAGATATTCATCCACGCTCCTCTCACCCTGCACCAACTTCAGGAATTCATTCTCCATTGAAATCCTCTGAGTAGAAGGGAGGTATCTTGCCAAGAACAATTCCGAGAACTCTTCCATCGGAACGTCTATCAGTTGTCTACCTCTAAGGTGATGCAGCTCCAAACCTTCCCACCACATCCTCGCTTCACCGTCCAGCAGGAACGTAGCGATGGTGGTCATCTGCCACTCCTCCGTCTCCGTCGCTGTCATGACTCTCTTCACCCTAGAGAGCCAGTCTTCAGCCTGAGATGGGGTTCCCAACCCGAGAATAACGGAGGGTTAAAGCTCATTACATGCTTCAACTGCCTCTCAGTTGCCCTCCTTGGCACTATTGGTTCCGCAACCACTTCGCTCCACCCTCCTCGGCTCAGCCTCTTGCAGAGGTTCTTGCTCCATCACAGGAGCTGGCTGCTGCGCTTGCCCACCAGGCTGCGCATTGATCACGGCCAACACCGCTTCAGCCACCAATCTTATATTTTCAGCCGACAAAGGTGTTGCGGGAGCAACTTCCGGTGCACTACTTGCCTCAGAAACTCGGCGTTCTGACGGCCCAACACCACTTCGGGTCACCTATAGTGGTACAAAACACCGTTAAGCGACCAAATAAATTGCAAACAGCAATTATAGGAACACGCAGGTTCCGCAAACACGAGTATTTTCATTCCTAAGTGGACATTCATGGGTTCTTTTTACTGTTATAACGAT
Organism: Platanthera guangdongensis; assembly: GCA_039583875.1. Lineage (NCBI taxonomy): Eukaryota > Viridiplantae > Streptophyta > Magnoliopsida > Asparagales > Orchidaceae > Platanthera > Platanthera guangdongensis. The sequence continues at coordinate 192,279,013 of CM077163.1, read as the reverse complement.
GACGCACACAATGTGCTCACCAGCCCTTAAAAAGAATTCGCCCACGAATTCAATTCAAGCCCAACCAAAACCAGTAGTCTGATACCAAATTGTAACACCCCCTATCCGTCGCATAGCATATAGCAGTAGGTCCGGCCGGGGCCCGACGCCATATGCCACAGACAGACCGGGTGGTTACTTATGGAAACCATCCAACCAATCTTCAACGTCCTACACAGAGCATTCTAGCGGAAGCAGTTTGTAAAAGTTGTAAACAAGAACCCAGCATAAGAGCACGAATGTCCACTAACAAGATCATAGGAATGTTATTACAAAAATACCCAAATATTCGGCCTTAAGGCCTTACAGAATGTTTCACTTGACTAATACATGATTTACAAACCTCGGCACGCAGGCCGGTCATACATGAGTAAAACAGAAAACATTTCCACTTGGGCCTTCGAGGGCCAGCTTCGCAAAAAGGGCTTTAGCCCGCTATTGACTGCTTGGTCCAGCTGCACCTACAAGCAACAAACCACCGCACGGTGGCAAACAAAGCAACGGTCAGCAATGCTGACCAAATTATAACGATCCCGCCCCCAACTCGGGGCGGCGATGTTCCTTCCCTGCATTTCATTAGCACAAGCGAGCAATGCATATAACCATAGCCATTTCAACACAGACGTTGGCTCGTACGGCCACACGTCCCGTGCACTCAGGGCACATTCTCGGTGAACCGGTCGATGTTACGTCAATTAAAGCCATTAACATTCCGGACTCACCACCGCCACTTAGACGGCCATTCCTATGAGCAATTCGTCTTCATGGTATTGGTCACGTCAATTTAAGCCATCGACCAACGAAGACCTCCATTTATGCCAACGGCGAGTGCCATGTAACTTTAGGTCTCTCTAACCCGAACGACATAAAGCGGGTACGGCTCCATCTAACCCGTGCTCACATCGCAACGGCAATTTAAGCCATATGCGCGGGTCAAACTTTCACCGAGTCCCATTCTACCGCAATATACATAACCCCGTTATGTTCAAGTTGGCTCTCAGGCCACCAAGTTGGCAAGACCTCGTGTCCGCCCAGTTTTCCGGGTGCACCTTTGGGTTAGTCCCCAAGGCTCCCTGCTGCAATCTACCGCGTAGAAAACCGAAAAACACCCAATAGCACGGAGTCTTCTCCGGCCTTATGCAATGCAACATCGCCGATCCGGACTAACATGTCCGGGTAGGCTTCAACCAAAATGCCTACGTCCGTTCTCGCATACGGACTCTAAACAACGGGGACTTTACATATCTACCCGAAGGAACGCCTCCAACTCTTCGCAAACTCGCGAGAGAGGGCTTCCTATGCTAAGAAAGAGAGCTATCATGCTCACAAGTGAGGATCGTTACCCTTGCGTTCCTCTTTGGCGCCATCGAAATGTAATCGGATAGAAATCACCGCACTTGCGTTGCCTCCGTGGATCCGGAGACGGCTCGCGATTCGGAGCTCCGAAGCTCCTCCAATGGCGGGATCTAGTTCTTCTTCCTCCAATGGCTATCCACTTTCTCCAAGGATTTGGAGAGAGGATAAGGCATGAAAAGTGAAGTTTTCCAAGTCAACTCACGGGTATATCCCTGCAGGAACATCCCCCAGCCGTCGGATCTCAACCTAAGGAACGAACGGCTTTGATTCGGGGCTGAAATGCCCAATCTGGGCCGAACACGGCCTGGCACACGCCCGTGTCCAGGGCCGTGTGCCGCATTCGCCGTCAAAATCGGATCTTCTGAACCCGCACACGGGTATCGAACACGCCCGTGTTCGAGCTGACACGCCCGTGTTCCAGCTGACACGGCCGTGTAGCCGGCCGTGTACCCCATGATTTTCTCCCGTTTTCAACCCGAGCACTGCACGGGTTCTAGGACACGCCCGTGTCCTTGCCCGTGTCACATTGACACGCCTGGGCCCCCAGGCCGTGTACACGGGACAATTCGTCGAGGGGAGAATGACGACTCGATGACACGGCCTTGGACACGCCCGTGTCCTAGGCCGTGTGCCTTGACTCGACGATCGTCGAGTGAATCTCGACGATTTCACCTTGACGATCGTCGACACGGGTCGACACGCCCTGCGACACGCCCGTGTCGCAGGCCGTGTGCCCATTCTCGACGAATCGTCGAGAATAACTCGACGATTTCACGGCTAAGTGTCGACACGGGTCGACACGCCCTGCGACACGCCCGTGTCGCAGGCCGTGTGCCCATTCTCGACGAATCGTCGAGAATAACTCGACGACTTCACGGCTAAGTGTCGACACACGCTCGACACGCCCTGGGACATGCCCGTGTCCCAGGCCGTGTGCCTTCAGCAGAAACCAAAACTGGCCCAAAACGTCCCCCTTTGCTCCTTTGAGTTTCGGGGCGTTACACCCCTCTTCTTGATGAACATGTTCGAATCTGAAACTGAGGCAAAATAACCACAGATTGGTGGTTTTCTTCGATCTTTCTAAAAACCAATGCCCGCGGAGCCTGATTTCAA
>CM077163.1:191455666-191572062 GCA_039583875.1 Platanthera guangdongensis | reverse complement strand
ATGTCTTCATCAATAGAATTATATATAACTTTATTCTTGTCTTCAGATGGCAAACCTATTTAGGTTGAACACTATAGGTCTGGTGCTTGCATAGTCTTTGTTCTGTGTCATGCTGTGAAAATAAACCTAATAGAAGTAAAAGTTAGATCTAACTCAGGATCTTTTGGTTCAAGGATTAGCATGTACAACCAAAGGAACCTTGCATTGATACCAATTGAAAGTAAGGGTTAGATCTGAAATACTCTAGAGGGGGGGGGGGGGGGGGGGGGGGTGAATAGATTATCTTGCAATCTTAAAAACTTTGCTGTAAATAAACACTGACTTAAGATAAACTAATCTATCACTATCAAATGCACAGCAAAACTAAATATCACAAACACAGCAAACCTAAGCCACACAGCCACAACAAGAAAAAAAATAAAAAGTGCAACCAGACAACACAAGAATTTTATAGTGGTTCCCAAACCTGGGTACATCCACTCTTCTACCACCCTGGTAGGAATCCACTCAGTTTTTTGATCAGGTGGCTGCCACCAATGAGCTTTTGATCAGGTTCTCAAAAACTAATCCTCTAGTATTTTGATCAGGTGACTTGCAACCAGGAATAACTTTTGAAGGGAGTTAAAGAACCCTTTATACAGTGGGGGATGAGAGAGTGATTATGTCTTCTCTTTCTCAAATACAATTGAGAAGACTTTAGTGGATCTTGATTTTGACAATGCTCCCCTTAAGTTATAGATTTGTTCAGGAAGGACAGAGCTTTGCTTCTGGATGAGTAGGCCTTCTATGTTTCAGCCTTGACCAGTTGGTATCCAGGTGCTTCTTGACTGATATAGTAATTGTTGTACTTTGAAGAATCCTGGGATGAAGACAAAAGAAGACTCTTGATTTAAATGGTTCTTCTTCTTCTTCTTCTTCAGCTTGCTGTTCTTTCTCTGGTCAAGGGCTAGGGCTTCTTGTTCTTTGTTATTGTATGATTGTTGTTACTCTATTGTGCTCTGCGTGTTCTCCTGAGAAGAATGATGAAAACCCTTATTTCTATCTTGTGTGTGCTCTTTTTTTTTCTAAAAGGAAAAAGAAAAATCCTTTTTATATTTCCTGTGAAATCTTTTTTCTGAATTTTGAATTTCTTCCTTCATTTAATGCTGACGGCCTGGAGAATATTTGCATTGATTGATTTCCCCAACTGTCCCATGGAAAAATGGCAAGCAATAATCCTGATGAAATCCATAATCAATGATGCGTCTAATGGTAATATTTAGAGAACATTTAGCATTGATTATTCAGGAATTATTGCAATAAATTAGGGACAGAGGGAGGAAAATATCTACGTCTGGAACTTCACAGAAATCATTGAGCAGAGAATAGAATTCGTCGACCTGGATCCAGAGTTCGTCGAGCTGAGAAGTCATGTTCGTCGACCAGATAATAGTTGTTCGTCGAGCGGAGATCCAAGATCGCGACATAAGAACAGATAACTGCTTTCTCTAGACCCTTGCCAATTCTGTGCATCAAGATCGTCGAGCTGAGAGTATAACTTCGTCGAATGGAGTTCAGAATTCCATATTTCTTGGACTTAAGAATGTTGAAGTAACGTGTCCAGAAATCGTCGACCTCAGAACTGGGTTCGTTGACATGAGAACTAGTTTCGTCTAGCTGAGAGCTTCTAACTGTTACTTGATAAATCTTGATAAGACTGTGGTCCAAGTTCGCCGAGCTGAGAAGGTGAGTTCGTCCACTGGATTGTGATTCTGGACTTAGAATACTTAGATGTTTCTGGAATAAGATGTTGAAGTAGATGATCTAGAAATTGTGGAGCTGAGAACTAAGTTCGTCGACTGGAGTATAGAGAAAGGAATTCTGGACTTGGAATGTTAAAGTATAGTGTCCATAGATTTTCGACCTGAGAACCAAGTTCATCGAGCTCAGCTCAGAGAATTGTCTCTAAGTTTGTCGAGCTGAGCACGCCTTTCGTCGACCTGAGTTCGATGAACGTCGAACTCATTTCCTGAGTCATTGAAATTTCTCCAAGTCTTGAGTCTTTTGTAGTCTGTTGATGGCTGGTCCATGTAGTGTTGACTCTAAGGACATGGCCTATACTCTAGAACACAGACATGACCCTAGCTATACATGTTAGGTCAAACGTCCTAATTTAGTGAACTTAGCCCAAATCCAACTAGGGATCCAACAAAAACGAAAACCCAAGAAAAAGAAGAAGAACAAAAAAAGAGTAAGCATAATAATATTCAGCAGATTTCATCGAACTCAAATTGACAAAATATGTACAGTTCGTCGAGCTCAAGTCGACGAACACCGAACGCAGATTTTTATTATATTTATTCATCGAACTACGATCGACGAAGCAAATATGGTTCGTCGAGCCGAGATCAACGATATTGGGGCACAAAGAATGAATACTTACATTCTCTTAGCGGAGTTCAACGAACTCATCCCTATTTGTCGAACTCAGTTCGATGAACTTATCAGAATTCATCGATCCCAGTTCAAATTAATAGAAACCTTAATTATTCCAGAACATTTAATAAATCAAAAGAATTTGTTAACCCATTTAACTAATGGATAATTTCGCCTAGGAAATTTCACCCCCAAGGATATAAAAACCAACCTGAATGTTCTTATATTTCTAGTTTTAAATTTGTAAAGAATCAAGGACCTAAGATTACCTGGGTCAAGAACACCTAACCTTTTTTTTCAGGTGAAAGGCTATCCTACTATAGAGGAATAGTGATACCTGGATAGTGGATGCTCAAATCACATGACAGGCAGCAAAGAAAATTTAACAAACTACAAGTCTAAGATAGATCCAAAGGTGATATTTGGTGAATCCAATTGTGGCCAGACAGACGGATATGGAAATGTAACGATTGGAGCTGTCACTTTCAAGAACGTTACATATGTGAGTGGTTTAAAACATAACCTGATATCCATATGCCAATTATGTGATGAAGGTTATCAGGTATCCTTTAACCATTCTTCTTGCATCATATCTTCTATAGATAATATAACTGTCTTAATTGGTCTTAGGCAAGGAAACATGTATGTAGTAAACTTTAAATCAGCTAGGTCAGAAATTTGCTTATTCAATCAAACCAGTAATAATAATAAATTATGGCATAAGAGATTAGGACATGTTAATCTTAAAAATATTTCTAAACTCTCTAGGGACAACCTTGTTAGAGGTTTTCCTTCTTGCCCCGACAAGAAGGAAAGCCTTTGTAGGGCTTGTCAATTAGGCAAGTAAACTAAAAATAGATTTAAATCTATTAATAAGAGTGATTCACCCAGTATTCTGTACTTGCTACATATGGATCTATTCAGACCCATTGCTGTACAGAGCTTGGGAGGGAAATCTTATACCATAGTTATTGTAGATGACTTCTTTAGGTTCACTTGGCTGTTATTCTTGAGAACAAGTCAGATAACTTTAAAGTTCTTACAGAGTTTCTTAAGAGCATAAAGATTGAGTATTCTACTCTAGTTGTATTGATTAGAAGTGATCATCGTACTGAGTTTGAATTTCTTCCTATGCAAAAATTCTGTGGGATGGAAGATATCAGACATTGCTTCTCTGCTCCTAGAACTCCTCAACAAAATGGGGTAGCTGAAAGAAAAAATAGAACCCTCATTGAAGCTGCAGGTACATTGCTTGCAGATGCTTACTTGCCACTATCCTTTTGGATAGATGCTGTAAGCACAACAAATTATGTCCTGAATAGAAGTTTAATACATAAACTTAAGGGAAAGACTACCTATGAACTACTCAAAAGGATGCAACCTAAAATAGATTACTTTAGAATTTTTGGCTGTAGATGTTACATTCATAATAATAACAAGAAGCATCTTAGAAAGTTTGAAGCCAAGGCAGAAGTGGGAACCTTTCTTGGATATTCCCAAGTAAGCAAGGCTTATAGGATTTTCAATAAATCAACTTTAAAAACGGAAGAATCTGTACATATAACCTTTGATGAAGCTAACATGTACTACAAGGAGAAGGATTCTTTTACCAGAGATTTATTGCATGTACGCCAATTATGTGAGAAATTGGATGATTTAAACCTCACTAATGAGGCTTCATCACATCCCTCTCCACATATTGAAGAAGACAATGAAGATGATATTGTTGAAATAATTGTTGAACCTCCAACAACAAACATAATTCCACAAGAGGAATTAATTCCTAATGCTGTTGCTGGACCAACTCCTCCTACTGATCTTGTCATACTTAGAGATCAGCCTATATCTCAAGTGATTGGAGACATATCAGTTGGTGTGCAAATAAGGCATCAACTCAACCAAGACTTGATGCATGTTTGCTTCATATCTCAACTTGAGCTCCAATCCAAAAAAGATGCAGAGTAGGATCCACACTGGATTATTGCGATGCAAGAGGAGCTCAATTAGTTTGAGAGATGTAGAGTTTGAGATTTAGTTCCAAGACCCAAAGACTACCCAGTCATTGGAACTAAATGGGTCTTTAGAAATAAATTGGATGCACAAGGAGCTATTATCAAAAACAAAGCAAGGCTGGTAGCATAAGGTTATAGACATGACAAAGGAATTGATTTTGATCATACCTTTGTACCTGTTGCAAGACTAGAATATATCAGGATATTTCTTGCTTATGAAGCCTACAAGAAGTTTAAGGTCTTCCAGATGGATGCCAAAATTGTCTTTCTCAATGGTGAACTCAAAGAGGAATTATATGTGGAACAACCACTAGATTTTATCTCTCTAACTCATCCCTCTTATATTTTTAAATTGTATAAAGCTCTCTATGGTTTAAAGCAAGCTCCAAGAGCTTGGTATGAGACCGTAGCTAGCCTTCTTTTAGAGAATAAGTTCACTTGGGGCATTATAAATAGGACTTTGTTCATTAGGCATCATAAAGATAAAATTTTGTTAGTACAAATATATGTAGGTGACATTATTTTTGGCTCTACTGATTCCACACTATGCAAAACGTTTTCTGACCTGATACATTCCAAGTTTGAAATGAGTAGCATGAGTGAGCTTTCTTACTTCCTTGGCATCCAAGTGAAGCAATCCCTGATGGCATTTTCATATCCTAGTCTAAATATGCTAAGGAGCAAGTTAAGAGATTTGGGATGTTTGATGCCTCAGCAATGAAAACACTCATGACTTCTAATACTGTGATTGATTCTGATGAACAGGGTAAGGCAATTGATCAAAAAACATATAGGGCTATTGTTGGGTCCTTGTTGTATCTCACAGCTAGTAGGCCAGATATTATGTTTGCTACATGCCTTTGTGTTAGGTTCCAGGTGAACCATAAAGAATCTCACCATATTTTCCTTAAAAGAATTTTGAGATATATAAAGGGTTTTCCTAATCTAGGACTTTTGGTATCCCACATAGTCAGAATTTGACTTAACTGGATTTTCAGACTCTGACTATGCTGGATGCAGAGTGGACAGAAAAAACACTTCAGGAACATGCCAGTTCCTTAGAGATAGGCTTGTGTCCTAGTTTTATAAGAAGCAAACATCTGTGTCAACTTCAACTACAGAAGCTGAATACATTGCAGTTGGCAGTTGTTGTTTACAAATATTGTGGATTCAAAACCAACTTCTGGATTATGGTCTGAACTTAAATAATTCAACTATATTTTGTGAAAATACCAGTGCAATTTCTATTGCATAAAATCCAGTACTGTATAGTAGAACTAAGCATATAGAGATTAGACATCATTTCCTTAGAGATTGTGTGGACAAAATGAAGGTTAATCTTGTCTTTATCTCTACTGATTTGCAAAGAGCAGACATCTTCAATAAACCTTTAGATTAGAAGAAACATCTGTTCTTTCTGAATCAGCTAGGTATGATTAATGGAGAAGTTTAATTTGATTTTGGTCCAAGGTCGAAGAATTGATCTCATTTCGTCGAATAGAGATCGACGATCTGAGAACTGTTCTTGAGATTTTTCCTCGACCTGAGATCGACGAACTCACTGCATGAAGTTATTTCGTTGAGTGGAGATCGACGATCTTGGTTCAGAAAAAATTTCGTCGACCTGAGAACGATGAAAAGTTTTCCCTCGTCCAACTGAGATTGACGATATTATTTCTTCATGAAATTTTTTCGTCGACCTGAGAATGAAGATTTTTTATGTTTCGCAGGACAGAGCCCGACGCTTCATATTCCGAAAACCTTATATCTAGGTTTTTGTCATGCTCTATCCCACGCTTTTTATTCTCTTGCTCTTGCTCTCTCTCTTGTTTTTGGAGGAAAATCAATGGCTATTCCAGCGCTCTACCTCTCCAGCATGAAATACTACAATGGATTCAACATCAATTTTGATTCCTTCAACCACACAGATCAGATCTTCATAGATATCCTATAGTTGCGGGAAGAACAAAAACTAAAAAAATTTATGACCACAAGGATCAAGTTGCCAACAACTGAAATCAGAGAATGGGTTTATACTTCAACCTCTCCAGATGCAAACACCATGACTGGAACCATCGACAATAATCAGTTTACCCTAACTCCTGAAATTTTAACTGAGATTTTTGATTTGGCAAGGGGAGAAGAAGATATTGAGCTAGATGATTCTCAGTATGGAAATATGCTGACTAGAATGGGTCACTCTGAAGGAAACCGCAATAAACTTCTGAAAAAGAATTTATCGGTTCAGTATAAATTTCTGGCAGATATTGTTGGTAAGGTTTTGCTGGGGAAACATACAGCCCATGATTATATAACCAGACACCAGTTCTGTGAGCTCTGGTAGATAAGAAAGCAGTCAATTGGGATATTGTTTGAGTTGATAAAGAAGAAAAACTTTAAGAAAGAGGTGTGCTTTGGGAGGATATTGGGAATTTTCCTCCAGGAAAAGGCACCAGAATTATTGGTCTCCCAGCCAATATTCGTTATTGCCTCAAAGAAGATAACCTCTGCTTTGTTTGGCAGATGGGAGAGGTCCATCCGTAAACCATCCAGGGCCTCTTCCTCCAGGACTTTTGAGGACACAAGCACAGTGACAGCCTCTCCACCACCTCCAGAAGAAATTCCTTAATCCACCAGAATTCCTTCACCTCCTCCACAACAACAACAACCATCTTCACCTCTTCCACAACCATCACCTCCACATTCTCCATATCATTCATGAGGAAATTCCATCTCCACCTCCTCAATCTCCACTTCAAAATCATGTATCTGATATTCCATCCACCTCCTCACAACCAAACTTCAATCTACTATCTCCTCCTCAACCATCTCCACATCATTCACCAGTTACATCTCCTGTTCAGGAACCCACCTCAACACCCACTATCACAGTTCTTACCTGTACTACTGAAATTCCATCTAACCCTCCTTCCACATTTCCTGAATACACACATACAGATATCTCTCATGCCTTCTATGTGTGTTCCAACTGTGGACATCACACTCCTTACACCACCTCTGCTCCTGAACCTCTCTACTCAAATTTCTCTGACATAGCTAAAGATCTTCTTACTTTTATTTCTCCAACTCTTGAGCAACTAATAGCAAATGCTATTGCTCCTCTCTCTGCCTCCATCATTTCAATCTCTACCAGAATTGCTGCTCTCTCTTCTATTCCTTCTTCTGGAGGACTGGCTTCAGGATCCTCTAAAACTAGCTAGGGGAGATGTTCTATGAAGAAGTTCCAGTTCCTCCTCATGCAGTAGCTGCAGCAGATTCTGATATGATTGATGGTTCAGCAGAGGTAGACATTTCAACTGAAATTATATATATAATTGATTCTGATACTGACATGGCTGATACGGTTGCAGAAATAAGCACTGTTTGTGATTTCATTATAAATCTCACAGCTGATTTAAATTCTTTACTGAATTCTTTTAATTCTGCTTACAGAAATATTTTACCAAGTTTTGATGTACGGAACTATAAATCTATTGTACTTTATACTGCTCCAATAAGTCCTGAAGTTGTGGATCAACTAAAGGTAAGTTTTGTAGTTCCTGAGTTTACAGAAAGTTTTGTTGTTGAAGATTTTAGTGAGCCAGCTCCTGAGCACAAGGAATTCTCTCCACCAACTTTTGGCTGGTGTGAATCTATAATGCCAGATTTGGATGACATTTTGTTTGCTGATATAGAAGAAGAAGAAAATGTTCAAACTGTTACAGATAATTTTACAGAGCCAACATGTCAAGCACAGCCACAGATTCCTGGAATCTCAGCTGATTTGCTAAAGCAGCTGGATGCTCTTTATGATAATCCAGAAAATTCTTCTTAAGATGATGATAATGAGTCAGATGACTCTGATAATACAAGTTCAAAGAAAAGAAAGGCAAAGAAGAAGGCTGCTCCTGCCAAGGCTGTTCCTAAGCCAAATCCATCTGATGATGTTCCTTATTATATCCTGCATAATATAACACTCACTCCAAACATCCCAAACTGGATGAGATATTCCAAGAATGACCAGAAAGCCAGGAAGAAGAGCAGGAGATACTCTCCGCATCCTAAATTCAGGAGAGCTCCTCCTCCTCCTCCTCCTACAGCAGGAACTTCTGAAAGTGTTGGTCAAGTTCAGAAATCTACATCTTCTCATCAGTCCCAACCTTCCTACATCAGACAACAATATAGTTCCAGTAGCAGGCAGCAACAACATCAAAGGCACGACAGACAACACAACTTTTGAAGGTGATAAACTAGATAAAGCATCTCCCAAAAGGCCTCTTTCTCTAGTCTGTGATCCAGAAATGGACGCCAACTCCAGAATGGCCAGATTTCAAGAATTAATAGGTCTTTCTCAAATCAGAAAAGCAAAGAAAGAAGGACATGACATCTCTCAGTATACTACAACGTCCTCCTACAAAAATAAAGAGCTGGATAAATACCAGGCACATAATCTTTTTAATGCTGATGGTTATATGTCATTACATGTAGAAGCAGTTGTACCAAGCGCTGTATCTGTGATAATCCATGGAGCTAGTGACATGAAAATGACAAAACAGCAAGCTGCTGATCCAAAAGGGAAATTATCTTCACCAGACCAGCATTGGATGAACAGAAGAATGACTCTAAGAAAGCTTGAAAATTTTTCCTTTCTATATTTTTGATTAGAACTGTTATCTGTTATATGTTATTTGTACTTTACAAGGCACTATTGTTAATATCTGTTGAATGGTTTTAAATTCTGCCAGATATCTTTTTATGCACTGTGATTTATCTCTTTTCTGTTGTTCATAGTGACCTCACCCAAACAGCGGGAGATTGTTGGATCCCTAGTTTGGATTTGGGCTAGGTTAACTATTAGGTTATTGACCCTTCATGTATGTCCTAGGGTCATTTTGTTAGTTCTAAGGCATAGGTCAGTTTGACTAGGTTAGACAGACATTGATCCAGCCCTCAGAAGAAATCAGAGATACAGACTTAGAAGAATGACAGTCTTTAAGAGTTCCGAGAATCAGTTCGAAGTTCTTCGAACTCAGATCGATGAACTCAGAGTCTCTACTCTGAGCTGAGCTTGACGAACTTAGAGCTTAGGTCGACAATCTTCCCTCTTCTCTCAAGTTCTCTGGTCGACGAACATCTTTTTCTGGTCGACGAACTTGGAGCTCAGCTTTGACAGACTTTTTCCAGATCAACTTTCTCTGATCTCAGCTCGACAAAGATGATTTCTCAGCTCGACAAACATGGAGTTCAGGTCGACGAAATTTGTCCTGTGTTTGACGTTTCCTCTCAGTTTGATTTCAGTTTGGATTATTCTAATGCAGTAATTCTCTGATAATTAATGCTTATATTCTCAAGAATATAGCCGTTGCTTGACAACATTAATTATGGATTTCTCAGAGTAATTACTTGACTTATTTACTGAGACATTTGAGGAAACACATTTAAGAAAATTTCCAGCCATTCAAGTCCCAGGATTCCAGCATTTAATTCAGGAATTAAAATTTCAAATGGCAGAAATTCTTCAGAATATAAAAGAGAAAATTCTTCTCTTCAGGATAGGAATAAGGAAGAAGTAAAGGGAATTACAAGTGATCTGTGACAGAACAACTGATAGAAGTTTTTATAGAGAAAAGGACTGTCTCCTATAGGAAATTGAAGAAGAATAATAACATACAAAATCTTTAGTCTTCTTCAGTCTCTGCTTCAGACTTCAATAGGACAATTCATCTGCATTAGTGCAAGAGGTTTCTGAGGATCTTCATCAAGACCTACACCCTATGCAAAGCTCTCAATCTTCCTGAATCATTCTTCATCTTTGGGGGAGCTTTGACAACATCTTCCACTAAAGTCTTCTTCGTTACTTGAGAAAGAGAAGAAATCATTAATTTTCATTTTCCCACTGTGTACAGGGTTATAACTCCCTTCAAAAGTTAATCCCTTGATTGTTAAGTCTCTGAATCAAAAGACTTAGTTTGGTTTTTGGGCACCTGATCAAAAGCTCAAAAGGGTTGTTAGATCTCTCTTGAAAAAATAGATCTTGTGGTGACAGAGTGATGCGTAAGATCACGGCAGTGAACCGGTCGCACAAGTAATATAAAATGGGGGTTTTCCCAAGTATCGATCTCACAAGGAACACAGTAAGGTGGAGTTAATTTCGAGGAGGACTTGAGATTGAAGTCCTCAGGTCGGAGCTAACTAAGGGGAGGTTTTGATATTGCGGAAATAGAAAATAAAAAGCTAACAACTACTCCTATGCAACGCCGCTATGCGATGCTTCGCCAGGCGGGATGGAAGACTAGTCGGGCCGCTATGCACCGAATCACTAGGCGTATGGACGAGAAGGCTAGAGGATGAGGTGGTTAGAATGGCGGAATGAGGGTCGTAAGCACCTCTTCGCAACGCACGCCACTAGCAATTGCTAGTGCGGCAAGGGTGGATGGTGGTGGATGGATATATGGCGCAACTCAAGTATATAACGAAAACATACAATCACATAGACATAATTGTACACAACGTTTACAAACTAAGCATACTTCATCAATATAAATAAAGTTAAACACCAATATTCAACAAGAAAGCAAGTACAAGTCAAGAGATCAACCGAATCCGAAGTCTTGCTGAGGATTCACGGTTGGAATCGTCGGGTTGTCATTCCGCGTCCAAGCTCGGTCCTCAACTGCTTCCGGGATAGAGAAGGGCTGTCACCACCTTCCAATGGCCCGTTTTCTTCGTCTCACGATAGCGGACGAAGTTTGCTAGCTTTCCTTTGCTTGATGGCTATGGCGTCAAACCCTACTTGAAGCTCATGGATGAAGGAGAAGGCCTAGAGGAAGCTCCGGCTTGGATTTGGCGGTGAACGCTTGCCCGGAGCACCTCCCTAGGGTGGAAGATGAAGGAGGACGGCGAAAACGGCGGAGGAAATGGGCGATCTGCGGGTCATCGTGCGGATCTTCGGATTAGGGCGAGACCTGCACTATTTATACAAAAGCAGAAATGAACAATGCGCACGATCACAGGCGCACGACCAGTGGTCGTGCGCGCTATGCCTATGCTCGTGCGCACTGGCAGGGAATATCAGGAAGAAGAACTGGGATAATGCGCACGAGAAGTGGCACACGACCAGTGGTCGTGCGCACTAAGTCCAATGATCGTGCGATTACCCAGACAGGACTCCAGAAATGAGGAATCAATGCACACGATCAGTGGCGCACGACCGATGGTCGTGCGCAATATGTCCAGTGGTCGTGCACTTACCCCAGGATGATTCGGGAAAAAAAAGAGTAGTGCGCACGATCGGGGGCGCACGACCATTGGTCGTGCGCAGTAGATCGCATGATCGTGCGCAGTATTCCTGTTTCACAACCATCCCGGAACACGCACACGACCCCTGTACCGAAAGGAAAAACCAATCACTAATCTGTGCAGACATTCCAGACAATAACAAAAAGGAGTATAGACTAAAAGAATAACACAAAACACAACCACGGGCTAAAATGTGCACTTCCTATGGAAATAAAGACAGGATGAAATATATATGAAAATGAACTAAAAGTGAAGTGCAAATGCGTGAAAACTAGCCCAGATGAGTCCGAAAATAGGTATATAAAGTGGACTCATCACACCCCCAGACTTAACTGTTTGCGCGTCCCGAGCAAACAAAATCTAAGTAGATAGGGAAAAATACTAGTTAACAAAGAAATTGCGATACGAAGTACCATGCGAAGTCGCATGCTCGCATGCGTAAAAATACAATAGAAGAAATTTCTAAGTATACAAAATAGTTTATACTTTTCACAATGCGTATCAAAATTTTATTATTACTCAAAAATAGAATCACGGTGAATCATCCGGTCATGCGTAGGGAGAAAATAGACTAATCGCTAGGCGAGCATTGCCAAAGATCAGGGCTCCGGATAACCTCCAAAGGAATCCACCAATGTCGGTGACGATATGCTTGCCCTTTCGCATTCTCTCCGCGACACTGGTTTGGTTCACACACGAATCAGTAGGACTAGAGGTGAAGAGATGGGGCTTGGGTTTCGGTGAGGTAAACAATGATAAATAAGAATGGCTATGCACCTAACCCAAAGGAGCTTGTATGAAGGGAATCCATCAGCTAACCAAAATATATGCGGGTACACCACACCCCCAAACTTAACTTTTAACATATGGGTGTGTGCACCGCCTACTCCAAATATAATCACATTTCCAAAATGATTTTCAATTAAAACTTTTTCTTTTCATCATTTTGTTTCTTTTTCTTTACAAATATTTTTTTCTTTTTCTTTTTCTTCATTTTAGGTTCACAATTCAGCAAATATAACATTGGAACACATCCACATAATCACAAGTGAAATCACCACATCACATCCCAAAATGAAAATGTAAAACTCTAAAGCTCAACTTGGGTGTGCGACTAGGATTGGCTATGAGGCTTTGGTGAATGAAGGTGGAGCTGAATCAAAAGAAGGGTAGGCACAACGGGGCTAGCGAGGACAAGACGTTAGGAACGGTACAAATCTCAACAGGGCCAAAATGATGGCCTACATCACACTCATGCATGACTAAACTATACCAATGCTTCAAGAATAGCTTGGGGCAAGTTCTTAGCCAACGAGAAAGACTATCCATCCTCCCGACTCAAGCAATACAAAACTAACGGCCGTCTACACACATCCCTAAGCTACCGTCGGATTCACACCGGATTCACCAACTTTTGAGTAGAATAAAAAGTATTTACGCAATTAGAAAAATATAAAACTAAAAGCATACAGAAAAATTAAATCTACTCCAATTTCTATACGAGACGAGAGCAGTTGACTAGGATCACAACAAGGCCAACATTTTACTCCGTCTCACAATCCTATGTCAGCACTATAATTTTCCCAAATCTAACGAAGAAATGAGTTTAACTCGCAGCACGCAAAAAGCTAAGCATGCACTCATGTGGGTGCAGTGGTGTGTGATGTAATGAACTAAGCAAAATAAAACAAAAAAGGCTTCTAGTATGCACAAGAAATGTGCACGTGCAAAAGGTAACAAAACTAGCTCTCCCCCAGACTTAAACTAAGCAATACAGCAGATGATATAGAAATTAAAATAATAAGGAGCTAAGGGAAGAGGTTACCCAATGCTCAGCCAGTGAGCATACCAGAGGGCGCGTGGAAACCTGAAGCAAGTCCGCCATACGAAGAATCAGAACCCCGCCAATGCGATTTGCTATGAATACCTGCAGGGGTGAGCTCCGCAAAAACAAAACAAAATATACAAACAGTAATGCTAAAACTAAAATAGACATGAAAAAATAAAAATTCAGGAAATAAAAGATAAGTACTGGGGTTATTGTCATCCCAGCACGACTTATTAAATTCTAAACAGTTCTAGCTAATGGGCCTATGAAAAGAAAAGTGCACAGGTAACTGTTCCAATATCCGTTTCGGTAACGGGTACCGATACGGTGATAAAACAGTTACCCCTCTGCCTAAATAATAATACATGCTCCTCGCAGGCAGAGGAAATAGGAAATAAGATGAAAAGGAGTCCGGGTCCTCGCTCATCTTATCACAAAAGAAATCCTTGCCTAGCAAGGTATCGTCTATCACAGGCCCGTAGGAGGCGATGGCAACAGCATGAGCACAAAGCTCATCGTCATCCCAACGTACCTGTGGAGACTCATCCTGCACAGGCTCAGATAAAGAAGGGGGATCAAGTAATAAAAGAGAAGAAGAACTAAAATAATCAGAAATAGGGAGAGTGATCCCGGTATCAGTCTCAGCAGGATCCAAGCAGAGATCACTGTCGTTGTCATATGAATCGTATCGAGGGGAATCCGAGAACTCAAGGTCCGCGGTGGTAAGTGGAACGGCCTCATCCAATAAGGAGGTGCAAACCTCCGCATCGGAAATAGGTTATTCCTCATCCCACCGGGGTGCGTAAAAATGTTCCGAAGATCCACTTTCTCCGTCGGAGATAGAGGAATCATCATCCCACTTCGGCGCAACCTCGGGCACCGAATCATCCACAATCACGGCATCATCAACCGACTGACAAAAAATAGGAATAGCACAATCCGACAAAAATTGCGGAGGGGCAAGGCTGCTCTCAAAATCAAGCACTGAATGAGCGGGTCCCATCACAAAATCATTCATTGACGCCACCCCGTCGACGACCGTAACAATCTCATCGTCCCATACAGGAGCGCCCATGAGTTCCTGCTCCTCTTTTTGTTGGCTAACACCAGATTGATCATCACTCAAGGAAAGCTCGTAAAAAGGGATCGAGGGACCCATGAAAGAGCTGTATGCGGCCATAGATTCTTCAGTAATCTCAACGGGTAAAGAATGAGCAAAGTGTGTTATGTCAGTGTATGGGCCAGGCAACACCCTGGTAGGCATGTCCACAACAGTCTTCCGTGAACGGGAGGTTGTTGTGCACACGCCCTCAGAGGGAGAAGGCTTTCACAAACGAGGGCAATCCTTCAACATGCGGCCCACACCTTGACATAACAAACACCGAATGCAATGCTCGGCATTCATAACAGCAATGGCATCGATGGATCGGCGCAAAGTGTCAAGGATGTGGCACTCAGCATCAGAATCCATCACGAACAAAAATAATTGCTGAAAAAGTGCTACACAGCTAGAATGAAAATAGCACGGATCTGCTATCTAAATCAAAAATCAGAAAAGGGGCAAAAATAAATAAGCAAAATAAAAATTCTAAAAACCAAAGCAAAAAAAAAGAATGAAATGCACAAATGGAAAAGGGCTTCAATCTATTATCTCCCTCTCCAAAAACTCACACGACTGTGTTCCCCGGCAACGGCGCCAAAAACTTGATCCGTAAGATCACGGCAGTGAACCGGTCGCACAAGTAATATAAAATGGGGGTTTTCCCAAGTATCGATCTCACAAGGAACACAGTAAGGTGGAGTTAATTTCGAGGAGGACTTGAGATTGAAGTCCTCAGGTCGGAGCTAACTAAGGGGAGGTTTTGATATTGCGGAAATAGAAAATAAAAAGCTAACAACTACTCCTATGCAACGCCGCTATGCGATGCTTCGCCAGGTGGGATGGAAGACTAGTCGGGCCGCTATGCACCGAATCACTAGGCGGATGGACGAGAAGGCTAGCGGATGAGGTGGTTAGAATGGCGGAATGAGGGTCGTAAGCACCTCTTCGCAACGCACGCCACTAGCAATTGCTAGTGCGGCAAGGGTGGATGGTGGTGGATGGATATATGGCGCAACTCAAGTATAGAACGAAAGCATACAATCACATAGACATAATTGTACACAACGTTTACAAACTAAGCATACTTCATCAATACAAATAAAGTTAAACACCAATATTCAACAAGAAAGCAAGTACAAGTCAAGAGATCAACCGAATCCGAAGTCTTGCTGAGGATTCACGGTTGGAATCGTCGGGTTGTCATTCCGCGTCCAAGCTAGGTCCTCAACTGCTTCCGGGATAGAGAAGGGCTGTCACCACCTTCCAATGGCCCGTCTTCTTCGTCTCACGATAGTGGACGAAGTTTGCTAGCTTTCCTTTGCTTGATGGCTATGGCGTCAAACCCTACTTGAAGCTCATGGATGAAGGAGAAGGCCGAGAGGAAGCTCCGGCTTGGATTTGGCGGTGAACGCTTGCCCGGAGCACCTCCCTAGGGTGGAAGATGAAGGAGGACGGCGAAAACAGCGGAGGAAATGGGCGATCTGCGGGTCTTCGTGCGGATCTTCGGATTAGGGCGAGACCTGCACTATTTATACAAAAGCAGAAATGAACAATACGTACGATCACAGACGCACGACCAGTGGTCGTGCGCGCTATATCCTATGCTCGTGCGCAATGGCAGGGAATATCAGGAAGAAGAACTGGGATAATGCGCACGAGAAGTGGCGCACGACCAGTGGTCATGCGCACTAAGTCCAATGATCGTGCGATTACCCAGACAGGACTCCAGAAATGAGGAATCAATGCACACGATCAGTGGCGCACGATCGGTGGTCGTGCGCAATATGTCTAGTGGTCGTGCGCTTACCCCAGGCTGATTCGGGAAAATAAAGAGTAGTGCGCACGATCGGGGTCGCACGACCATTGGTCGTGCGCAGTAGATCCCATGATCGTGCGCAGTATTCCTGTTTCACAACCATCCCGGAACACGCACACGACCCCTGTACCGAAAGGAAAGACCAATCACTAATCTGTGCAGACATTCCAGACAATAACAAAAAGGAGTACAGACTAAAAGAATAACACAAAACACAACCACGGGCTAAAATGTGCACTTCCTATGGAAATAAAGATAGGATGAAATATATATGAAAATGAACTAAAAGTGAAGTGCAAATGCGTGAAAACTAGCCCAGATGAGTCCGAAAATAGGTATATAAAGTGGACTCATCACAGAGCACCTGAGCAAAAACCTGTGGTGGCAGGGCACCTGATCAAAAACCTGTAGTGGATTCCTACCTGGGTGGTAGAAGAGTGGATGTACCCAAGTTTAGGGGAACCACTATAAATTTCTTGTGTCGTCTGGAATGCTCTATTATTTATTTTTTGTGTGCAATGATTGTTTTACTTTTGTTTTTTTCTCTCTATACACATATATTTATCACCTATTTTAATCCGCAATAAAAATTAATTAAAGTTTTAAAAAACTTTATTCACCCCCCTCTAGAGTTAAGCAGATCTATCCCTCAATTTTAATTGGTATCAGAGCATATCTGATATCTCTTTCAGTATGACCAAAGGACCAAGCCCCACCGACCACTTGGCATGGAAGGAGCCTCAGGAAGTAAACACCGAGAACCAAGACCAACCACCTAAAGTCTCTTCTCGTCATTTCCAATCTATGCGGTCAAATCACCCGCACTTTCACCCTTTCACATTCTCGTGCCCCAAGGCACTTACTGGCTCATCATCAACACGGGTGGCAAACCACCACATGCAATATACAATCCACGCAGCTACCCGTAGGGAGACCCGAATCTAAGCAGTGGAAGACTTTACACTTTCCTTATTTGACAAGCCTCATGACCATGCATCAATCTCTTCCGATTTATTTCAAGGATCAAGCATCCACCAACCATTATGCTTCCATCACGGTAATCACATCCACACAAAGATAGTTCATTTACAGAACATCACATCTTCATCCAAACCTGTTCCATTACAGATGTTACAATCATGCCCAATTATGTTTCCCAACCACTTTTTTATCACTTTCTCATAGGGCCAAATTCACTCAAACCCCTACATTTGTTCTTACCATTATTTTACTCAATCCAAGCCCAATACTATAGTAACCCGAGACTATTAAATACAAGAACTTGACTGTACAACCACTTCAACCGGCCATTTCTGAGTCTACGGGACTCATATAAAGGAGTGTAACCATCCGTTGGAAAGGTATTTGCAAGGACTACAACTTTTGTTTTCGGTCCATCAGCCATATCAGACCGTAACCAACTTGAAGTCATCCTCGAAGCCTACTGCATTCAGAAAATAGATTTCTACACATTTGCAGGCAGCAAGATCGATCAGACTTTCCTGAGGCTACATACCTCGCATGAGAACATGTAACCATCCGATGGAAAGGGATTTCCAAGGGCTATGACTCTCGTGTTTAGCCAAAAAATCAGATCTGGACGCATCATGTCCAAAAACGGCCACGAAGTTCATTCTGCGCAGAAAACAGATTTATGCGCGCATCTTAAAGCGTAACGAATGACAACGGTTCGTCTTACTCTTCCAACCGATAATCCCAAACCATATCCAGAACTCCTCCTCCCTTATTCATCCTCAAAGGCCAACTCTCTTCATGAAACCAAGTCCTCAACTTCACATAGAAGGATGAAGTGGTCAAAGACATCATATCTCTAGGACAAAAGTCCTAGCATGGCCTCCTCCTAGGAAACTTCTTCTCACGAATCAAGACTCCTTTGAGTCGATATCTCTCTGGGGAATAACTAGAGATGTAGAACCAAGGGAGAGGGTAGGAATCTCACCTCATTTCTGTTCGTTGATCTTGTTATCCTCCTTGGTGGCATGATGACGTCGGCCTCGGCTCTTGCTCTCCTCCTCCAAGAAAAGTCTGCTTGTTCCTCGTTCTTCCAAGAGAAGTTCTGCAACTTTCATTCTCATAAGAAAGATTGGAGAAGGAAGAAGACGGCTTGGCCTTTATACATTCGCTTATAAAGGGAGCACTAGCATTTCTTGAAAAGCGAGCTACCGCCGCACGGTATCTTCAAAAAACCATCTTGTGCTGTAAGCCACTGTCCAAACAATCCCCTCGGGTGCCACCACCTATTCTACTACCGCCGGGCGGTATCCTCCTACCGCTGCGTGATATCATCTCAAGCGCCTCGTCAATATAATTCAACGGGTTATTATAATGCCCCGAAACTCAAAAGAGCGATTGGAGTCGTTTTGAGCCAAGTCCGGGACTTGGTAGAGGTCGCACGGCCTGGGACACGGGTGTGTCCCAGGGCCATGTTGTGTTTGGTTTCGACGAGCTACTCGAGTGGTCGACGAAAAACACTCGAGCCAACGAACATGGCTTAAGACACGGGCGTGTCCAGGGCAGCGTCGTGCTCGGGTTCGACGATCGTCTTGAGTGTTCAATGTAAGGTACTCGAGATATCGAACACGGCCTGAGACACGGGCGTGTCCCAGGCCATGTCCTACTCGGGCAGTGAGCCATGCTATGTTGGGGGTGAAACACGGCCTGGAGCCCATGCGTGTTCAACCTGACACGGGCGTGTCAAATTCGACATGGGCATGTCGAGTACCTGTGTTCTTCTCGGGTTGGTGTTGGTCCTATGTCGATGGAGGAACACGCCCCGCTACACGGGCGTGTACTGGATGACACAGTCGTGTCAAGCCTGACACGGGCGTGTCGAGTGCCTGTGTTCTTTTCGGGATGAGACAGTTTCGACATCGAATGAGGCACACGGCCTTGGACAAGGGCGTGTCACAAGCTGTGTTCGGCCCAGGTTTTGGATTTCAAGTCCGAATCGTGGCCGTCCATTTACTTATTTTGGGATCCAACAATTCATGGTTGTTCCTGCTGTATTATACCCGGGAATATGGTTTGGATGCCTTCATTTTTCATAAGCTCTCTTTCTAAAGTTCTAGATAGGGGATAGTAAGGAAGAAGAAGTAAGATAGATCTGGACACCGGCGGAGCTTCGGAGCCCCAAATCGCGACCCGAGTTCGGATCTACGGAGGCGAGGACATTGCAGTGTTTTTCATCTGCATAGATTTTTGCATGGCGCCAAATAGGAATGCTAGGGTAACGATTCTCATCCCAGGACATGTGAAGTCCTTTTTTCCTTTGCATAGTGTTGGGAACATTGGAAAATGTGTACCCGATTTGAAGAAGCCTCACCTTACTCAATAATATGCATCAAGGTATATTTGATGTTGTTTTGAGTTTATATGTGCAGGTTAAGAAAATGCAGGAATGCAGGAAAAAGTTTCTAAGTCCATGAGTCGACACCAGAAGAAGCTGTGTCGACACTTATGAAGGCTTGTGTCGACACTGGAGAAAAGCTATGTCGACACTTGGCATAAATTATGTCGACACTTAGAAAGGCTGTGTAAACACCTGAAGAAACTGTGTCGACATACAGAGGCAGTGTCGACACACAGAGAAGCTTAGTCGACATCAACTGCATCAACTCATAGAGGCAGTGTCGACACACAGAAGACTTTGTCTACATCAACTGTGTCGACACACAGGACTTGTGTCGACACACAGCAGAGTTTCAACCAAGTTAAAGAGAAGAAGTGATTGTGTCGACACACAAAATTAGTGTCGACAGATTGTACAGAAGCTGTGTCGAGTAGTAGTGTCAACACCAAAGGAGCTGTGTCGACACCACCAAGACTTGTGTCGACACTTAGTCTACTTGTGTCGACACATGATGAAGTTCAGTCTCGACACTTTGCTGATAGAGACAGAGTTTAAAGAAATGACTGGATGACTTGACAGCTGCCATTACCAACCGGTCTACTGCAACTGTCAGAGCTGTCAGAAGTTTCTTAGAAACCGGATTAGCCGGATACCATGGAGGAAGTCTATATAAAGACATTCTCCATCAACAGAATACATACATGAAGATAGAGATACACATACACAAAAACTGAAGAAGGTTTTCGTCAGAAGATCTAAGAAGACATTTGGAGAGAGAGAGCTCCATCTATTGAAGTGAAGAAAGGGACTTCTATCAACAAGTTTCATAAGTGCAGATTCTGAACCAGTCTGGCAAGAAGGATTCAGATTGAGATCTGAATTTCAAGAAAGAAGCTGATTGAAGATCCAATTCAAAGGAGTTCAACCATACTGAGTTCAGATTCAAGAAGCTTTGAAGAAAGCTAAGAGTGGTTGTTCTCTACCATCAGATTCTTCCAAGAACTGATCAAGAAACCATCCATCCTTTCTCTCTCAACCAGGGTGGTGGTAAATTTCATTTGATATCTATTTTTCCACAGGATTGTTTTAAGATCTGAGTTGTATGCCTGTTTTATAAAGGCTGAGTTGTAGGAGATTAATTTCTCTGAGTGGTAGGCCTTGTTGAAGGCTGAGGTAGGGCTGTGAGCCTGAGTTGTAGGAGATTGTTATCTCTGAGTTATAGGCCTTGTTGTAGGCTGAGGTAGGCAGATTGCCTGAGCTATAGGAGTGTGGACTCACTCTGAGTTGTAGGAGCCTTGTTTGGGTTCTGAGCTATAAGATCCGTGGATCTGAGGTGAAGAGAAGAAGTTAGGCCGAATGTAGCACACTGCTAGATAGGTGAAGGGGGAAAGTGGATGTACCCAGACCTTGGGGAACCACTATAAAAGTGTGTGCAATCTGTGATTGCCTGTAATTCTGTGAATTCTGTGATTGTGGTAGCTGTAGAACTGATAGAATTAGTTTGAATATTTGAATTAATATTCTGCCTTAGTGTAAAAAGGAATTGCACCTATTCACCCCCCTCTAGGTGTTTAGGAACCAATTCTTTCAAGTAGTATCAGAGCCAGGTTACTCAAAGATAGACTTAACAGTTTGAGTGAGATCTGTAAGACAGAATTAAGTTAAAGAAGATGGGTTCAGGAGAAAACCATAAAGAACTTGGTTCAATGAAATTGCCTATCTGTAGGAAGGAAATATTTGGAATATGGAAGGAAAGGGTCAGATTATTTATGGAGGCATCTGATCCTAGAATCTATATAACAGTTAAGGAAGGAACATATGTTCCAATGAAGGTTTCTATTCTTGAAGCCAATCAAAGAATTCCAAAGGATTTTTCAGAGATGACTAAGGATGAGATCATCTTGGCTACAATGGATAAAAGAGCACAGTATATTTTAGTGAGTGCCATTGATGATTCCACATTCCAGAATCTAATTCACTGCAAAACCTCCAAGGAGATGTGGGACACATTGATTGTCTACATGGAGGGTTCTGAAGAGGTTAGGCAAGATAGAAAGTCTATGGTTAATCAAGAATATGAGAGTTTCAGACAAGCCAAGTCTGAAAGTATAACTGAATGTTATAAGAAGTTCTACATGATTGTAAATGAATTAATGTCTTATGGAAGAATATTCAGTACATATGAACTAAATGACAAAGTCCTTAGGTATTTGACTAAGGATTGGGATACAAAGATCTGTGCCATAAGGGAAGTGGCCAGACTGGCAGAGATTTCACCTCCAACACTGTTTGGAAAATTGCTGTCTTATGAGATGCAGCTGTTAGCCAGAAAGGAGGAAGAGAAAAATACAAAGGGTGACTATATAGAAAAGTCAGTGGCCTTCAAGGTAGAAGGCACAAGGAATAATAGGAGAATATCTCCATCTTCTCCTAAGAAAGTTGCAGAAGTGATTTCAGAAAGTTCTAATAATCACAGTACAGATAACAGTAATTCTGATGAAGACTTTGCAGCATTCACAAGGCAGTTCTAGAGGTTCTTAAAGAAGAAGCAGTGGAAATCTAAGCCATCCTCATCTCAGTCCAAGGATGACTATTATCAGAAGAGGAAATCATCGAGGAAGGACAGGAGTGGGACAAAGCCTGGCAAGTCAACTACATCAAAGATTATTTGCTATTGCTGCAACAAACCTGGACATGTTGTGGCTGACTGTCCAGACAAAAGGAAGGAGTTTGCTAACAAAAAGAAGTCTCAGCACAAGAGCAAGAAGGAGAAATCCTTGGTTGCTGAGAATGAGAAAAGTTGGACAGATCAATCAACTTCAGAGTCTGAATCTAAGGCTGAGGCATATATTGGTTTGTTTGCAATAGAAGAAGAGGATGAGTTCATGCAATTACTGGACTCTATCTATGAGCAAGAATACCATTAGTACAAAGGATTTATGGCAGTGTCTGAAGAAGTCCAGTGCCAGGATCAGCCTGGCCCCAATAAGCTAAAAAGTGTATCTGTAGATTCTGATTACTTCACTGGGTCAGAATCAGATGCATCTCCATCAAGAGATGAAGGTGGGTCTGAATCTGAAGGAGATATTCATCAGCTGATAGATGAATATGTGGATTTGTTGCAGGCACTCAAGAGAAGCAAAAACCTGGCCAAAAATTAGGCTAAGGATATTGCAGCTCTTAAGTTGGATGCATCTGATTCAGAGAAGCTGCTGGATCAAAAGATGAATGAGATTGCCAAGCTGAAAAACATAACAGTTATTCAGATGGGAACAATCACATTCAAAAATGATCAAATTAAAAGTCTGGAAAATGGACTTCAGAAAGAGAAGGAGATTGTGGCTAGTTTATCTAAGCCAAAATCTATCCTACCCTTAATAGATGACTTTGTGTCACAAAAGGGTAAGGCTGGAATAGGCTTTAAGAGAACTGCATGGGCTGCTAAGTCCAATAATAAAGGCAAAGCCGCAGCACAAAACAAAAGATCTGCTGCCAACAATACAACTAAGATTGTACATAAAAAGAGGTATAATAAGTTTGAGTGCTGGTACTGTGGCAAGATAGGCCATTATGCCTTAGACTGTTGGCACAACACCAGTGTCAAGGAGAATAGCATTCTGCCTATTAGAAGAGCTGCAGACAGATTTTTTATGTTTCAGGCTAACTTGAACCAAGGACCCAAAAGTTATTTGGGTTCTAAGGTTAAGTAATCTTTGTTGCAGGTGAGTCCAAGTTGTCATGCCCCTATATGGTACTTAGATAGTGGATGTTCCAGGCACATGACTGGAACAAGAGGATTGCTGAAGGACTACTCACCAATAATGAATGGGCCTAAAGTGGCTCTGAATAAGGAGTCATCAAAGGGTTTGATAACATTTCTAACAACTTAATCATTATCTCTCCATTGGCCTATGTGAAGGGTTTGAAACACAACCTAATAAGCATAAGCCAGCTGAGTGATCTAGGATATTACATTCAATTTGTCAAGAATGAGTCTCATATCAAGAGGTCAAGTGATCAAAAAGTCATATTGTCTGGATATAGGAAAAGAAATGTATACTGCCTAAAGTTTGAGTGTGAGAATAAAAATTCTCCAATCTGTCTTGTGGCTGATGAGAAAGTCTCTCATTGTGTCAAATGGCACAAGAGGCTAGCCCATCTTAACTACAAGACTATTGGCCAACTTTTTAGTAAAGAGTTAGTGAGGAATGGTCCTCAAGTTAAGTGTTATAAGGATGAAATATGTTCAGCTTGTCAAAAAGACAAGCAGACTAGATCCTCCTTTCATAGCCTAGAAACCAAAGAATCAGTTGGGTGCTTATACCTCTTACATATGGATTTATTTGGTCCTATGCCAGTTCAGAGCCTAGGTAGGAAGGTCTACACTTTTGTGGTTGTAGATGACTATTCTAAATTTTCATGGGTATTCTTTCTGAGGCAGAAATCTGAAACCCCAAAGTTCTTCTACAATTTTGTCAAACAAATTCAGAATGAATTAGATAGTTCAGTGGTCAAAATTAGAAGTGACCATGGAACTGAATTCCAATCTGAAAGTATGACAAGGTTGTGTGAAGAATTTGGGATTCATCAGGAATTCTCCTCACCAAGAACACCTCAGCAAAATGGCATTGCTGAAAGAAATAATAGGACATTGATTGAGGGTAGAAGAACACTATTGAGTGATACTTCTCTCCTAGAATATTTCTGGGCTGAGGTAGTAAACACTGCATGCTATGTGCTCAATAGGGCTTCCATCAACAAAAGCCACAAAAAGACACCCTATGAGGTTATGAAAGGCAGAAAACCAAACTTATCCTATTTTAGGATCTTTGGTTGAAAATGCTATGTGCTTAACAATGACAAATCTCACCTAACTAAGTTTGCTGCCAAATCTTAAGATGGGATATTTGTTGGGTACAGCAACAATAGTAAGGCTTATAGGGTCTACAATTTGGCTACTCAAGTTATAGAAGTGTCAGTTCATGTCATCTTTGAAGAAACGATACTTATTAATAGTGAGTTGCGAAGTAGTTCTTGTAGCTCCACAGATATACATCAGAAGATGGACCAGCTTACTATCAGAGAAGTTCCAACTGCAAAGCAGGATGTGGAAAATGGTAGTTACTGTCCAGGGGGAGTACAAGACACTCAAGATACTGATGAAGACCATGAGGTGCAGCATAATGAAGAGATTGGAGAAGGTCAAACTGTTGATAGATTACCTCCAGCAGTTAGATAGTTGAAGGATCATCCTGCACACCAGATCATTGGTGATCCAAGACAAGAAGTACAAACAAGGAGCAGGAACTTAAACACAGTTCTTTGCTCTAGCTTCTTATCTCAAGTGGAACCCAAAAGATTTGAAGAAGCTATACAAGACCCTTACTGGATTGATGCTATGCAGGAGGAGTTAAATCAATTCAGAAGGTGCAAGGTCTGGGATTTGGTTCCAAAACCAAAGGGCCACAATCTCATAGGGACAAAGTGGATTTATAGAAACAAGCTTGATGAGAGTGAGATCATAGTGAAGAACAAGGCAAGACTAGTTGCCAAAGGATACAGATAGGAGGAGGGCATAGACATTGATCAGACTGTTGCCCCTATAGCAAGGTTGGAAGCTATCAGGCTATTTCTAGCCTATGCAGCATATCAAGGCTTCAAAGTGTTCCAGATGGATGTTAAGTCTGCATTCTTAAATGGAGACTTAAAAGAGGAGGTCTATGTAGAACAGCCCTCAGGTTTTGTTGATCCACTCAATCCTACTTATGTCTATAGACTTAGGAAAGCTTTGTATGTGTTGAAACAAGCCCCAAGGGCTTGGTATGAAACACTGTCTACTTTCCTCATTGAGAACAAATTCTCAAGGAGGAAAATAGACAAGACCCTATTCCTTAGGGAATCCAAAGGAAAGATCATCCTAGTCCAAATATATGTTGATGAGATAACATTTAGTTCTACTGAAAGTAAACTTTGTAGAAAGTTTGAAAAACTTATGCAAGGGAAATTTGAAATGAGCAGTATGGGAGAACTTATGTTCTTCTTGCGTCTCCAAGTAAGACAGACTGATGATGGCCTGTCCATATCTCAGTCTAAGTTCACCCACGAGTTAATTAAGAAGTATGGTATGGAGTCATCCACTACCATGAGAACTCCAATGGGGACAAGTGTGTCTCTAAGCAAAGATGATGCATGGAAACCTGTAGATGAGTCTTTATATAGAGGTATAGTTGGCTCCCTCCTATATCTGACTGCTAGTAGACTAGATATCATGTATGCTACATGTGTCTATGCTAGGTACCAATCCTACCCTAAAGAATCTCATCTTACTGCTGTCAAAAGTATTTTGAGATATCTTAAGGGCACCCCTAATCTAGGCCTTTGGTATCCTAGGAATATAGATTTTCTACTAATGGGCTATTCAGATGCAGACTTTGCAGGTTGCAAAATAGATAGGAAAAACACAACAGATACCTGTCAATTTCTCGGAGGAAGATTGGTGTCTTGGAGCTGTAAGAAGTAGACCAGTGTGGCAATTTCCACAGCTGAGTCTGAGTATGTTGCTGTAGGAAGTTACTGTGCACAGCTATTGTGGATACGACATCAGTTAGAAGATTATGGTATTCAGGTAAGTAGAACTCCATTAATATGTGATTCTACTAGTGCTATTTCTATTGCTCAAAATCATGTTTCTCATAGTAGAACAAAGCATATAAAAATAAGATACCATTTTCTTAGAGATCATGTAGAGAAAGAAGATATTTCTTTAATTTTGTTAATACTGATTTACAACTAGCTGATTTGTTCACTAAGCCTTTAGATGAAACTAAATTCAATAATTTCAAATTTGAATTAGGTATGTTGAACATAAATTAGTTTAACAAATTTGGCTAAGTAAAATTGTGTCGACACAAGAAGTTGTCTGTGTCGACACATAGTAGTTGGTGTCGACATTCCAGGAAAGTGGTGTCGACACATCTAGAAAATTGGTGTTGACACTCCAGGAAAGTGGTGTCGACACATCTAGAGAATAGGTGTTGACTCTTCAGAGACGTTGTGTCGAAACATCCAGAAGTTGTGTCGACACTAAAAATCAATTGTTCGTCGAGCGCAGATTCAACAACATTTCGTCGACCTCAAATCGACGACTTCACGGGCTCTTCGTCAAACTCGACCAAGACAAATAGAATTGATGTCGAGACATTAGAAGTCTGTGTCGACACTTTCCAGTAGTGTCGACACATTAAGAGAATTTTGACGTGCATTTTGACCTTCCTATTTAGAAGGGTATAAATAGGTCAATAACATAGTCTATCAACACACTCTCCATTTCGAGACCAAAACCTTGTGTCGACAAATTCTCTCTTCTCAATTCAAGATTTCTCTCAACCCTAATGACGCCAAAGCTAGAAGATAACGTCAACAAAGGCTATGAGCTGGTTCGCAATGCCTTTGATAATGCGGAACCCAAAATTAAAGCAGTAGTAACCCTAATTGCAGAAAATGGTTTGGAATTTCTGGTATCTGAACCTACAAAGATATGGAAGAAAGAAATACTGGAATTCTATGGCGCAGCTACTTTAGATTCAACTGGACTTAAGATCAAATCTTCTCTTCAGGGAGCTAAAGTTAAACTTACCTTGAAGAGCTTGAGGAAAACTCTTCAACTCCCAAGAACTCAAGAAGAAGAAGAAGTACCCACAACGAAGACTAGGGAAGCACTTCAGTGGTGTGGATTGGATCCCACCATGAAGAATGGGTCTGTAATGAATAGAAAAGGGATGAATTTACCAGCCAAATTCCTTTCAGAAGTGGTTGGAAAAGTCATTCTCTGTAAGCCAGGGGTGCATAATAGGATTTCATCCTATATGTTCGGCCTGATGACCAGGATTATCTTTAGACTGAACACAGATTGGTCTGCAGTAATCTTTGAAAAAATTAAGGAAAGCATTAAGAAGCCAAATCTGGGAAGAATAATGAGTATATACTTGGCTAGAATAATTCCAGAAATAATGGAATAGATTACTGGTTCTAAGATCAACATTATGAGAAGAATGGACATAAGGATTATCTCTAGGTGGGATAGAGTCCTAACAAAGGACATGCCTGATGAAGAGAGGCCAGAGATTCCTGAAAAATATCTTGCACAAGATATTACAGATGGTGCTCAGGTGCAGGGGTAGCCTCATCTTGAGGAAGAGCCAACTCACTTAGAAAATAAAATGGCTACACAAACTATTCTTGAGGTAATTCAAGAAGTTAATCAATCAATTTTCAATAATGAGGATGAAATACTAACTGAGCCCTTGATTGATGCTGACCAGACCACTCAACTTAACAGTCAAGCACAAGATGTTATCATGGAGGATACATCTACAACTACAGATGCTCCTGAGTTGGTGGTGCCTCAAATCCCTACTCAACAAGAGTTTACCCTTGAAGAGTGTTTCCAGATATATTGCAAGCAAGAACTGAGGGGAAGCAAACTGAAATTGAGGGGGAGAAAGCAGAAATTGAGGGGGAGCAAGTAAGGACTGAGAGGGAAGAGCAAGGGGCTCAGGGGGAGCAACCTAGGACTGAAAAGGAATTGCCTCGTAGTCCTAAGGAAAGAGTTGATATAACTAGTACCTCAGCTTCTGAAGATGAAGCAGAAATACAAGTCAAGAAGAGAAAACTGATGGTTTTCAAAAGAGGGAGCCAAAGCTATAAGAGGGCATTGCAAACTGCTCCACAATCTGCCCCAGCAACTGATTATAGCTCCTTATTAGTCTCATTGCAAGTAAAGTTAGATGAACAAAGGATTGCCATGGAGAAATATATAGATGAGACCCATGAAGGTCTGCAATTCTCCTTGGTTCAAGATATAAAATCAATAAGATTTGAAGTAAATCAGAACAAGAATGAAATGATAGATTGCTTCCACAAAGGTGGCAATGCTGTAGTCTATCTTGCAAAATAACAAGTAGGCATAATGACTCACGTTGATGAAAT
The DNA here is from genome assembly GCA_039583875.1 of Platanthera guangdongensis. NCBI lineage: Eukaryota > Viridiplantae > Streptophyta > Magnoliopsida > Asparagales > Orchidaceae > Platanthera > Platanthera guangdongensis. The sequence continues at coordinate 191,543,232 of CM077163.1, read as the reverse complement.
AGCTATTAAGCAAGGCTATGTCCTAGAGAATCAACTTAGAATGAATGATAATCTGACAAAATCAGATTTTGACAAGCAATTACAGGAAGTACTAGCTTCTGTACAAACATCTATTAAGAATTCTCGAAAGACCATTTCTGATCAGCTACTGAAGTTAAGGTCATTTTATAAAGATGGTGTTAATTATCTAGATGCACAATTAAGATTTCAGAAAGATGACCTCAGGGATCATATTGCAAGAGAAGTCATAAAGGGGGACAGAGTGTTAGTCAAAGCTAGCTCAGATCATGTTAAATGGATATCTAATATCATCAGAGCCACCCTTGGATATCCACCCCTTTGTGATGATGATAATGTAGCTGAGTCAGGTATACACCCTACTTATTTTGGAGTTGATCAACCTGAAGTTACTCAGGTCATTTACCCTCTAGCAGATTTTGATATGATTCAGCAAGAAGTACAGTCAATGTACAGTCCTCCACAGGAGGTTGACAATGTTATTATTAAGAAAGTGGAAATGTCAGGGGATGACAAGGAAGCTCAGAAGGAAGATCTATTGTCTAAGAAAAGGTTCAGAGAACAGGCTGAGTTGAAGCCTGATTTTGAGCAGTGGAGCCCTACTTCCAGAAATATTTTATTGACTGCCTGGAAGGCTGTGAAGGATAAGACCCATGATATGGGCAAATGGTACACTGAGCAAGAATGGAAAAAGCATGAAGCTAGACAGGAAGCCATTCTACAATATAGAAGAAAGGCAAAAGCTGAGAAGCTACCTACTAATGCTCAGGAGCCTAGCAAATATTTCCCAAAGCATTTTCACTATTTTGAAAGGCAAAGAATAAGGGCTGAAGAACAAAAGAAGAAAGATCTAAAGGGCAAGAAGCCAGCTCAAGATACTGATGCTCCTGTACAAGCCAAGATCCAGTCAGGCAAAGACATAGTCATCAAGGAGCCTGAGCAGCCTTAGGATAGAATTACTAGATTTTACAACATTGTAATCTGTAGTGTTAAAAATCTTTGTAAACATTTGTTAAAGAAACTTTTGAAAGTTTAAACAAAACAATGATTAATGCTTATTCTGGTTGCATCATTATTCTATGATGACATTTTATACATGTTTTGTTTATAAGTTTCCCTGTCATATAATGTTTTTATACATCATTATGTGAGTTTATTATGAATGGTGTATATCATTGACTAAGGGTTATGACTTCTCGAAATAGGGGGAGATTGTTGGGTACATTAGAAAATGTGTACCAGATTTGAAGACGCCTCACCTTACTCAATGATATGCATCGAGGTGTATTTGATATTGTTTTGAGTTTATATGTGTAGGTTAAGAAAATGCAGGAATGCAGGAAAAAGTTTCTAAGTCCATGAGTCGACACCAAAATAAGATGTGTCGACACTTATGAAGGCTTGTGTCGATACTGGAGAAAAGCTGTGTCGACACTTGGAGTCAATTATGTCGACACTTGGAAAGGCTGTGTCGACACCTGAAGAAACTGTGTCGATATACAGAGGCAGTGTCGACACACAGAGAATCTTAGTCGACATCAACTGTGTCAACACACAGAGGCAGTGTCGACACACAGAAGACTTTGTCGACATCAACTGTGTCGACACACAGGACTTGTGTCGACACACAGCAGAGTTTCAACCAAGTTAAAGAGAAGAAGTGATTATGTCGACACACAGAATTAGTGTCGACACATTCTACAGAAGCTGTGTCGAGTAGTAGTGTCAACACCAAAGGAGCTGTGTCGACACCACCAAGTATTGTGTCGACACTTAGTCTACTTGTGTCGACACATGATGAAGTTTAGTCTCGATACTTTGCTGATAGAGACAGAGTTTCAAGAAGTGACTGGATGACTTGATAGCTGCCATTACCAACCGGTCTACTGCAACTGTCAGAGCTGTGAGAAGTTTGTAATAAACCGGATCAGCCGGTTACCATGGAGGAAGTCTATATAAAGACATTCTCCATCAACAGAATATATACATGAAGATAGAGATACACATACACAAAAACTGAAGAAGGTTTTCGTCAGAAGATCTAAGAAGACATTTGGAGAGAGAGAGAGCTCCATCTATTGAAGTGAAGAAAGGAACTTATATCAACAAGTCTCTTAAGTGCAGATTCTGAATCAGTCTGCCAAGAAGGATTCAGATTGAGATCTGAATTTCAAGACAGAAGCTGTTTGAAGATCAACTTCAAAGGAGTTCAACCCTACTGAGTTCAGATTCAAGAAGTTTTGAAGAAAGCTAAGTGTGGTTGTTCACAACCATCAGATTCTTCTAAGAACTGATCAAGAAACCATCCATCCTTTCTCTCTTAGCCAGGGTGGTGGTAAATTTCATTTTATATCTATTTTTCTGTAGGATCATTTTAAGATCTGAGTTGTAAGCCTATTTTATAAAGGCTGAGTTATAGGAGATTAATTTCTCTGAGTGTTAGACCTTGTTGAAGGCTGAGGTAGGGCTGTGAGCCTGAGTTGTAGGAGATTGTTATCTCTGAGTTGTAGGCCTTGTTGAAGGCTGGGGTAGGGCAGATTGCCTGAGCTGCAGGAGTGTGGACTCACTCTGAGTTGTAGGAGCCTTGTTTGGGTTCTGAGCTGTAAGATCTATGTATCTGAGGTGAAGAAAAGAAGTTAGGCCGAATCTAGCACACTGTTAGATAGGCGAAGGGGGAAAGTGGATGTACCCAGACCTTGGGGAACCACTATAAAACTGTGTGCAATCTGTGATTGTGTGTAATTCTGTGAATTTTGTGATTGTGGTAGCTGTAGAACTGATAGAATTAGTTTGAATATCTGAATTAATATTCTGCCTTAGTGTAAAAAGGAATTGCACCTATTCACCCCCACCCCCTCTAGGTGTTTAGGAACCAATTCTTTCATATAGGAAGCCCGCTCTCGCGAGTTTGCGGTGAGTGTGAGGCATTCCTTCGGGTAAACATGAATTTTCGATGTTGTTTAGCATATAGAGTCCGTAATTGAGAAATGAACATAGGCATGATGTGTGAAGCCTACCCGGACAAGTTGGTCTGGATCGGTGATGTTGCATTGCATGAATAGCCGGAGAAGACTCTACGACGATAGTTTTTTTTTCGGGTTTTCTACACGGTAGATTGCTGTAGGGAGCCTTGGGGACTAACTCCAAGGTGCACCCGGAAAACTGGGCAGATGCATTTTTCTGCCAACATGGTGGCCTGGGAGCCAACTTGCACATAACTATGTTATGTGAAGTGTGTGATCGGATTGGGACTCCGGGAAGTTTGACTCGCGCCCATGTCTTAAGATGACAGGGTGGTGTGAACAACGGGTTATGCAGAACTATACCCGCTCTATGTCATTCGGTTAAAGAGACCTAGAGGTACTTGGCACTTGCCGTTGGCATAAATGGAGGGTCTTAGGAATTGGCCAGAAAGACAATAATACTCACGAGATTTTCCGTCCAGGGCATGGTGGTGAGACCGTGGACTTTGACCGGGTTCACCGAGAATGTGCCCTGAGAGCACGGGGTGTGTGGTCGTACGTGCCCACGCCTATGATGAAGTGTTTTACACTATACTTCTTGGTTATGCTAACAAAGTGCATGGAAGGAGCATCACTGCCCCAAGTTCGGGGGCGGGGTCGTTATAATTTGGTCAACATAGCTGACCGTTGTTTTTGTTTGCCACCATTGCGGTGGATTGTTGCTTGTAAGTGCTGCGGAGCCAAGTGGTAAATAACGGGCAAAATCCCATGTTGCTGAGCCGGCCCTCGAAGGCCTAATTATTAAATGTTTACTTATATTATTCATGTGTGACCGGCCTGCGTGCCGAGGTTTGGAAAACACTTTAATTTGAGTAAACTATTGTAAGGCCACAAGGCCAAGCACTGGTGTATTGTACGTTCATTCCTCCTAGGTTTGTTTAGTAGATATTCATGCTTATGGCTGGGTTCTTTATTTTGCAACTTTTAAATTGCTTCCGCTAGAATGTACTCTGTGTTGGACGTTGGTTATTAGCAGGATGGTTTCCATTGCATGACCTTCTGGTCTGTCTGTGGTATATGGCGTGACCTTCAGCTATATGCTATGCGAGGGATAGGGGGTGTTACAATTTGGTATCAGACTACTGGTCTGGGTCAACTTAAATGAATTCGTGGACGAATTCTTTTACGGGGTGGTGAGCACATGTGTGTGCGTCATCGTTATAACATAAAAGGACCCGTGAATGTCCAGTTAGGAATGAAAATACACGTGTTTGAGGAACCCGCGTGTTCCTATAATTGCTTTTTACAATTTTGTTTGGTCACTTAACAGTGTTTTGTACAACTATAAGTGACCAGAAGTGGTGCAGGTCTGTCAGAATGCCCGGTTTCTGAGGCTAGTAGCGCACTAAATGATGTGCCTGCAACACCTCCCTCGGTAGAAACCATACGATTGGTGGCTGAAGCGGTGTTTGCTACGATCAACGCGTAGCCTATAAGGAAAATGCAGCAGCCCGCTCCTGCGATGGAGAAGGTACCGCTTCAAGTGGCTGAACCAAGAAGGGTGGAGCAGGTGGTGGTGGAGCCTTTGGTGCCTAGGAGAGCAACCGAAAGACAACTCAAACATGTTATTGGCTTCAATCCTCAGGTGTTCTCGGGGACGGGAACCCCATCCCAAGTTGAAGATTGGCTCTCCCGAGTGAGGAGAGTCTTGACGGTGACGGAAACAGAGGAGTGGCAAATGACCACTATAGCTACATTCCTGTTGGACGGAGATGCTAGGCTGTGGTGGGAAGGTTTGGAGCTACATCACTTGAGGGGAAGGCAATTCATGGACATCTCGATGGAATGATTTTCGAGATTATTCTTCGCAAGGTACCTTCCCTCGGCTCAGAGGATAGCATTGGAGAATGAGTTCCAGAAGCTGACACAAGGAGTTAGTAGCGTGGATGAGTATCTCCAAGAATTTACTCGGTTGGGTCGGTACGCTAGCTCTACGTTTGCGGATGAGGAGCGTAAGATAAACTGATTCTATGAAGGTCTGAGGGATGACTTAAGGCTACTCCTCTCGGGGCCTATGACGCAGGGCTTCTTGAACCTGGTCAATACGATCCAGTCTTTGGAGAAGGATTTAAAGAATGTGCAAGCGAAGAAAAACTCTGGTGATAAGAATACGGAATTCAAGGTGCCGGCTAACTCAAAGCCTGCGTACCATAGGTGGCCTAACAAGGCTAGGACTTTAGGTCCAACCCCTTCTTCTTGTGCTTCTAGGGCGACTACGAGTCGAACCCCGGGCACATGCTTAACTTGTGGAAAGCCGAGACACTTTGCCCGAGATTGCTGGAGTGGACGAGAAGCCGGGAGCAACATATGAGGAAAATGGCAAGGAGGTGGAGTCAACCGCATCCCATTATGCTCTGGCTCAACCTAGAGTCTACAATCTTGGCCAACAGGAGGCCATCAAGTAAGCGGATGTGGTGACAGGTACGGTTTAAATTTATAGCAAGTTAGTTTTTAAATACTTGTTATGAGCGTGTTACCTTACCACTGCTTGTATAGGCTTTGTTTTGATTTGTGATAATCCGACGAGAGCACTCTTTGATATGGTATCATCACACTCCTTTTTGTCCGAAGGATTGATATCGCTCATTAGAGTCCCTTCTTCGATGGCAAAGGACAAACTAGATGTGTTGTTGCTGAATGGGTGTTTGATGCACGCAGATAGAGTCTGTGGCGTAAAGATTCGTATTGGGAGTCAGGAGTTCAATTTGCAAGCGTTGTTACTACCGCTGGTGGAGTTCGACGTGATATTTGGCATGGACTGGCTCTTGGAGCAGCAAGCTTATATTGATTGCAGTCGCAAGGTGGTCAAGTTGGGAACAGGTCATGAGATGACTTTTACGGGCTTGAAAGGGTCGAGCAAGACTATAATGTCTGCTCTTCTGGTGGTGAAGGCGATTCATGCTGGATCAGAGTTGTTCTTCACGATAGTGGATGTTACAAAGCCAGGCCTATGTTGGACAGTATTTTAGTGGTATTCGAGTACCCTGATGTGTTCCATAGTGATCTTCCTGCAGCCCCACCTCAACGGGAGATAGATTTCACCATCGAACTAGTGTCAGGCGTCAAACCTATGTCACGCTCTCCGTATCGGCTAGCGCCTAAGGAAATGGCGGAGCTGAAGTTACAACTTCAGGAGTTGTTGGAGCAGGGTTATGTGCGTCCAAGTTAGTCGCCTTGGAGTGCACCGGTCCTTTTTGTTAAGAAGAAGGACGGAAGCTTGAGAATTTGTATCAATTATTGAGAACTGAAAAAGCTAACGGAGAAGAACAAGTACCCGATCCCGAGGATTAATGATCTATTCGATCAGTTAGTCGGGTCGTCGGTGTACTCGAAATTGGATCTTAAGTCCGGGTATTATCAGCTGAGAATAAGGGAGAGTGATATCCCCAAGATAGCTTTTAGTACGAGATATGGGCATTATGAGTTTACGGTCATGTCGTTTGGGCTGACTAATGCGTAGTCGGTGTTCATGGATCTGATGAACAGGACTTTCAGGGAGTACCTAGACCACTTTGTGATCGTCTTCATCGATGATATATTGTTGTACTAGCAGAGTGAGGAGGATCACTTTAAGCAACAACATTTGGTGTTGGAGACGCTGAAGAGGAATCAATTGTACTCCAAGTTCTCCAAATGTGTGTTTTGGTTGTCCTCAATAGCGTTCCTTGGTCACATAGTCAGTGGAGAGGGAATTGCGTTGGATCCGGCGAAGATTGTTGCGATTCGAGAGTGGCCTGTGTTGTCTACGGTAGCGGAATTCCAGAGTTTTATGGTGCTTGCCGGCTATTACAGGTGCTTCGTGGAGAACTTCTCGCAGATACCGTTACCCCTCACGACTCTAACGAGGAAAGAGCAGAAGTTCATTTGGACGCCTAAGTGTGCACGAGTTTTTGAGGAGTTGAAAAGTCGGTTGACCACGGCGCCGGTTCTTTGTTCGCCGAGTGGGACCGAAGGCTTTGAGATCTACAGCGATGCTTTGGGTAGTGTATTGGGTTGTGTCCTACTGTAGCACGAAAGTGTGAGAGCATATGGATCGCGTAAGCTAAAGGTGCATGAGAGAAATTATCCAGTCCATGACTTGGAGTTAGCGGCCATGATATTTGCCCTGAAGCTATGGAGGCATTACTTGTATGGGGTGAAGGTCGATATCTATACCGACCACAAAAGCCCGAAATACCTGTTGGATCAGAAAGATCAAAACATGTGGCAGCAGAGATGGATGGAGTTCTTGGGGGACTACACATTCAAAATTTATTATGTGCCTGGGAAAGGCAATGGAGTTGTAGTTGCATTGAGTCGCAGGGCCCCACTCAATCCAACTGGCTGTCGGTTCATGATGAGCATTTGGTTTGGGAGTTAGAGGCGTTGGACATCTCTTGCATAGACAAGTAGTGTAGTGTCGAGACCCTATTCAACTGGATGGAAGTTCAGTGTGACCTGGCTGATCGGATTCGGCAGGCTCTTGATTTGGATGGCCGCATGAAGCAAATCTTGGTTGAGGCTTTGGATGGGTCAAATTCCTAATTTGATGTCGAGGATGGGTTGCTATGGAAAGACGGTCGTCTGTGCTTCCCAAATGTGGGCAATCTGCGGACGGAATTGATGTACGAGGCTCATCATACCAAGTACTCGATCCACCCAGGGAGCACGAAGATGTACCATGATATGAAGAAATTGTTCTGGTGGCCAGAACTTAAGAAGGATGTGGCACTCTATTTGGGGAAGTGTCAAAAATGCGCCTTCGTGAAGGCGTAGTGCCAAAAGCCTGGAGGATTCTTGAAGTCCTTGCCTATTTCAGAGTGGATGTTCGACGACATTACTATGGACTTTGTGAATGGTTTGCCAAGGTCATAGAAGGGAAACGACGCCATCTGGGTGGTCGTAGATCATTTGACGAAAGTGCCGCACTTCATTCCACATAGGAAGGATGATTCTGTGGAGAAATTGGCAAAATTATATGTGGATAATATTATACAGCTCCACGGTTTGCCCCACAGCATCGTGAGTGATCGAGATGGGCGGTTCAAGTCCAATGATTGGAGGTTGGTGCAGCAGATGCTGGGAACGAAGCTGCGTTTCATCACATCCTTTTATCCGCAGACTGATGGTCAGACCGAGAGGGTCAACAGGATGATGGAAGACATGCTTCGCATGTGTGTTCTGGATTTCGGGAAACAGTGGGAAGATCACCTAAACTTGGTGGAATTCTCTTACAACAATAGCTACCAGGCGAGCATTCAAATGGTGCCCATCGAGGACATTTATATTAAAATATGTTGCACATCATTATCTTGGTTGGAAACGGGTGAGTCAAAGTTGTACAAGCGGCAAGAGGTGGAAGATGCAACATCATTTGTTCGAACAATTCGAGAAAGATTACTAATCGATCAGGACTGGCAAGCTAAGTACCGTAATGCCAAGCATAGAAACGTGGAGTTCGCTGTCGGTGACTGGGTGTACTTGAAGATTAAGCCCTTCAAGGGTGTCTCATGGATACGACGCTTGAAGAAGCTAAGCCCGAGGGACCTTGGACCATTTGAGGTTTTGGAGCGGATTGGCGAAGCAGCTTACCAATTGAGGCTATCAGTGGAGCTAAGTGGTCTACACGATGTATTCCACATATTGGTGCTGCGGAAGGCGGTGCAAGAGCCTTCGCAAGTGATAGCGGTCGATCAAGTGCCGGTCGATAATGGGTTGACGAAGAAGGTCAAGCCCGTTTGCATTGGGGACTCGGAAGTCAAGCGATTGCATAACAAGGACATCAGGATTGTCAAGGTCCGTGGGGCCAACTGCGGTCGGGAGGATCTCTCGTGGGAGCGGGAGCAAATCATGCTTGAGGAGCACCCAGAGTTGTTCCACTCAGGTACCATTTACGTTTTGTGTATCTTTTCATTTATGTAATTTCAGGACAAAATTCTTTTTTAGAGGGAGAGAGTTGTAACGCCCCAAAACTCAAAAGAGCGACGGGAGGCATTTTGAGCCAAGTCTGGGACAAAGGTTCTATACACCAGTCCTCCTATATCACGAACAAATAAAGGTTCTTCAACTCCACCTCCTGGAAGGACCCTGGTCCTCTTGAGGCATAAACAAATAATGGTTCTTCACCTCCACCACCTTGAAGGACCCCGGTCCTCCTAAGGCGCGAACGAATGAAGGTTATTTGCCACATCCTAATGGACAACCCCCTAATCCTCCTAAGGTGCAAATGAAGAAAGATCCTTCACCACCACCATCAAGCGGACCTCAAGTACTTGTAAAAAACACCTCAAAGGCTCTCAAATGCATGAAAGACACCACAATGTGGTTGTCATGATGAGAAAAAGTACAACACAATTTAGTAACTGTCAAGATCACATACCTAACGTCAGTTGTAGGGTCTCCACCTCACAAAGCTGACACTGAGTCATGTAAAAACCCCAATGCTCCATTAAAGTTCCACAAATGAAAAATAATTTGATAGACAAAGAATCGCGACCCCAAGACAAAAAGGTTAGTTCAAAAAATTTCGGGCTCCACTCTTCGCGTATCATGACCTAAAATTTTTTTGGGGCATTTTATTGGGCTCCCCTTAATTTTTTAAGTTAAATTGGGAAGATTTTGACTAAGGACACTAAGGGAAAGCAACCCAAACAAACAAGCCATGTGCACCAAGCTGAGCTCTCCAAGAGACCTAGAAGTACCCTGGAAGGAGGGAAAAGCCAAGCACGCGCCCTCACAAATTATGCTCACATACGGGAAGCGTGCAAGCATGCGGGCTGTTGGCCTGTATGTTTAAGGCTGTCTCCGTCGCTGGTCGCCTCCTCCACCTCTGACCACCATTAGCTATTTCCATCTCCAGCCAACCTACATGGCCATCTGACCAGTCGGGGAGTTGGGGGAGGGCACTTCGATCATTTCACGAAAATTGGTGATCTAGGTGGCCAAAATGGAGCGATGTCATTTACCACCTTAAAATCTGTCGGAGGAACAATTACCAGCATAACTCTCCAGAAAACTATAAAGGTCCTTCAGGCCCTCATTTGAAGAAAAGCAACTCCATATGATTAAGAGAGTTCTGACGTTTTCCAGCGTGGATGTGGGACTTAGATTGTTCTTTGGCTCGGAATTTTCTTTTCTCCCTCTCTAGGTCGTTTAGCTCTCAACACTCAACACTACAAGGACTTAGCCAATTTACTGCTCCAGAGGAAGCCGCAATGGAGCACTCCATTGGACACTCTCAGCAGAGCATCATGAACTTAGTTTATTTTTTGTTGTTCTTGTATTCAAAGCTTTGTAACGGAGAGGCGGCCATTCACCCTGCAAGAAAAATCAAACTCTTGTAAACTCAAAAAAATAGTGGATTTTGGTCCATCGTAGATCCGAGCACGTGCTTTTTTACCCTTTCCAGGTTTTCCATATCAAAAAAAGCCTCATGTCATTTGATATTATTTTTCATTGATTTTTTACACACTTAGTCCAACTCCGAGCTATGGAGTCTCTTCTGTCATGTTTGAAAGCTTCGTACTCCTGATTTAGGAGGGATTTCCTGTCATCCCTAACCTCCTCTGTTCCTTCCATAAGAACAACTAGAGATGTCCACATCGCTTTAGTAGACCTGTAGTGGATTAGGTTTTCGAATATAGAGTCATCCACTGCACTAGTATTAATATTTTTATCCTTTTTGTCTAGAGAGATGAGAGCAATAACATTTTTAGTAAATCCAACATCTTTTTCGGAACCATCGGAGTAGGATTTATGGCTTACACAGTCATGGGAACATGGGGGACTTCTTTAATAATTTTAAATATTATGGGATCGATAGCTTCCATGAATAACCTCACTCTTTCCTTCCATACGGGAAAGTTTTCTTTAGAGCACACTGGTAGCTTCAAAGAGGACATATCCTTACTTCTATCCATTCCAGACATGCTATTCTCTGACAACTAGATAGATGCCTTGTTCATGGTGTTAACCTTTTAACGAACAACCTACCTCTGATACCAATTAAAAGTATTTAGTTGTCTACCTAAGTCACCTAGAGGGGGGGTGAATTGGTTAATCTTGTGGCTTTTAGCGGAAACAAAATACTTGAAAATTAAGCGCACAAAATCAGAGAAACACACAACACAAACACAAGGATTTGGAGTGGTTCCCCATAATCGTTACGTGCACTGTCCCGCCTCGCCTATCTAGCACTTCGGGCTAGACTCGACTACTTCACCAATGTTAGATTATAACCAATCTTATACCTCGGAGTTGTCAACTCCTACAAGCTCGGAGATAACATCCCCTACAACTCGAAGAACAAACTCACCTAAACTCGATCCTTTAAACAAGGATCTACAAACTTGGAAGAAAAACTTCCTTCAAGAATTGTAAAAATGTTTTTACAACAACAATAGAATAAGAACAATACTCTAAGATATCTCAATGAGATTCAACTTCTGATTTGAGAAAGTGCTTCTTCTTCCTTGTAGAATAGAGAAACTTGAACTTGAAGATTTAGGAAGAAGAAGGACTTGAAACAATGAAACCTTGATCTGAATCTTGAAAGATGACTTGATCTTGAAGGATTTCTTAGAGAAATATAGAGCAAAGATCTGGTTGAAATTATGTCTGAGAGGAATCATGAGATCGAGGAGTCAATGACAAGAACGATCGAGAGTGAGTGAATCGGCCGACAAAGAAGACTTGTGATTTCTTTGATTTGACCACAGTTGGGGTTTTCTGAAATTAACCATTGCATTTATATGTAGATTCCTCTTCCAACGGCTAGAACGAAACATCAGGACTGAGCTCCATGTGTACTGTACATGGCCAGTGCCCTAAAGGAAAGCCGTCAAAAAAAATTCAAAATGAACAACTGTTAAGTCCATTAGTCGAGAGTATACGTTACATCCACAGAAGACTCAATGAACTGCATAACAAGTCGACAAATTACCCGAGTTGATTCGATGAACTACTTGAGTCCACTCGGCGAAAGGGACTTGGCTGAAAACGAAACCGAGTGAAATTTTTGTTCAGTGTTTACGAGACCTCTCAAGAGTACTCGACGAATCCGTCGAGTATTCATGAGAGATCATTAGATCACTCAACGAATTTTACTTGCCCAAATCAGAGCCTTCTATAAGACCTTCAGAAACTTCCCGAGTAAACTCGACAAATTACACGTGTCTTCACGTGAGGTCTCAATGAATTACACGAGTCTTCATGTGACGACTCGTTGAATTTTACTTAGGAAAATTTCTAATATCCTGAACTCATCTAGCATTCCTTCCTTGAATCTTCTATAGCATTTGGAGATGACATACACCCTAATAGATATATTTCCATAAGACAACACTATGTGCTACATAATGAGGAATTACATTGCATAGTCCTGTGTAATATGACCCATTGTAATCTAACATTGGTGTGTACTTGACAATTAAGGTCCTGCAAGTACATAACTAAAATGCTGCATCAAATATAGACTCAATTTATATTAGTTCAAGGGAGACTTCCTCAAATCAAGGCTATTGTGGATACAATACCCAATAGATAAACTTTGGCAGATTGCCGGTCTCGCTTGCGATCTAGCTCTGCAAGCACCCTGGGTTGAAACCGGGCGGTTAGACTTCTCTAACTGTGGCTGTGGCAGTCTGATTGGTGAGACCGCACAGTTTGCTGAAGCTTCAGGTTCTCTAGCTTACATGAAGGATGACGGTTAGCACGGACTAAGGTGGCCAACCGTACAGTTAGCTGGAGCCTTCTCGTGCAGGTTGATAGCGAGAGTCTGTTGGTGTTATAGACTTGGTCATGTGTGACAAGTCCAGGGTTGTTTCCTAGCTCGCCAAGTTCGCCTGTTGTGCGGACTGCTTTTATAGATCGCCGAGTTCAGCAGGATGGTCCCATGTGATAAGTTTTGGGTTGTTTCCTAGTTCGTCGAGTTCTCCTGTTTGTACGGACTGCTTCTCGAGTTCGCTGAGCTTAGAAAGTTCACAGCATGCTGCTTGTTCTTGTCACGGGCTAGAGTATGCGCGAACCAAGAGCTGTAGCTGCAAGGCAATACGATCTGTTAGCTTTATCCGACAGGCCACCAGTGTTGTGTTCGCCATCCTTATTGGATTGGTGTTGGACTTCTGAGCCTTGTAGACTAGTCCTTCTATCCGCCTATGCGGACTAGTTCTTTTCTCCCTTACGGATAGAAGTTATCAATGTTGGACTGGTCATTATTTTTTCCCTTGCGGGAAGATAGTAGTGTCCACATTTCTTTGTAGGCAGCTTTCTTTAGTGGCGAACTGATACTTGTATCCGAACTTGAGTGGATACCTGATGCTAGTTGCAGGTTTGACAAGTGGTTATCCGATCACTATGGGTGTTGACCGAACTCCTCCTCACACCTATAAATAGGAGTCCCTGGCTCGTCATACAAAACTAGAACAGTGATAACTCAACTTATGCTTAAATCTCGTGATTAAATTTTCCTAACCGTTGTGACTAAGTGAAGTTGACTCTATGCAGGCTGTTCTACTAACATCAGGCGGCTAGAAAACTAGTGGAAGCTTGGTGTGAAACAGTTGACGGATAACAATCACTAGATAACAGCAGGTCGCGATCTCTGCAACTTGAAGTCTCTTCCTCTGAGTTACGGTTAAGCAGAGAAGTTCGCCCGATCTATCAGTACGCTCTGTTATAGTCTTTTATCTTTCAATAACAAGCATTTCGCGCGAATAGTTGAGGTTAGTAGACTTCGGCGGTCTCGGCGGACTTAGCTTGCGAGTTGGCGACTTGTGCGATTACAGATTGTTCACGCGGTTTACTTCTTGTTGAAGTTTTCTAATTCCTTTAGTTACATTGTGAATCATGTCTCACAATGTACTCCCCGCTCAGTAAAATGTTTTTTAATTTCAATTGGAGACTCTTGTGCTATAGTTGCTACTGATTTCTACTTGACTTTGGTTGTGGTTGAGTGTTCTTGCGGCCTCTTGCAGCTTTATTCATAAAGTTTACATTCTATCAGAGGGGTGTTGAGGAGTTAGCAGTTCACCAATATCCACAGTTTGATATTCCTTTATAAAGATCAAGTAAATCAGTTGGGTGCAATTAAAGTCGGTTATGCAAGAGAAATTGGAATTGAACTCTTAATGCAGACCAACTTCAAAAGGTGGAGGTCTTGTATGGATAGTTATCTTCTTGTCCAGGATCTTTGGGAAGTCTTCGGTGGTGACAACCGACAAGAAGTAGTCGTTTCTATTGTAAATACTGAAATGATGAAAGCTTGGAAGCGAACAAAATCGAAGGCATCATTTGCTCTGAAGAGTGTGATTTCACTGTAGCTATTTGACCACATCATCAAATGTCTATCAACAGCAAAAATCTGGATGTCTTGGAAGGCCTGTTAAATAATAAGAATGTAGCTCAGATACAATTTTCGGAAAATGAGTTGGCAAAGACCACTCAAGGTGATCGGTTCATTTCTTCTTTCTTCTTGAAGATGAAGAACATCTGCTCTAAGATAACTGTATTGGACCTTCAAGAGCCAATCTCAGAGACGAGGCTGAAGAGGCACATCATTCGCAGTTAGTGAAAGGAGTATGTTGCCTTTGTGACTTTTGTATAAGGTTTGGTCAATCAGGCATCATTGCTCGAGCTGGAAAATTTGTTGGCTTCACAGGAAATCTTACCGAAGCAAATGGTTGGAGTTTCGTTCTTAGGGGGAGATGCCGAGGCTCTCTTCTCCGATAAGAAGTAGAAATGGGATAGGAAGAATAAAACACCTGTTAGCAATGGTCCATCTTCTTCATCACATCAGGAAAGAATCAAGGCTCATAAGCATGATGTCGGGAAGAAATGGGGCGGACCTCAGTGCTAAAGGCAGTAAGATTGGTCAGATCTGCAGGGACTACAGGGTAAATCTTCAGCGACGACACATTGTAGGGAAGGAGGAGACCGACTCCAAAGTTGATGAAGTAGGATGGGAGAGTGTCTTCATGACGGGCACTTATTTTCGTGAAATTTCCTCCATCAACTATTAGGAGAACTGGATCGTGGACTCGGGGTATGGTCATCATCTCAACGTAGATGAGTCCAAATTCTCTTCTCTACCTGATTACAAATGTAACATTATCATTATTACTGCTAATGATACTGTACATGCTGTAAAGAAGGAAGGAATGGTTTCTTTAGGATGTAATTAGCGACCACTCACCTTGAGGAGTGTGTATCACGTGCCAAGAATTATGAAAAACCTCTTCTTGTGACCAACACTGTGGATGAGGGGTATCACGTTCAATTTGGCGCAATAGAAGTGAAGTTTCTCAGGAACATGTTGGTTGTGAAAGCTGGCGTCACTCATGTTGGAAGGAGAGTGAAGGACTTGTTTGTGTTGGCGATAAGCTCCCATGTTGATAAGATGAGGGAAAATAACAGTGCTGCTATTTGCCATGAGAGACTTGGTCATGTTGGGAAGGATAAGCTAAAGTCTATGGTGGTTAGACGCCTGGTTCATGACTTGTTTGGTCTTTCATCTTTTGGAGATGGTCATGTCAGTGTACGATATCAGTATGGTCAGGCTCATTGCCTTCCATTTGATATATTACAGACTAGGCAAAGAGCACCGCTGGAATGTATCCACGATGATCTAATGGGACCTACCATCACTCTCAGTCTCAGCAGTAGCGGGTACAGGTTGGTTTTTGTTAATGATTTTTCCAGGTTTACTTGGGTATACTTCTTGAAAGAGAATTCAGAGGCTTTCAGGATATTTGTAGAGTTCAAAGAGCTCTTAGAGGGCCGGCTCGGTCTACGGATAAATAAGTTTAGAATTGATAATGGCGAAGTGTTCACTTCACATCCGTTTTCTAACTACTACAGAAAGTTCGGCATCCAGAGGGAGCTTACTTGTGCACATACTCTCCAAAAAAATGGAGTTGTAGAGCAAAAGATCCGTCATCTAATGGAAACTTGCAAGTGTTGGCTTTACTCCAAAGGCATTACCAGGGCCTTTTGGGAAGAGGGATTGACATGTGCGGCGTATCTAATCAATAAGATCGCCCTCAGTCCAAACAATATGAAATATCCTTATGAGTTAATGTTCAAGGAGAAGGCCAGTATTGAACATCTTCGGGTGTTCGGATCTAGCTGCTACATGCATGTTCCAGATGCTCTTAGGACTTAGTTGGATGTGAAGGAAATGAAGCTTGTCTTCATGGGCTATGATGAGAGGATGAAGGGCTGGAAGTGCATGGATCCTGCAACGAAGAAATTTTTCATCTCAAGAAACATTGTCTTTGGCAAACTTACATCGTACCAGGGTAGCTGATCTATGGAGATATAGAAGAGCATGTCAGATGGATGCCAAGGAGAAGATGTTATGGATCTTCTAGTGGATTTGCCTGTGTCACCAAGTTCCCCAATTCCATCTAATTCTGGGGAAGAAGCTTCTGGATCTAGAAGCAGAGGGAGAAATGTTTCTGGTATGCCCGGGATTAGAGCAAGTACCGAAGAAGTGGGAGTGGTAAATCAGGGTCAAACCCTACAGAGGTCCAGATGACTATTGTTCCACCAACTCGGTATAGGGACGAGAACATGGTGAGTTTCATCTCATGTTTCTTTTTAGGTCCCTTGGATGAACGGGAGCCGTCAAACTTTGAGAATGTCACTGGCATAAAGGAGTGGGAAAATGTCATGGATGAGGAGATGACCGCCCTCAGGAAGAACTAGACTTGGGATCTTATACCCAAGATTGATGACATTACTCCTATTACATGAAAGTGGGTTTATATGCTGAAGTAGTCTGACGGCAGAATCGAGCGATACAAGTCCCGTCTTGTAGCTCGGAGGTTCTCAAAATAGTACGGGGATGACTATGAATAGAAGTTTAGTCTGGTATCAAAAATGACTTCAGTACGGGTGGTGATCTCTTTGCCCGCTTGCCAAGGATGGAAGATTTGGCAAATCGATGTAAAAAATGTGTTCCTTTACGGAGAGATTGACAAGGATATCTTCATGGTACAACCACTTGGTTATGTCTCTGACTATAATACAGGATGCATCTGCAAGCTGAAGAAACCCTTATATTGTCCGAAGCAGGTGCCTAGGGCGTAGTATAGGAAGATCACAAAATACTTCCAATTCTACGGATACTTTGCTTCAGACTTAGATTCAAGTCTTTTTGTTAAGGAAAGGGGGGTGCTTTAGGTCCTTGTTCTGCTGTATGTTGACAACATAATCTTCACTGAGAACTCATAGGAGGAAGTATTTAGGCTCAGGACTGAGCTAGATATTCAGTTCGAGATGAAGAATAAAGATAAGATTCACCATTTCTTTGGACTCGGGGTAGAGATGAAGAAGAATAATGTGCTCATTTCCCAAAAGGGCTATGCGAAGAGAATCATCAAGCAATTCGGCATACGGGAAGTGAAGAGTAGTTATACTCCTCTAGAGGTCGGTCAGAAACTTAGACAGGATGAGGGAAGGGTTCTTATAGACCCTTTGGTATTCCGGTCTCTTGTGGGGAGTCTCATATATCTTACAATCACTAGGTCGGGCATTGCTTATGCTGTGGGCCGAGTTAGTCGGTATATAGCTGAGACGCGAAAGCCTCATATTATGGAAGCTAAAGGTATTCTGAAGTATGTCAAGTCTACCTCAGAGATGAGTCTCTTTTATAAGAGGGATGCGATCTTCAGTCTGCACGGTTACATAGATGATGATTATGAAGGAGATATAGATGATCAAAAGTCGATATCTGGTTACCTCTTCTTCACAAGATCAATAACCATTTCATGGTGTAGTAAGAAAAAGGATTCAGTGTCTATCTACACTACAGAAGCAGAATACAAGGCTTCGGCCTTGGCAGCTCTGTAAGCCATCTAGATTTGGAGATTAGTTGTTGACATCCATAAAGAGTTGAAAAGTTACACTTTGCTTTGCAGTTACAATGAAAGTGCCCTTAAACTGTTCAATAGTCCAGTTTGTCATGCATGTACGAAGTGCTGAAGCGAGTAACCTCACTTCAACTACAGTTCGGACCTGAAGTTGTAGATCACACCTACTCTTACAAAACCCCCTTCTCGACGTGAGTCTCAGTACTAGAAACAGACAGTGGGCTTTAGCTTGGAGGTCCCACCTCTTACCCGGAAGAATTAGAAGTTCTTCCCCTCCCTAGTTAATGCTGAGCTAGGTGCCTTGGAGGAAGAAGAAGAAAGGGTTCCAAAACCTCTCTTCAAGGCACCTTATTGATCTATTTATAGGCCTCTGAGTTTGACCTGCCAATAAACAAATTGAACCGACATGAAGTTACCAAAGTACCCTAGGCTGGGTCTGCCAACAGCCAAACTCCGCTTTTCTGAAGGGCTATACGCAGACCCCAAAGGGCAAAAAGGTAAAATTACCTGGGGTAAAAGAGTAAAATACCCTCTTGCGGGTAAGAAAGTAAAAACACTTTTTTCTCACATGGTGAGTGAGAAAATAACCGGCAGGCGAGAGGAGCCAATCAGCTCGTCTCGCGAGTCCCCCACCTCACGAAAGCCGTCTAGCCACAAGAGGCCAGCACACGCCACGAGAGTCATCTCGCCTGCTCTGCTTCTCCTGTCTCGCCCATTACATTTTGCCTCTTTGAAGTACCGGTGAGTTGACCCAATGGTCCTACTCGCCTCTGCAATCTTCTCGCCCCTCTCGCCCGTAAATTAGCACTTCTCTTTGAGTGGCCTCATGCAAGCCCAAGGTTGTACACAATCCCCGCTCTTTTCGAGGTTGTCTCAAGCTCGGAAAGAAAGTGCAATCAAGGCTTGAAGTGTCGAAATTCATTTATGAGAGAATCTTTTGCGGGGACCCCCTCTGGGGCCTATAAATATGTGGCACTTATCCCAGCATGGAGATTGTCCTCCTCTCTCATCTCTTCCTTCATCTCTTCCACTGTCGCCATGTATCATAGTCAATGTTTCCGTGAACATCTCGCGATGGTCCGTAAACAAAACAAGGCTAATGTGGCTGCTCTGGCCCCCGTTTTGGTTCGTACACCTGCTCCGTTATCTTCGTCGTCTCGCTTGAAGAAGGCGAAAATCGTTGGCCCCTCTTCTCGGCCGATGTGACTACTCTGGCATCCTTGGAAGTCAATGCACCTCTTCCCGCATCCTCTAGGGAGAGACAAGTGATTCTCGACTCCTCCCGCCCTCTATCTTTCCTTTCTTCTTTTATCATCTCGCATATTTACTTCATGCTTCTTCCGGGAAATCTCTCCTATTCCCCTCAGCCTGCGAACCCACCTGATGTTACTGATATCCATCATGAAGACTTCGACTTGCCTCAGCGATCCACTCCTCCTGCTGTGAAGAATGACGATCGCTCGCGACTTGCGGGGACCTCTCGCAACTTGCGGGGACCTCTCGCAACCCGGGTAAATGAACTAATCTTGCCTTATCACTTCATATAGGATTTTATTCCCCCACCTGGTGTATTCAAGACCACTAGACTAAACCTTCTATCCATACAGCCCACAGCTGAAAAGCCTTCTTGTGAGAACACCCCTCAACCTGATCCTTGGCTTTTTCCTGCGTAGGCACCCAGGTCGACTCGGCAGCGGAGGACTTCACTGGGCTATCCACCTTCTCACCTCACCCTCAGACAGATGAGATAGAAGACTATCTGTGCGATCCCATGGATCCGGTGGAGATGAAGCGCAGGACGACCGAGATGTTTCGAAAGTACACACAGATCATCCGCGAGATGGAGAGGGACAAGCAGACCACCGACAGGCACATTGACTGGCTAGAAATTGAACGCGCTTGCCTCTCCTCCGAGGTTGATGCTAGAGTCAAGATAGATGAGATCGACCCCCAAGCCATCATGAGTGAAGTCGACAAGCACCTTCATCTCGTGCGTCACGGTCTTGAAGCCGTTCGCGCCTTTCATGTCCCCGGTCGGCCCCCATGTGCGGGGTCTCGTGGTGGAGTGCACTGGAAATGACACAAGAACTGAAGACCCTCGACCTCGTCTCGCCTGTTTAATCACACCTTGTAATTCTGTTGTTTTTATTAATTTATCATCTTTTTTAACTTGTTATTTAAAACTCGTGGACATGATGTCTGCCTCGTGCGGAATGAAACAATTAATAACGCTATCCTAATGACTTCTTTCATGCCGGGCTTACTCATTATAGCTATGCTAATTGATTTGTATCTCTTTTTTCTTTTGTTCTGGCTTGTTGGAAAAATCGTCGAGGGGTATCGTGCTTTGAGGTTAGGAGAGAGAACGAATCGTCGGACAACCTCTTCAACTTCCTCCTTCATATTCTTCCCACCCACTTTTCCACTTTCACCTCCAAACTTCTCTCCTCCTTTCTCTCGCGGCTTACTCTCGCCACTCCTTCTCCACGTCCTCTTGCTCTTACCATCTCGCCTATCATGGGAAAGAAAAAGACTGAGGAGGGTGAGGGACGCAGCAAGTGCGGCAGAAGATTCGCTGACCATGACTTTCCTCCCGGAAGGATCTCTGAGGAGGACTACAACTGCTTCACCCGTGATTTCCTTGTGGAGAGGTTTGAGTCGTGGCCTCTGTAGGTCAGCAAGTCGATCAACACATTCTACCCCAGTGAACTCGCCTTCCCCGTGTCGCACTTTGAGTCGGGGCTGAGACTTCCCCTCTGGCCCAAGGTTAAACATGTTTTGAAATACTTTGGCGCCTCCCCGAGCAAATAAACCCGAACGCCATCTCGGTTTTAGTTACGTTCGCCAAATATATGTGCCACGAGCACATTGAGTTCATCCTCAACTTCGTCCGCAAGCTATGCATCTACCACGCCAACCACGACGGCGTCTCGTACTTCACAGGGCAGGGTCTGAAGGTGTGCAAGATTCCCAACAAGAATCATCACTGGCTCACCCGCTTCGTCTTCATCCACGACAATCTAGGAGGCGTTCCGCTCGTCCCAGAGTCGCCCGCCGAAATATACAACATGACTCCCAAGGTTGGAGGCGCGGATAAAGACCTCCGCGAGTTCTTCGTGGGAAAGAATTTCGAGGTCAACTTCTTAAGGCGAGACCTCGACTCGCTCCTTCCTGTGTTTCTCGGTGAAGGTACACTCATGCTTCTTTAGCCTAATGTTTATTATCATCTTATTTTATCATTTCTAACCATTTAATTACTCAGGAGAGAGGAATATTATAGTCCATCCTCCCTACTTGAGCAGTGCTGGGCCGTCAAAATCACTTGCACTCGGCAGTATGGCAGCCGAGGCGGCGAAAGTGTCGTTGGCCCCCGCCTCCAAGAAGAGACCTGGAGATGATGCCGCTAATCTTCGGCACAGACCCAAGAAGAAGATCAGGAAGGTTGTGACGTTACAGAAAAGAAGAAAAGGAGATAGTACGGAAAGAGAGGAAAGAGATGTCAGGAACCCTGAGCCCCATCTCCGTAGAAGACTCACAATCGCCTCGCCCAGAGGCTATCTCGTCGTCTCGTGAATTTGGGAGACCCAGTCCGGCTGTGGGAAAAGGACATGAACCGGGTGTCGATATCTACCCTTCTTCCCACATGGAAGGAGCAGGACCCTCCCACCAGCCACGAATTCTCCCTTGGCTATGGCCTCAATGGTGGTCCTAGGATAGATCCTATCGACAAGGACTCCTTGTGAGACCTCATCTTGAAGACCACTCAAGCTCAGCTTCGTGCCTTGGAGCTCTCGCACCAGGTCTCGCGCCGCCATGTTTTTAAAAATAAGAAATGGAAGGATGCTGAGGCGGGCCTGGCGGTGGTGCGAGAGAAGTCGGATGGCCTCGAGAAGAGGCTGTTAGTTTCTAATAATCTTCTCGCAAAGAGCCAAGGCAGCATGGTAAGCCATTTAATTTTATCTTTGGCCAATCTCTCTCTCTCACGTATGCTTTTTGTTGATTGATGGGCTTGTTGCAGGATGGCGAGACTACGGATCGGATGCACTCGCACATAGCGGCTCTGGAAGAGGAGAATAAAAACTTAAAGGCCTAGAATGCCCATCTCCTGGACAGTGTTCTACCTCCCTCTCGCCCGGAACTGCTCCAAGCTCCCCCGCCCTACATTACTCATTTGAAGAGGTTGAAGAGATCTACCGGGAATCTAACATTAAGACGATCGACCTCGTTTTAAAGATGATGAAGGAGCTAGGGGTTGTCAAGGAAGACGCCGAGTCCGTAAGTGCCTGCGACCTGGTTCCACATCTTTATGGTGAGGCTGACGAGGATACAACTTCCAGCGAAGATGATTGAAGAGGTGCTGGCGAGAACTGGGACTTTTCCCCCCTCTTTCTTTGCTTCCTTCCTTCACTTGTACTTTTTATTTTTTCTAGATATTGAAGTATTTCTTCATGGGGGAATACTCCCCTTTCTCTATTTTGTAATGAACAAGGAAACTTTTGTTATATTCCTCGCTTTATGTTCCCTTTATTTTATTTTATTTTGCCTTATTTGCTGTGAATGACCCTCTACTCTGTTTCTACTCACGAGGTGGAGCTACTTGTCGTCTCTCTTAAGAATTGGATTAGGCACGAGTCATTAGACTTCTCTTCTCCCCTTTTGTGTGCGAGACCATTTGTCTTCCTCCCCTCGTCTCGCCTCGAGATGGATCCAGCGCGAGTAGACCCCGGAGATTAACCTGCTTTTTCATTGGAAGTCAACCGCCTTCAATATTTTAGGTGTGACCCTTCTTTTGCTAGCGACTGCCTACTCGCTATGGGCGAGACCCTCTTCGCAGAGTGTCGGTTGGATACGCCCATCCTCATTTGTATTGCTCCAAACTCTTCTTCCCATAGGAGTTTTTATTTTCTACAAACTTTCTTCGTCCCCTGATAAGTACAAATATTTTTCTTTGAGGGATCTCACCATTTACCCTACCACAGAATGAGCCTACAACACAGCCAGCTTGATGAGGGTCTGGTCAGCTGGTCTTCTCAGGGCCTTTCCATTCAACCTCCAACCACCGAGTGAGCCTACAGCCTTGCTAGCTAGGTGAGAGACTCATCAGCGGGTCTACTTGGGGTCTCCTCTCCAAACAACCTCCAACCACTGAGTGAGCCTACAACCCTGGCAGCTAGGTGAGAGCCTGGTCAGCGGGTCTGCTCGGGGTCTCCTCTCCAAACAACCACCAACCACCGAGTTAGCCTACAAATCTGCCAGCTAGGTGAGAGCCTGGTCAACAGGTCTGCTCGGGTTCTCCTCTCCAAACAACCTCCAACCACTGAGTGAGCCTACAACCCTGCCAGCTAAGTGAGAGTCTGGTCAGCGGGTCTGATCAGGTTCTCCTCTCCAAACAACCTCCAACCCCCGAGTAAGCCTACATCCCTGCCAACTAGGTGAGAGCCTGGTCAGCGGGTCTACTCGGGGTCTCCTCTCTAAACAACCTCCAACCACCGAGTGAGCCTACAACCCTGCCAGCTAGGTGAGAGCATGGTCAACGAGTCTGCTTGGGGTCTTCTCTCCATGCAACCCTCAACCACTGAGTGATCCTACAGCCCTGCCAGCCAGGAGAGAGCCTGGTCAGCGGGTCTGCTCGGGGTCACCTCTCAAAAAAACCTCCAATGACCGAGTGAGCCTACAACCCTACCAACTAGGTGAGAACCTGGTTAGTGGGTTTGCTCGGGGTCTCCTCTCCAAACAACCTCCAATCACCGAGTTAGCCTACAGCCCTACCAGCTAGGTGACAGCCTGGTTAGCGGGTCTACTCGAGGTCTCCTCTCCAAGCAACCTTCAACCACCGAGTGAGCCTACAGCCCTGCCATCTAGGTGAGAGTCTAGCCAGCGAGTCTTCTCGGGGCCTTTCCATTCATCTATTTCACTCTCATTCCATGAAAGGAGACACCTGAGATTTCATTATATCAGAAGATCAAGACAGATTTACAAGAATTAAAGATTGAAAAAAATGCTAAGGATAGAATATTTTTAAGTTATCACCGCTTCGGGCACGATCGAGGGATTCCCCATCCACATCCTAGAGGTGGTACCCTCCTGACTTTAGAGCCTCCTTTACTACAAAGGGGCCTTCCCAGTTGGGATTGAGCTTCCCCACTAAGGCTCCTCTGTTTGCTGCGTCTACTTTTTTGAGGACCAAGTCAGCCTTCTGGAACTACCTGACCTTTATATGTTTATCAAAATATCTCGCCATCCGACGCTTGACTTCTTCCTGCCTGATCGATGATAAATCCCTGAGCTCTTCCACCAGAAAAAGACAGAGCTTCTGCTACTTATTCTCTACCCTCCATCCTTCGTTTCCTTTCTTTGCAGCCACTACTCTTGGAGATATGACCTCAAACTCTATAGGTATGATGACCTCCAAGCCATGGGAGATTTTAAATGGAGTCTCTCCCATGGCGGTGTTTGGCATGGTCCTCAAATCCTAGAGAACTTAAGGGAGTTGTTCTACCCAACTTCCCCTCAATTTCTCCACCTTCTTCTTTAAAAGATTCATGATGGTCTTGTTTATCGCTTCCACCTGTCCATTTCTTCGAGGATGATGAACCGAGGCGAAGCAAATGTCCATGCCCAGTTGGACACAGAAGTGCACGAATTCCCTGCTAGTGAATTGTGGTCCATTATCAGTGACGATGGCCAATGAAAGCCCATGCCTGCAGATGATCTCTCCCAATATGAAAGTTTTGACCACTTGTGACGTTACCTTAGTCAACGCCTTCACTTCTAGCCACTTTGAAAAATAATCCACCATGAGCAGCAGAAATTTCCTTTAGCCACTAGCTTGGGGAAAAGGACCCACCAAATCTAGTCCCCATAATGCGAAGGGCTAGGGAGCCGTGATTGTACGTAATCTTTGGGTGGGAAGGAGTTGGAGAGGAGCGAACTCCTGACAATTTTTACATCTCTTCGCGAATTCTTCCGCATCCTTCCTGAGGGTAGGCCAGAAGTAGCCTTGCCTCAACACTCTGCCCTCCAAGGTCTGAATTCTCGAGTGGCTTCCACATTCTCCTGAATGAATTTCTTCAAGGACTCTTGGAATCTCTCCCTCAGATACAAATCGAGCCGACAAACCCGATAGCATCTTTCGGTATAATGTCCCATCCTTCAGCATGTAGTATGCCGATTTATACCTGATCTGCTTATTATCGAGATCCCTCTCGGGAAGTCGTCCCGAGGTCAAAAAGGTGATGAAGAGATCCATCCAAGAGCCTTGCTGGTCTACCTCCATTAATTCTCCTTCTTTTATGGATAGCCTGAAGAGTTCCGTTACTGTTCTTCCGGCCCGAGGGACGTATTTGGCGAGTAGGTCATCCTGAGCACTTTCCCCCCTCGGGACATGTTGAATTAAGAAACTGCGGAACTGCCCAATGATGTTTTTGACCTTCATCAGATAAAACTGGATGGTCGGTTCCCTTGCTTCAAATTCTCCTTTGATTTGTCCTGCTACCACCATAGAGTTTGTGGAGACTTTAATGTCCTATATGCCCAGCTCCCGAGCTAGCCTGATTCCTGCGATAATCGCAACATATTCTTCTTGATTATTACTGATTGTCAAGTGAATCTTTAGAGCCTGCTCAATTCTGGTCCCTTCTGGACTCACCAAGATCATACCTCCTCGAAAAGAACTTCTTTCAGATGCTCCATCTACTAGTATCACCCAAGTAGCTTGAAGAGGTGCTTCAGCCTCTCCGACCTCAACCACGTAATCTGCCAGGAAATCCACAACTGCTTGTGCTTTGTTTGTGAACCGAGGTTGAATTCACTGAGCTCTATCGACCATTTGGACAACCTCCCATAATTCTCCACACCTTCTAGGATGCGATAGAGAGGATGATCTGTCACCACTTGAATTGTATCAGCCTGGAAGTATGGCCTGAGCTACCTGGCTGATATGATGAGAGTGAATGCTAGCTTTTCAAGGATAGGGTATCCGAGTTCCGCCTTCTTCAGGACCGAACTCACTGCTTCGACCCCCACTCCTAGGTACAGGAACAAACCCTCCCCTTCTCTTGGCCTTGGAGTAGCATTGTCCGGGTGAGTTGTTGTTTTAGAGCTTGAAAAGCTTCTTCATATTCAGTGGTCCATTCGAATTTCTTGCCCCCTCTTAATGTTCGGAAGAAAGGCGAGCACTTCTCCCCAACCCGGGAGAGGAACCTGCTTAATTCGACCAGCTTGTCGGTGAGACGTTGGACCACCTTGGCGTTCTTCGGGGATTATAATTCTAGGATTGCCTTCACCTTATCTGGATTAGGCTCTACTACGGATGGGGTAAAGAAATGCCCTAAGAATTTTCCCATGTTGGCCCCGAAGACACATTTTAGGGGGTTGAGTCTCATCTTATATTTCCTTATGGTTTCAAAGGTTTCCTCTAGATCTAGTATGTGGGCACTGAGGTCTCGGCTCTTGATCATCAGGTCATCCACATAAACTTCGAGGTTCCGCCCCTTCTACTCCCGGAAGATTCGATCCATCATTCTTTGATAAGTCGCCCCCGCATTCTTTAATCAAAAGGGCATCATGTTGAAGCAGAAACACCCATCCTCCATGATAAAGGTGACATCCTTGGCGTTTGGCGGGTGCAAGCGTATTTGATGATACACTAAAAATGCATGTAGAAAACTCATTAGTGAAAAACTGACGGCTGAGTCAACCAGCGCGTCGATTCGAGACAGTGGATAACAATCCTTAGGGCATGCTTTATTTAAAAGAGAAAAGTCCACACACATCCTCCATTTCCCCTCTCCCTGCTTCACCATTACAACATTACTTACCCACCCCGGATATTTACTTGCAGATATAAACCCTGCCTTGAGCAACTTCTCCACTTCTTATTTGATAGGCCCCGCCATCTTTGAAAGTGAGGGATAGATCTCCTTTACACTAGATAGGGGTGAATAGTGTATATTAAAATTTTAATATGGTTTTACATCGGAATTAAAGTAGGTGATAAATAAATATATATGAAAAGAAAACTATCATAGTACACACACAAAAGAAGTAAAGGCAATGCAGACGACACAAGTAATTTATAGTGGTTCCCTAATAAACCTGGGTACATCCACTATTGTACCACCCTGATAGGAATCCACTACAGGTTTTTGCTCAGGTACCCTGCGACCACAGGTTTTTGATCAGGTGCCCTGTCACCAGAAGATCTATTTTTCTAAGGGAGATCTAGCAACCCTTTGAGCTTTTGATCAGGTGCCCAAAAACCAAACCTAAGTCTTTTGATCAGGTAAATTGTGAACCAAAAGGTTAACTTTTGAAGAGAGTTATAACCCTGTACACAGTGAAAGAAAGATGACAATGATGTTGTCTTCTCTGTCTCAAATCTCTGAGAAGTCTAGTGGATTGTTGATGATGTCAACGCTGCCCCTGAGTTGTATGGATCTGATCAGAAGTGGAAGATTAGCTTCAGGGTGTAGGCCTTTTTTGAAAACTTCTTCCTCCAGTAAATATTTCTGAGAGATGTGAACTTTTTTGGTCTCAAATTGAAGATTTGTTGCTGGAAGAAAAGCTTGAAGCAGATGATGAAGAACAAGATGTATCTGTCTCTTTTTTTTTTCTTTAGGAAAGGTTCTGAGAATCTCTTATTCATCATGAGAAGAATTCAAATATTTGAATTCATTAACCCTAAAATGGCTGGAGAATTCCCGAGAAGGTAACTGCCTTGAAAACTGGTTAGAATTGAAATAAGAACTCTTTGATTAAATCCACATTTAATGCTGCCTCTAAACGACTATATTCAATAGAATATTTAGAATTAAATATCAGAGTTATAACTGTCTGTAATTAAGCCATTAAATATTTTGCCTTTAGAATATCCTGAAATTGAGCCTGGAAATATTCTGCTTCTGCTTAAACTAACTGCCTAAGACACTGACTGGAAATTGTCGAACTAAGCCTGTATTTTGTCAACCTAAGCTCCAAGTTCGTCGAACTGTGATAGTCCTTCATCGAGCTGAACTTCTGATATGATATCACTGTTCATCGATCTCAGCTAGACTTTTGTCGAGCTCAACTCAGAGAAGGAACTCTGAGTTGGTCGATCGTCGAGCTTGCTTCAGCTATTGTCGAATGCCTTTTCTGCATTATTTTTAACTGCTTTTCCTCTGAAGTCTTTTGTCTCTAAAATCTTCTGAATTAGGGTATTGACAATCTAAGTATGTGATGTTGACCTTGACCCTGGAAATAACCTATGACCCTAGACTATACACGTTGGGTCATTAAAACAATCCTAATAGTGAACCTAGCCCAAATCACAAGTAGGGTTCCAACAATCTCCCCATATTTGGGTGAGGTCACTATAAAAAATAAAGAAAATAACAAAGCATGAAAAATATCTGACAGAATTATAGAACTTTAGCAGATATAAACAATTATGCCTTGTTAATATATATACAACATTAATAGAGTTCAAAATGCATAAGCAGAAAAGTATAAATCTTTCTTTGGAGCATCTGAAGAAGGGTCTGTAGTAGGTTTTGTGAAGACAATTATTCTTTTGGGGTCCTATGCTTCCCTTTGAGTCATTTTTATATCTTCAGCACCAAGAATATTCACTGATGTAGCTCTAGCCGCTACTGCCTATAGATGGAGATGCATATATTCATCAACATAAAAAAGATTTTTTACCTGATACTTATCCAATTCCTTGTTTCTATAAGATGACATTGTTGAATATTGAGAAGAATCCTTCCCTTCAGCTTTGGCTTTATTAATCTGAGAGAGAGATATTAGCTCATTAAACCTAGCCATTTTCTAGTTAGGATCCAACTCTGCATCATATGTTCGAGAAGGAGGCCTCTCTGGACTTGATTTTTCTTACAGATTACCTTGAGATGTCTGTTGGCTGCTTTGATTATTATGTTATTGCTGTCTTCTTTGCTGGCAGCTAGACTGAGATTCTGAACTTGAAGGCCTATCTTTGCTACTTTGAGTAGGTCTTGATTGATGTGAATGAGAAGTAGACCTATGAGCTTGTGAAACACTTCCTGTTGATTCTGCTGTAGGAGGAGGAGGAGGTCCCCTCCAAGACCTTTGAGGGGGAGAACCATGCCTTTTCATATTTTTCCTGTTCTTTTGTTCATTTTTAGAAAACCTCATCCTGTGAGGAGTATCTGGAGTGAGAGTAATTCCATGCAAAATGTAATAAGGAATGTCAGCATTTGATGAAGGTTTAGGAGAAGCTTTTACTGGAGCCTTCTTCTTCGCTTTTCTTTTTTTTTTTTGAACCAAAATATTCTGAATCATCTGAATCAACATCATCATCATCAAATTCATCTTCTGGATGATCATATAAATCATCTAATTCTTTAATTAAATTAGCCCGATTCTTAGCTTGAACTTCTGGCTCTTTAAGTATAATATCTGTAATAGCTTGAGCCTAAACACTGTCAATCTCTGGTTTTATATAGATTAAATATGATTTCATCAATATTTGACATAGGAGTTTCATCCCAAGCATAGGTGGGAGGGGAAGAAATTGGCTCTATGACATTTATCATATTCTCAACATTTATAGTCTCAGATACTGAAGAGATATTATTAGGAATAGTACTGAAACTGGATCTAATCTCTTCTAAAATAAAAAAATCGACTAGAGCAGTATAATAAACTATAGCTTTAGAATAATTATCAAAAATTGTTAAATTACTGCTATAAACTATATTAAAAGAATGTAGTAACGAAGGAATATCAACTTTGGGATTAATGATAAAATCACCAACAGTGATGATTTCTGCTGCTGCCTCTTCTGATGTACAAACCATTTCAGTATCATCAAAAATTTTAACTGCTGCTGTTGCTGGAATTGCTGCTGTTGGAGTTGCTGCTGCTGTTGGAGCTTCTTCATAGGACATATCCCCCTGCCTGAATTCAGAGAGACCTGAACCCAGGCCCTCAGAAGAAGGGATAATGGAGGAGGAAGCTAGCTGAGCAGAAAGAATGGAAATAGAAGCAGCAAGAGGGGCAATAGCAACATCTATGAGTTTCTTCAATGTGGTGGTAATGAATTCACGAATATTAACAGAAATAGAAGAAAAATCAACATGCATATAATCATTAGGATTGGTAGATGAGGAAGGTTGATTAGCAGTAGAAGATAATGGCTGGACAGACGGTAAATGCTTGTGGAATTGAAGATGTTGGAATGTCAGAAGTGGTGACATCAAGATTAGTGTCTTCTTGAATAGGGCAACGAGGTGAGGATATATGAATTGGAGATGAATGAGGTGGAGATGGAGAAGATAGTAGATTAAAATTTGGAGATGACAGTAGTGGGTCTGTATGAAGAGAAGTGGATGGTATGTCATCAAGATGTGATGGTAGAGGTGATTGAGGAGTTGGAGATTGTGTTTCCTCAGATATGTGGATTGGTGAGTGTGGAGAAGATGGTGGTCGATATGGTGAGGCAGGAGGTACGGGAGTAGAAGGTGTGTCTGCAATAACAGTTGATGGTTGTTGAAGCGTATGAGATAGTAATCTGGTTGAAGGAGGTGGAGGTGGAGCAGAAACTTCTTCTGGGTTTGTAGGAAATGCCCCATGTAGGGGCATCTGTAACATCCCTCAGACAACTAAACCCCCTAGGAGTGGTTTTGTCATGACTAGGTCATGACAAAACCCTAGGAAGCCCAAGAAGAGCAAGTGGACCAAAGAATGTAGGTGAGATCACTATGGTCTGCAAATAGTAGATTCCTAAACCCTAGTTTAGGATGATCATGGGGCTTCTCCAGGACTCCAAAACCCCACCATGACCTCACCAATCTATTGAGAGGCCTTAAGGATCCATTGGAGTCAACCTAGGGTGGCCAAGTTGACCAACGACCATCCTAGGCCTAAATTGGGCAAGGTGTCCTAACTAAGGACAATGTGCCCCTAATAAGCCAGACAAACCCTACCAGGGTCTTCCTAGACCTCAAGTGGTGTCAATGGGTCACCAAAGATCCATTGGCGTCAACTCTAGAGCCTGAGTTGACCCAAGTCAACCCTATCCCTAAAGTGGTGAAAGTGCCCGAACTAAGGGGCAAGTGACCTTCAGAGTGCAAAGTTAACCATACACAACTCTTCCTAGACCTAAGGGGAATCCATGGGGTCACCAAGGACCCCTTGGGGTCAACCTAAATGGTCATGTTGACAAAAGTCAACTCTAGCCCTAACTTGGTCAAAGTGCCCTAACTAAGGGTCAAGTGATACCCAAGATGCCCAACCGACCATACCCAAGCCTTTTGAGACTTTAGGGGAGGCCAATGGGTCACCAAGGACACATTGATGCTGAATCAAAAGGTCAAATTGACCAAGGTCAACCCTAGTCTACATTTAGGTCAAATTAGCCCAAATGGGCTAACCCAAGCTCAAACCCATTTCCCCCACTTAGGCTAACCTCATTTTTATTATTCATATGGGTCAGTGGGGTGCCAATAGGCTGAGGAAAGAGAAAGCCATTAATGGCCATGGGAGAGCAAGAGTCCCTCTTCAATTGATTCCAAAGTCTTGATTCATCTTCCCCTCATTATTTAGAGGAGGCCAAAAGTTTTTCTTAGCCTTTAGGTGGCTGAATTCAGAGAACCACCTTGGCCAAAATGAGAGTTTAGTGGCCATTAATGACCATTGCATGCTAGACCCTTCCCCTCCCGCTTTTGGCTCTTTTAAAAGCTTCCCCAAGGTTAGAGGAGACATTTCCAACCTTTACCTGAAGAAAACGAGCAAGTTGGCGGTGTAGTTGCAGAGCACCAAAAATCTCCACCACTGGCCATGGCGCACCACGACCACACTCGTCGGCAAGCTCGCTTAAAGGTCCTCCTCTACTCCACACTTTGTGGATTAGATCTTTAAATCTTTTAGGAGAGAAATCAGGCTCAATTGAGCCCGATCGGGTGAGATAAATTTCAGTTTTTTCCATGGATTTTCAACCTTGCGGGATCGCCGTAAACCGGCCCTCTGGCGGCCGTGCCGCCGCCCGACGATAGCCCCCACCTCAACGTAGGTGGTGGCGGTGGTGGCCGGCCAGGGAGGTGGCTGGGTGGTCGGGAAATTGGCTTGGAATAAGCTCCAGTTCGGCCAATCATGGCCCTTGGGTGGAGGAAGAAGATGACCATGAGCCACTAGATATGCTTTAGGATTTGTGCTGATCTGGATTTATTTAATTTCTGTTTATCAATTTCTGTCCTGTTTACTGGGGTGTTTTAAATTAACTTTTAAAAATACCTAGGTTCCCCTACAGAAAAAGTGACCAACATGAAAATTATAGCCTTGAAGTCTACTTTAATTTAAAATTAATTTCAACCAAATTGGGTAAGTGGTTAGATCACAACACTCATTTTGGTTTGGTCTATACCTAAGCTAGATAACACATTGTTTTGAGTGCCCCCGTCAATCCAACCATCCAAATGACCTGAAATATTGTATGGGCATTACTCTTACCTATACATAGAACATATCCATAATGGGAATTTTTGGAGATAGGTTTTCTATAGTTTTTGTAATTATTTAATAATCAGAAAATAATTTAATTAGGGGGCCTAATTTCTTCCAAATTCTCCCAAATTTTGGTGAACGGTTATTGGGGTCAATATAGGTCACTGTATAAATTTTCATCACATTTGGAGATGGTTTAGTTTAGAAATAAGTAAACCTTAAGTTGGACCAAAAAGGGATATTTAGGTCAAAGTGTCCCTTGTGGGTTTAAGTGACCAAATCACCTCAACAGAGGTTGAAAATTGGGCCACTGATTTGTTATCTCAGTAACCTGCCTCACATGGATTATTGGGTGGATTAGGGTGGATTTGACCTAGGACCCAAGTTCAAACCTTAAGGTTGAACTCTGGGGGCTTGTGAGGGACATAGGGTGTTATTTCCTTGGATGGACTTGGGATTTAGTCCATGTGATCCTAGGGTGTGAAATGCCCTAGGGAGAGATATGGTGGTAATTAGACACATGCACCCCACTTAAACCCCTTAGTAAGTATTTAGGTTCTTAAACCCTAGAAATTATTTAATGGGTCATATGACCTTGAATCTTGGTGGCACTTTGGTAAGGTAAATTTCATAGTATTATTAACCTCTGGGATTTATCTTAGGTTGTTTAGATATCAGTAGATCACCCTTGTAAGTTATAGCTTCCATAATGCCCTTTTTGATGATAATGATGTATTTATGATTTATGTCTTAGAATGGTTTGAAACTGTGGAAAAGCTAATAAGATCTCAAGTAGTTGCACTTGTAATTTATTTGTGATGGTTGAAGCTTTTTTTGTAGTACTTCATTTGTAAAGAAAATTAGTGCATCTTACCTTGATAAATAGGAAATACATACAATTGCTTGCTGGAATATTGTGATATTTAGCCAGAGAACATTTTAGGGCATATAGAAGCATGAAAAAATTGTTAAATGTTGTTTAATTGAGATTACAAGGCGGTGTCTTCATAAAGTGTCATATGATGGTTTTTCTTAGGATAATCTTTTACTTAGTTTGCTGACTTGGAAATTTCATGAAACTTAGGCAGTAAAGTTTTATGACCATAATGTAGCTCTGTTTTTATTTTTTTAGGAATTGTTGGACTAGTATTTTTGGTACTTCCTTCAATACCCCTATTTATATGAATTATTTTGGATTAACTTTTTAGAGGTTAAATGATTTGTGAAAGTTTATGATATTTAGTATTCACTGATATCTTGTTATTCTACAATGTTCATAATTTTTGTACGGTCATACCCTAAGTAAATCTAGTGCTTCATGTTCAAATCACCCATGGATTAATTTTGGAAAAAAATAATTAAATATCAAATTTAATTGGAAAATTATAAATTTCTGTATTTAGACTGAATTTATAAGGGTAAACCCTCAATAAATATATTAGGGCATTTGGATGAAAATTTTGAGTACCTCCTCTCATGTACATCATATAGCATGGGTTGCTCTGCATTTAGTAAAACTGCAGAAATCGTGTTAACATGGGGAATGGTCGTAGGGAGGTTGGATTGTGGTTTACTGATTTTAGTGAAGTGGATTGGAGTATACCACTGGAAGCTGGGATGAGTAGGTGTAGAGTTGTCTATGATTAGGTGGTGCTCGGGATCGACGAAAGATCATCTTCCTTGTGGAGGGAGAGAGAGAGGGTCCAAACACATTAGGGTTAGAACCAGTGTAATACCAAAGGGATTGGGAATCGGGTATTAATGATGAGTCCATGTTTTATACCTATTTCCGGACTCATCTAGACTTGTTTTCCTTCGCTTGCACTTCACTTTTAATTCATTATCGTATATATTTCATCTTATCTTTATTTATATAGGAAGTGCACACTTAGGCCCGTGGTTGTGTATTTTTGTACTTGTAATGTTTGTACTCCCTTTTTGTTTGTCTGGAATGTCTGCACAGATTAGTGATTGGTTTTTCCTTGTGGTACAGGGGTCGTGTGCGTGTTCCGGGATGGTTGTGAAACAGGAATACTGCGCACGATCATGGGATATAATGCGCACGACCACTGGTCGTGCGCCCCTGATCGTGCGCACTACTCTTCGTTTTCCAGAATCAGCCTGGGGTAAGCGCACGACCACTGGACATATTGCGCACGACCACCGGTCGTGCGCCACTGATCGTGTGCATTGATTCCTCTTTTCTGGAGTCCTGTCTGGGTAATCGCACGATCATTGGACTTAGTGCGCACTACCACTGGTCGTGCACCACTACTCGTGCGCATTATCCCAGTTCTTCTTCCTGATATTCCATGCCAGTGTGCACGAGCATAGGACATAGCGCGTACGACCACTGGTCGTGGGCATGTGATCGTGCGCATTGTTCACTTCTGCTTTTGTATAAATAGTGCAGGTCTCGCCCTAATGGGGAGAATCGGGAGATCGCTCATTTCTTCCTCCGTTTTCATCTCCGAGGAGGGATTTCTCCGTCCTCCTTCATATTCCACCCTAGGGAGGTGCTCCGGG
The DNA here is from genome assembly GCA_039583875.1 of Platanthera guangdongensis. NCBI lineage: Eukaryota > Viridiplantae > Streptophyta > Magnoliopsida > Asparagales > Orchidaceae > Platanthera > Platanthera guangdongensis. The sequence goes on along the minus strand of CM077163.1, from coordinate 191,508,353 downwards.
CGAGCTTTCACCGCCAAATCCGAGCCGGAGCTTCCTCTCGGCCTTCTCCTTCATCCATGAGCTTCAAGTAGGGTTTGACGCCATAGCCATCAAGCAAAGGAAAGCTAGCAAACTTCGTCCGCTATCGTGAGACGAAGAAGACGGGCCATTGGAAGGTGGTGACAGCCCTTCTGTATCCCAGAAGCAGTTGAGGACCGAGCTTGGACGCGGAATGACAACCCGATGATTCCAACCGTGAATCCTCAGCAAGACTTCGGATTCGGTCGATCTCTTGACTTGTTCTTGCTTTCTTGTTGAATATTGGTGTTTAAATCTATTTATATTGATGAAGTATGCTTAGTTTGTAAACGTTGTGTACAATTATGTCTATGTGATTGTATGTTTTCGTTATATTTACTTGAGTTGCGCCATATTCCATCCACCATCCATCCACCCTTGCCGCACTAGCAACTGCTAGTGGCGTGCGTAGCGAAGAGGTGCTTACGACCCTCACTCCGCCGTTCTAACCACCTCATCCGCTAGACTTCTTGTCCATCCGCCTAGTGATTCGGTGCATAGCGGCCCGACTAGTCTTCCATCCCGCCTGGCGAAGCATCGCATAGCGGCGTTGCATAGGAGTAGTTGATAGTGTTTTATTTTCTTTGTCCGCAAATATCAAAACCCCCCTTAGTTAGCTCCGACCTGAGGACTTCAATCTCAAGTCCTCGTCGAAATTAACTCCACCTTACTGTGTTCCTTTTGAGATCGATACTTGGGAAAACCCCCATTTTATATTACTTGTGCGACCGGTTCACTGTCGTGATCTATAGCATCAAGTTTTTGGCGCCGTTGCCGGGGAACACAGTCGTGTGAGTTTTTGTAGAGGAAGATAAGAGATAGAAGCCCTTTTTCATTTGTTCATATCACTTTCTTCTTTATTTTCATTTTTAGCATTTTTGTTTGTTTTTATTTGTTCCTATTCTAGTTTTAATTTTGCTATAGCAGGTTTTCCTATTCTTTTATTTGTGTTGTGTAGTTAATTGTTGCTTAGAAACTTTCTGTTGGTGAATTATTCTTGTTGCACCATGTATTCTTATATGAATATCCGTTGTCGATGGTGCAGGGATTATAGGCATGGTAGTGATGAGTGCCCCACTGAAGAATGGGAGCATAATTCTCGTGGTTCTGTGTAGGGAGCACCGTCTTCTTATGGTACTTCATACACCCAACCCAGGTCTTATGGTCACTCCTCTTCTACGCCTTCATCTTTTTCTTATTCCTCTCCGGTCCCACCTGTACCGAGGGGTAATGGAAAATGATGTTTGTGTTGTCGTAGCACCGACCACGTGTTGAAAGATTGTGCAGAATTTCAGTGCCAGTTGGAGGAGGATGATGAACCGGGTATACGATTCATTCCATCCACCTCTCAATCGGCTGCCCCTTCTGATTCGAAGGATATGTTTGCAGCACCACCTTGTCTATGGGGGACTATTGCGGATATGCCCATCAGACTTTCTGCTGATCGTTGTGACGACATTGTGGCACCGTCTCTCCCCATGCACTCTTCCCCTCTTGTTGATTCACCCTCGGAGGAACCTGCACATGTTTTCTCTGATGATGTTGTTCCTCCGCCTTCTTTGCAAGAATTATCTATCCCTATTTTTAGTGAGTCGGTTGATGATGTTCGGCCGGATTGTGATTCTGAGCCTGAGGATGTGCCCATGTTTGACGAGGATATTATTTTCATTAATGGACAGTATTACGTCTTGGAACATGTGGACGCACCGAGGTGTGTTGATGATGATATTGTCTTTGTTGAGGAAGTTTCCACTTCCTTGATGGATGAGGAGGTCCAAACCACCACCGAGGACCTCGAGCTCGCGGATTCCCCTCTCCATGACTCATATGACGCCGTCAATGATCTATGTCGGGATCCTGCTAGGAGTGAGACCGGGACCACTCCCCTTATTTCTGATTCTTTTAGTTATTCATCTCCTTTATTTCTTGATCCCATTTCTGTATCTGAGCCTGTGCGGGTCGAGTCTTCGCAAGTTCTTCAGGAGGACTTGGAGCTTTCAGCTCGAATCATGGATGATAGCATCCTCTTTTGCGAGGAGGTTGATTCCTCCTCTATTGAGGAAGCTCCATTCATCGCTTTCTCCTCCTACAGACTCCCTGTCGACAATACCTTGCCAGGCAAGGATTTCTTTTGTGATAAGATGAGCGAGGACCAGTGCTCATCATCTTCTTATTTCTTATTTCCTCTACCTGTGTTGGGCAGGTATTACTATTTAGGTAGAGGGGTAACTGCTCTATCACCGTATCGGTACCCGTTACCGAAACGGATATTAGGCCAGTTACCTGTGCACTTTTTATTTCAAAGGCCCATTAGCTAGAACTGTTTTAAGTCGTGCTGGGATGACAGTAACCCCAGTACTTATCTTTCATTTTCTGCATTTTCTTTTTTCATGCCTATTTAGTTTTAGTATTTCTTTGTAGTTTGTATATTTTGTTTTGTTTTTGCGGAGCTCACCCCTGCAGGTATTCATAGCAAATCGCATTTGCGAGGTTCTAATTCTTCGTATGGCGGGCCTGTTTCGGTTTCCACTCGTTTTCTGGTATGCTCACTAGCTGAGCATTAGGTAACCTCTTCCCTTAGCTCTTTATGATTTTAATTTCTCTATTATATGCTGTTTTGCTTAGTTTAAGTCTGGGGGAGAGATCTGTTACCTATTGTGCGTGCACATCTCATGTGCATACTGGAAGCTTTTATTGTTTTATTTTGCTTAGTTCATTGCATCACACACCACTGCACCCACATGAGCGCGTGCTTAGCTTTTTGCGTGCTGCGAGTTAAACTCATTTCTTCGTTAGATTTTGGAAAATTATGGTGCTGGCTTAGGATTGTGAGACGGAGTAAAATGTTGGCCTTGTTGTGTTTCTAGTCCACTACTCTCATCTCGTGTAGAAATTGAAGTAGATTTAATTTTTTTGTATGCTTATAGTTTTATATCTTTCTATTTGTGTAAAAACTTTTTATTCTACTCAAAAGTTGGTGAATCCGGTATGAATCAAACGGTAGCTTAGGGATGTGTGTAGACGACCGTTAGGTTCGTATTGCTCTAGTCGGGAGGAGGGATAGTCTTTCTTATTGGCTAAGAACTTGCCCCAAGCTATTCTTGAAGCATGGGTATAGGTTAGTCATGCATGAGTGTGATGTAGGCCATCATTTTGGCCCGGTTGAGGTTTGTACCATTCCTAACGTCTTATCCTCGCTAGCCCCGTTGTGCCTACCCATTCTTTTGATTCAGCTCCACCTTTATTTCACCAAAGCCTCAAAGCCAATCCTAGTCGCACTCCCAAGTTGAGCTTTAGTGTTTACATTTTAATGTTGGGATGTAATGTGGTGATTTTACTTATGATTATGTGGATGTGCTCCAATGTTATTTGTGCTGAATTGTGAAAATAAAATGAAGAAAAAGAAAAAAAAATATTTGTTAAGAAAAAGAAAAAAAAATGAAAAGAAAAAGTTTTAATTGAAAATCATTTTGGAAATGTGATTATATTTGGAGTAGGCGGTGCACACACCCATATGTTAAAAGCTAAGTTTGGGGTGTGGTGTACCCACGTGTATTTTTGCTTAGTAGAGGGATTCCTTTCATACTATCTCATTTGGGTTAGGTGCATAGCCTTCTTGTTTATCCTTGTTTACCTCACCAAAACCCATTCCCCATCTCTTCACCTAAAGTCCTACTGATTCGTGTGTGAACCAAACCAGTGCCGTGGAGAGAATGCGAAAGGGCAAGCATATGGTCACCGACATTGGTGGATTCCTTTGGAGGTTATCCGGAGCCCCGACCTTTGGCAATGCTCGCCTAGCGATTAGTCTACTTTCTCCCTACGCATGACCCGATGATTCACCGTGATTCTATTTTTGAGTAATAATAAAATGTTGATACGCATTGTGAAAAGTATAAACTATTTTGTATACATAGAAATTTCTTCTATTATATTTTTACGCGTGCGAGCATGCGACTTTGCATGGTACTCCGTATCGCAATTTCTTTGTTAACTAGTATTTTTCCCTATCTGCTTAGATTTTGTTTGCTCGGGACGCGCAAACGGTTAAGTCTGGGGGTGTGATGAGTCCATGTTTTATACCTATTTCCGGACTCATCTAGGCTTGTTTTCCTTCGCTTGCACTTCACTTTTAATTCGTTATCGTATATATTTCATCTTATCTTTATTTATATAGGAAGTGCACACTTAGGCCCGTGGTTGTGTATTTTTGTACTTGTAATGTTTGTACTCCCTTTTTGTTTGTCTGGAATGTCTGTACAGATTAGTGATTGGTTTTTCCTTGCGGTACAGGGGTCGTGTGCGTGTTCCGGGATGGTTGTGAAACAGGAATACTACGCACGATCATGGGATATAATGCGCACAACCACTGGTCGTGCGCCCCTGATCGTACGCACTACTCTTCATTTTCCAGAATCAGCCTGGGGTAAGCGCACGACCACTGGACATATTGCGCACGACCACCGGTCGTGCGCCACTGATCGTGTGCATTGATTCCTCTTTTCTGGAGTCCTGTCTGTGTAATCGCACGATCATTGGACTTAGTGCACACTACCACTGGTCGTGCGCCACTACTCGTGCACATTATCCCAGTTCTTCTTCCTGATATTCCATGCCAGTGCGCACGAGCATAGGATATAGCGCGCACGACCACTGTTCGTGCGCCTGTGATCGTGCGCATTGTTCACTTCTGCTTTTGTATAAATAGTGCAGGTCTCACCCTAATGGGGAGAATCGGGAGATCGCTCATTTCTTCTGCCGTTTTCCTCTCCGAGGAGGGATTTCGCCGTCCTCCTTCATCTTCCACCCTAGGGAGGTGCTCCGGGCAAGCTTTCACCGCCAAATCCAAGCCGGAGCTTCCTCTCAGCTTTCTCCTTCATCCATGAGCTTCAAGTAGGGTTTGACGCCATAGCCATCAAGCAAAGGAAAGCTAGCAAACTTCATCCGCTATCGTGAGACGAAGAAGACGGGCCATTGGAAGGTGGTGACAACCCTTCTATATCCCGGAAGCAGTTGAGGACCGAGCTTGGACGCGGAATGACAACCCGACGATTCCAACCGTGAATCCTCAGCAAGACTTCGGATTCGGTCGATCTCTTGACTTGTTCTTGCTTTCTTGTTGAATATTGGTGTTTAAATCTATTTATATTGATGAAGTATGCTTAGTTTGTAAACGTTGTGTACAATTATGTCTATGTGATTGTATGTTTTCGTTATATTTACTTGAGTTTTGCCATATTCCATCCACCATCCATCCACCCTTGCCGCACTAGCAACTGCTAGTGGCGTGCGTAGCGAAGAGGTGCTTACGACCCTCACTCCGCCGTTCTAACCACCTCATCCGCTAGCCTTCTCGTCCATCCGCCTAGTGATTCGGTGCATAGCGGCCCGACTAGTCTTCCATCCCGCCTAGCGAAGCATCGCATAGCGGCGTTGCATAGGAGTAGTTGATAGTGTTTTATTTTCTTTGTCCGCAAATATCAAAACCCCCCTTAGTTAGCTCTGACCTGAGGACTTCAATCTCAAGTCCTCCTCGAAATTAACTCCACATTACTGTGTTCCTTGTGAGATCGATACTTGGGAAAACCCCCATTTTATATTACTTGTGCGACCGGTTCACTGCCGTGATCTATAGCATCAATTAACCAATAATAATAAGTGTCTTGTGAAAGGGAACGATGGGCTTCAGTTACCATCATAGTTCCTAGTGCCCTTTGAGAACCCTTAACGGGGAATACCGGGGGCAGTCCTGGCTAACCTAAACTGTAGGCAAAATAAACTACAAGAGTAACTAATATAACTAGGGATTCACTTTACATCACCTCGATGTCTCGGTATGTTAGGTTGGGTCACTCGGGCAGTAGGCTCGGTGGATTTGGTGATGGGAAGGTTGGCCCGGCGAGCATTGGCTCGGTTGTTGTTTGTGATGGACGGGATGGTCCAGGGAGATTTGGCTCAGTAGCTGATACATAAGGTTGCATGTGCATAAAGTATAAGGTGGTGGGTCTTTGGTATTGGAGGGTCGATGCACCAATGCCAATACGTTGACTCGACAAGTGTGGTTTTGCACTTCGCTAATTAAGTCCGGTGGACTTTCCGACAAAGAGTACGGAGGAGCTCCGCTTAGTGCACCAACATCGGGGCGTACAATAGGTCTGACTGGTAGTGCTATTACCGGTTTAGAGGTGGGCGAGGCCCAACCCACCGCTTCCATTTGCCACTACGGAGGTATCCTGGGAGGTTAGGTTCCAGAAAGGGGGAACTAAAGGTCTGTGTGCATAGAGTCTAGTAGGTGTGTTGCACTTGCATGATTTACATCATAGAATATTTGCATGTCATAACATAACCATTGCATTTAACCCTTGACACCTATTGTATAAATTGGTATAGGATTTTTTATACAATAGACCCTGCAAAATAACCCCTTGGTATATAAGCTCGCGTGAGCGTGCTTATAAGTTAAGGTTTTTATTCTGTAGATATATACTTTCTTGCTAGAAAACCGACACCCTATCGTATAAATTGATATGAGACTCTTTATACGATAGGAGCCTTGCAAAAGATCCCTTAGCTTATGAGTTTTTATATAAGTTAAAGTTACTTATTTCTTGTTCAGTTTTTCATACCTTTATTACTGCCATATATACTTATAGAATTGTTAGATTAGTTTTGCTGTCATCTGCTTCTTATTCATTCTCCACCCTTACTACCTCTCCTTTCCATCTCCCCGCTCGGTGCCTAGGAGCCATCGGGGAATGGGTGGGGGATGATAGGACTTAGTCTTTTAGACTAACTGTTTTCGAATAACATCATTTTAGGGGACCGTAGAGCCCAGCATGGAGGAGCAGCCCCGAAGGTCGGCACGCTTGGACATGGGATAGTCTAGCACTGGAGTTCAGACAGCTGAGACTGTGAGTCCCGATCGTTAGTAGATGTTTAGTTTTTTTTGCTTCCGCGCTGAGTGATATGTAGTGATGATATTGATGTAACAGGCATGAGACCTATTTTCAGTACCTTTAATATTATTTCTGCGCACTCTCCCTTCATGGAGATTATTTACTATATATGTGATTTCTGTGGACATGTTTATTTACTATATTTTATGTGATCGATTTGGTCGTCAGGATTGGCGTTTTGTAGTTATGACCTTCCCTGGCGTGAAAGTGTCACCGCAAAGAGGCGATTCTGGGCCTAAGAACCCGTGGTTCTAAAAAGAAAAGGGGGGTGGGGGTGGGTCTTACAAGTGGTATCAGAGGAGACCTCGATCGAAAAACAATAGTCCACAAAACCTGAATCACCCCAGCGCAAGTTTAGTTTGGGTACAAATTAAGCAGCGAAAGCGGTGGTGTGCCCATATGGGGGATCACATGTAAATTTTCCACTTTTAATTAGGTTTGAGTCGATTACTTACAAATGGCTTTTGTTACGCAGCCTTTGGCACAACCAACACCACAGGGAGGAGTTTAGGAGACTCTGAATGTTGCACCACCTCCCCCGGTTCCAACTCCGTTCTTACAGTCGGATATGGGGCGGACTCTGACAGCCATACTGGAGACTTTCAGTGCCCAACAAGTTTTGACTCTATAGCAAAACCTGGGGGCCAATTGGTTGAGTATTTTCCGAGGATTCTCCCCCATCCTACTTGGGGACAGAGTCGGTCGTTCAGACAGAGGAGTGGCTGGACATCATTTATGAGATGCTGACCGGGATACGGTGCCCATGGGAGGAGAGGGTGCCTTTGGTGGTCTCTTGCTTGGAGTCCCATGCCAAGAGATGGTGGAAGACATCACTGGACATGATGTTTGCTGATAGAGAGGTTGCAGAGATTTCTTGGGAGGAGTTCAGGGCCGCACTATTTGAGTATTTTGTTCCGTAGTTGGCCAGATATGAGCTAGAAGACAGATTCCTACAGTTGAGGCAGGGCAGCAAGACAGTGGTGGAGTACCACCAGGTGTTCAATCATCTAGCCCGGTTCACAGACTCCTATCAGCTGGATGAGGCAGGATAAACCAAGAGGTTTTACAAGGTCTTACGAGAGGATCTGATAGAGGCTCTGCTATTCATATCCGACAGGCCTATTCCTCGGATATTGGAGATGGCGAAGATAATTGAGGCAGATTGGCACACTACTCGAGGCCGGAAGCGTCCAACTGAGGATCAGGGTCGGGGAGCCAGAAATGATCAGCGACGGGGCCGCAATGCTGATGGGAGAGATGTGAGAAGGGCAGAGGATAAGCCTCTTCAGGAGGTGAGACAGGAGCCGAGGGAGCTGGTGGTAATGGCTCCTCAACCTCTCTAGATGCGGGAGCTGCAGAGACCCGATGGTATGGCATATCCCCCTCCCAAGTGCTACTACTATCATCAGGTGGGGCATATCCGGAGAAACTGCCCCATGAAGGGGGAACCACTACCAGCACCACCGGCTGCCCCGCCTGCTCAGCAGTTTGGAGGCTAAGAACGTGGCCGAGGACGTGGATACCAGGGCAGAGACCGCAGGCAGGAGAGGGAGCAAGTGTATGCACTGGATCTTGCTCAACCTCGAAACTCGGAGCAAGTGATCACAAGTACGCCAGTAAATTTTAAGTTCTTTTTTTCCTAAAAGGATAGACTCATGGATATAAAATTGATAGACTAGGAAGGAAAAACAGTAACTAGATTTCTAAGATATTTAACAATCCCAGGCATAGTCTTCATCAGCGGCAAACCCGAATATACTTTATTCGATACGGGTGCTTCACACTCGTTCGTGTCGGAGGCCTTAGTGGAAGGACTAGAAGATGTGGAATGATTTACTAGCTTGGTGAGGAGGGTGCGTCTACCCGACGGATCGGAGCTATTCACCTCTGCCCACTGCAACATGGAGGCGGAGATCGGCGGAAAGGTATTCGAAGCATCAACGACAATCATAAGGATGCCAGTCTTCGATCTGATCCTGGGCATGACGTGGTTACAGTGGAACCATGCCCAGATTGACTGTCTGGAGAAGAGGGTCACCTTGAAGCATGGGGATTCCTATGTCGTCATCGAAGGTATTTCATTTACCACCCCTCTCTTTTTGTCATCCGTACAGGCCGTCAAGGCTCACTTGTAGGGAGAAGAGGTATACCAGGTGCTGTTCGAGATGGCCGAGGCCAAGGATTCCATCTCTAGTATTCCAGTGGTGCGGGATTTTGCTGACGTGTTCCCAAAGAAGCTTCCAGAGCTACCCCCACATCGGGAAAAGGACTTCCAGATACAGCTCGTACCGGGAGCTATGCCGGTGTCGAAGGCTCCCTAGTGGATGGCTCCCAAGGAGCTGCTGGGGTTTAGGAGTCAGTTGAAGGAATTGGTGGAGGCTGGGTTCGTTAGACCGAGTTCCACGCCTTGGGGAGCTCCGGTAATATTCTTCAAGAAGAAGGACGGGTCGCTCTGACTATGCATTGACTATCGAGCACTGAACAGACTGACATTCCGGACTTCCTATCCACTCTTGAGGATAGACGAGTTGTTTGATAAGTTGGAGGGAGCCCACTTGTTCTCAAAGTTGGATATAAGATTGGGTTACTACTAGATGTGCATTCATGAGGATGATATCCCGAAGACAGCCTTCAGTAGTAGATACAGACTTTATGAGTTTACCGTGATGCCCTTCGGGCTGACGAATGCGCCCTCAGCCTTCATGAGTTTGATGAACCGGGAGTTCGAGCCATACCTCAACCAGTTTGTCAATGTATTTATTGATGACATCATCATCTATTCAAGAATGAAGGAGGAGCATACAGATAATCTGGATTTGACGCAGGGGAAGCTCAGGGAGCATCAGCTTTACGCCAAGTTTAACAAATGACAGTTTTGGCTGACAGAAGTGTCATTTCTGGGCCATATTATCAGTGGACAGGGACTGGCGGTAGACCCCACAAAGATTCAGGCAGTGCGGGACTGGCCTCAATTGAAGACGGATACAGATGTTCGGAGTTTCCTAGGATTGGACGGATATTACCGGAAGTTTGTGCATGAGTTTTCTCAGATAGCCCTCCCACTTACATCGTTGACAAAGAAGGATGTTCCATTTGTTTGTACGCCGCGGTGTGAGGCGATCTTCCAGGAGTTGAAGAGCCGGTTTACGTCGGCCCCAATCCTCACCCTTCTATCTCGGAAGGAGGGCTTTCAGGTGTATGTGGATGCGTCTTTTCAGGGAATGGGTGTTGTACTGATGCAGCATGGTCATGTGATAGCATACGCCTCACGACGCCTGAAGAAGCATGAGCAGAACTACCCTATTCATGACCTGGAGATGGGGGAAGTAGTGTTCTTGCTAAAGATTTGGAGACATTACCTCTATGGAGTGCACTGTGACATATTTTCGGAACATAAAAAATATGAAATATGTTCATATGCAGAAGGAGCTGAACGTTCTCCAAAGACGATGGGTGGAGTTCTTTTCAGATTATGAGTACACGATTCACTACCACCCAGGGAAGGCGAATGTGGTGGCAGACGTGCTAAGACGGAAGGCTACAATCTTAGGAGCAGGACCTCAATTGATGGCCATGGAGTTGGTTCAGATGTTAGACAAGATGTAGATATCCCTAGTGTCCGAGGATCACCCAGAGCTATACCGGGAATAACTATCGTCGTTGGTTGCCACCGATGACATTCAGGATCGTATCAGAGCTGAGCAGAGGAAAGACGACAAGCTGGAGCAGTGTTCAGATCCTTGGAGCAGGCATGGATGGGGAATATACAAAGAGAGACAGGATGATATGCTTCAAAGGCAGAGTGTACATACCGGCTGGGGACGGAATCCGGGAGGACATCATGACTGAGGCTCACTACAGCAGGCACTCAATGCACCCAGGCATCACAAAGATGACGGCCGACCTGAAGAAGATGATGTACTGGCCGGTCATGAAGAGGGACATTACCTACTTCGTGACCCACTACAAGTCCTGTCAGTTGGTGAAGACAGAGTGTAGGAACCCGACCGGACTGTTGCAGCCACTTCCGGTGCCGGAGTGGAAGTTTGATGATATCGCGATGGCCTGCATACATGGGCTTCCCCGATCGTAGATGGGGAACGATTTGATCTGGGTGATCGTTGACCAGCTGACGAAGGTAGCCAGATTTATCCCGATCAGAAAGGATGACTCGGTTGGTGTGCTGATTCGGAAGTTTATGGAGCAGTTCATCCGTTATCATGGCATACCAAGGATGATCGTATCAGATCGGGATGGACGGTTTACGTCCAAGGAGTGGCGATCAGTGCAGACTTACTTGGTCACTCGGCTGACATTCAGTATAGCTTTTCAGCCCCAGACTGATGGGCAGACGGAACGCACCAATCAGACTTTGGAAGATCTACTGCGACTTTGCATATTGGATCGCGGTGAGCTGTGGGAGACGCAGCTACCATTTATAGAGTTCTCATACAACAAAAACCACCAGTCCAGCATCGGCATGGCCCCTTATGAGGCTCTAAATATACGGAGATGCAGGACACCTCTGTCTTGGATACAGGACGAGGATCCGAAGGTACTGGGCTCATATTTTGTTGAGGACACCAAGGCTTGGGTGAGGCTAATACGGGATCAGATGTCAGAGGCTCAGAGCAGATAAGCTAAGTATTACGACGCTCGGCATCGTCAGGTGGAGTTTCAGGTGGGGGACCAGGTATTCTTGAAGATCCGACCGAAACATGGACTTTCACGGGTGCGTGGTCGGAAGAAGAAGCTCAGCCCAAGATATATGGGGCCTTACAGGATACTGGAGCGGATCGGTTCCTTAGCATACAGGCTGGAGCTACTGCCAAAGCTGGAGGGTTTGCACGACGTGTTCTACGTATCCTCTCTTAGGAGGGTTCTACTATGCCCGGAGCAGCAGATTACGACCATGGATGGGCCGGTAGCCACTGATCGATCAGTTCACCTAGAACCAGTCTAGATTGACGACAAGGGGATACGGGTCTTGTGACGCAAGAAGGTCCCGTTGGTCAAGATCTTGTGGAGAAATCATGGGCAGGAGGAGCACACATGGGAGCCACAGGAATTGATGCAACAAAGGTAACCAGAGCTCTTCAGTTAGGTATTCCTTACAACCTCTCGGGATGTTATAATTTATTTTTCATACCTGAAAACTCGTAGGCCTAACTCGAATTTCGGGGACGAAATTTTTTGTTTATGTATTGGGATTTGTAACATCTCTCAGACAACGAGACCCCCTAGGAGTGGTTTTGTCGTGACTAGGTCATGACAAAACCATAGGAAGCCCAAGAACACTAAGTGGACTTAGGAATATAGGTGAGATCACTATAGTCTGCAAATAGTAGATTCCTAAACCCTAGTTAGGATGATAATTGGGCTTTGCCATGACTCCAAGACCACACCATGACCTCACCAATCTATTGAAAGGTGTTAAGGATCCATTGGAGTCAACCCAGTGTTGCCAAGTTGACCTAGGACCATCCTAGGCCTAAATTAGGCAAGGTGCCCTAACTAGGGGCAATGTGCCCCTAAAAAGCCCAACCAACCTACTAGTGTCTTCCTAGACTTAAAGTGGGGTCAATGGGTCACCAAAGATCCATTGGGGTCAACTCTATAGCCTGAGTTGACCCAAGCCAACCCAAGCCCTAAAGTGGTCAAAGTGCCCTAACTAAAGGGCAAGTGACCTTCAGAGTGCAACGTTAACCCTACACAACTCTTCCTAGACCTTAGGAGAAGCCATGGGGTCACCAAGGACCCCTTGGGGTTAACCTAAATGGTCATGTTGACCAAAGCCAACTCTACCCCTAACTTGGTCAAAGTGCCCTAACTAAGGGTCAAGTGACCCCCAAGATGCCCAACCAACCCTACCCAAGCCTTTCTAGACTTTAGGGGAAGCCAATGGGTCACCAAGGACACATTGATGGTGACTCAAAAGGTCAAATTGACCAAGGTCAACCCTAGTCTAGGTTTAGGTCAAATTAGCCCAAATGCGCTAACCCAAGCTCAAAGCCATTTCCCCCACTTGGGCTAACCTCATTTTTATTATTCATATGGGTCAGTGGGGTGCCAAAAGGCTGGAGGAGGGATCAAAATTCGGCCATGGTGAGTAGGAGAGAGAAAGCTCCATTTTTCCATTTAATGGAGGGGAGAGAATGTGAGAAAAAAGGGCCATTCATGGCCAAGGGAGACCAAGAGCCTCTCCAATTGGTGGATAAATTCTCCCTCTTCAGTTTTGAGAAGTTGAATAACCATAACCAGCCACCAAAGTGGCTGAATTTTATTTCTCCCATAAGGAAGTGAGAGAAAGAGGAGAGAGAAAGGCATTAATGGCCATGGGAGAGCAAGAGTCCGTCTTCAATTGATTCCAAAGTCTACATTCATCTTCCCCTCATTATTTAGAGGATACCAAAGGTTTTTCTCAGCTTTTACGTGGCTAAATTCATAAAACCACCTTGGACAAAATGAGAGTTTAGTGGTCATTAATGACCATTGCATGCTAGACCCTTCCCCTCCCCCATTTGGCTCTTTTAAAAGCTTCACCAAGGTTAGGGGAGACATTTCCACCCTTTACCTAAATAAACCAAGCAAGTTGGTTGTGTAGTTGCAGAGCACCAAAATGCTCCACCACCGGCAATGCCGCACCACCACCACACTCGTCGGCAAGCTCGCTTAAAGGTCCTCCTCTACTCCTCACTTCGTGGATTAGATCTTTAAATCTTTTAGGAGAGAAATCGGGCTCAATTGAGCCCGATCGGGTGAGAGAAATTTCAAATTTTTCCATGGATTTTCAACCTTGCGGGATCGCCGAAAACTGCCCCTCCGGCGGCCGTGCCGCTGCCCGACGATAGCACCCACCTCAACGAAGGTGGGGGCGGTGATGGACAGCCAGAGAGGTGGTCGGGAAATGGGCTTGGAATGAGCTCCAGATCGTCCAATCATGGCCCTTGGCTGGAGGAAGAAGATGACAAGGAGCCACTTGATATGCTTTAAGATTCATGCTGATCTGGATTTATTTAATTCCTTTTTATTAATTTCTATCCTGTTTACTAGGGCGTTTTAAATTAAATATTAAAAATATCTAGATTCCCCTACAGAAAAAGTGACCAACATGAAAATTGTAGCCCTTGAAGTCTAATTTAATTTCAACCAATTTGGGTACGTGGTTAGATCACAGCACTCAGTTTGGTGAGGTCTATACCTATGCTAGAACAAACATTATTTTGTGTGCCCCCATCAATCCATCTATCCAATTGACTTGAAATTCTATATGGGCATCACTCTTACCTATCATAGAACATATCTAAAAATGGGAATTTTTGGAGATAGGATTTCTATAGTTTTTTGTAATTATTTAATAATCCTAGAATAATTTAATTAGGGGGCCTAATTACTTTCAAATTCTCCTAAATATTGGTGAAAGGTTATTGTGGTCAATATAGTTCACTGTACAAATTTTCATCCCATTTGGAGATTATTTAGTTTGGAAATAAGTAAACCCCAAGTTGGACCAAAAATTGGTATTTAGGTCAAAGTGTCCCTTGTGGGTTTAAGTGGCCAAATCACCTCAGCAGAGGTTGAAAATTGGGCCACTGATTTGTTATGTTAGTAAGCTCCCTCACATGGATTCTGGGGTGGATTAGGGTGGAGTTTCCATAGGACCCAAGTTCAAACCTTAAGGTTGAACTTTGGGGGCTTGTGAGGGACATAGGGTGTTATGTCCTTGGATGGACTTGGGATTTAGTCCATGTGATCCTAGGGTGGTGAAATGCCCTAGGGAGAGATATGTTGGTAATTGGACACATGCACCCCACCTAAACCCCTTAGTAAGTATTTAGGTTCTTAAACACTAGAAATTATTTAATGATTCATATGACCTTGAATATTGGTGGTACTTTGGTAAGGTCAATTTCATTGTATTATTAGCCTCTGGGATTTATCTTAGGTTGTTTAGATATCAGTAGATCACCCTTTTAAGTTATAGTTTCCATAATGCGCTTTTTTATGATAATGATGTATTTATGATTTATGTGTCTTAGAATGGTTTGAAACTATGGAAAAGCTAATAAGATCTCATGTAGTTGCACTTGTAATTTATTTGTGGTGGTTGAAGCTTCCTTTGTAGTAGTTCATTTGTAATGAAAATTAGTGCATCTTACCTTGATAAATAGGAAATAAATACAATGGCTTGCTGGAATATTGTGATACTTAGCCAGAGAACATTTTGGGGCATTTAGAAGCATGAAAAATGGTTAAATGTTGTTTAATTTAGATTACAAGGGTGTGTCTTCATAAAGTACCTTATGATGGTTTTTCTTAGGATAATCTTTTACCTGGTTTGCTGACTTTGGAATTTCATGAAACTTAGGCAGTGCAGTTTTATGATCATAATGTAGCTCTGTTAATTTTTGAGGAATTTGTGGACTAGTATTTTTGGTACTTCTTTCAATACCCCTATTTATATGAATTGTTTTGGATTACATTTTTAGAGGTTAAATGTTTTGTGAAAGTTTATGATATTTAGTATTCACTGATATCTTGTTATTCTACAATGTTCATAATTTTTGTATGGTCATACCCTAACTAAATCTAGAGCTTCATGTTCAAATCACCCATGAATTATTTTTGGAAAAACTTAAATAAATATAAAATATAATTGAAAAATTATAAATTTATGGATTTAGATTGAATATATAAGGGTAGACCTTCAATAAATATATTAGGGAATTTGGATGAAAATTTGGAGTACCTCCTCTAATGTACATCATATAGCATGGGTTGGTCTGCATTTAGTAAACCTGCGAAAATAGTGTTAACATGGGGAATGGTCGTAGGGAGGTGGGATTGTGGTTTACTGATTTTAGGGAAGTGGATTGGAGTATACCATTGGAAGCTGGGATGAGTAGGTTGTAGATTTGTCTAAGATTAGGTGGTGCTCAGGATCGATGAAAGATCGTCTTTGCTGTGGAGGGAGAGAGGGTCAAAACACGTTAGGGTTAGAAGTAGTGTAATACTAAAGGGATCGAGAATTGGGTATTAACCAATAATAATAAGTGCCTTGCGAAAGGGAACGATGGGCTTCAGCTACCATCAGAGTTCATAGTGCCCTTTGAGAGCCCTTCACGGGGAATACCGGGGGCAGTCCTGTGCTAACCTAAACTGTAGGCAAAATAAACTGCAAGAGTAACTAGTATAACTAGAGATTCACTTTCACTCACCTCGATGTCTCCGGATGTTAGGTTGGGTCACTCGGGCAGTAGACTTGGTGGATTTGGTGATGGGCAGGTTGTCCCGGCGAGCATTGGCTCGGTTGTTGTTTGTGATGGACGGGATGGTCCAGGGAGATTTGGCTCGGTAGCTGATACATAAAGTTGCATGTGCATAAAGTATAAGGTGGTTGGTCTTCGGTATTGGAGGGTCGATGCACCGAAACCAATATGTTAACTCGGCAAGTGTTGTTTTGCACTTTGCTAAGTTAAGTCCGGTGGACCTGCCGGCAAAGAGTATGCAGGAGCTCCGCTTAGTGCACCAGCATCGAGGCATACGATAGGTCTGATTGGTAGTGCTATTACCGGTTTAGAGGTGGGCGAGGCCCAACCCACCGCTTCCGTTTGCCACTACGGAGGTATCCTGGGACGTTAGGCTCCAGAAAGGGGGAACTAAAGGTCTTTGTGCACAGAGTCGAGTGGGTGTATTGCACTTGCATGATTTACATCATAGTATATTTTCATGTCATAGCATAACCATTGCATTTAAACCTTGACTCCTATTGTATAAATTAGTTTGGGGCTTTTTAAACAATAGGCCCTACAAAACGACCCCTTGGTTTAAAAGCTCGCGTGAGCGTGCTTATAAGGTAAGGTTTTTATTCTGTAGATATATACATGTATGCTAGAAAACCCACACCCTATCATATAAATTGGTATGAGACTCTTTATACGATAGGATCCTTGCAAAAGATTTCTTAGCTTATGTGTTTTCATATAAGTTAAGGTTACTTATTTCTTGTTCAGTTTTTCATACCTTTATTACTGCCATATATACTTATAGAACTGTTAGATTAGTTTCACCATCACCTGCTTCTTGTTCATTCTCCACCCTCACTACCTCTCCTTTCCTCCTCCCTGCTTGGTGCCTAGGAGCCATGGGGGAATGGGTAGGGGATGATAGGACTTACTCTTTTTGACTAACAGTTTTCGAACAACATCATTTTAGGGGACCGTGGTGCCCAGTATGGAGTAGCAGCCCCGGAGGTCGGCACGCTTAGAGATGGGACAGTCTAGCACCGAAGTTCAGACAGCTGGGACTGTGAGTCCCGATCGTTAGTAGATGTTTAGTTTTTTTGCTTCCGCGCTGAGTGATATGTAGTGAGGATATTGATGTACCGGGAATGAGCCCTATTTTCAATACCTTTATTATTATTTCTGTGGACTCTCCCTTCATGGAGATTATTTACTATATATGTGATTTCTGTGGACATGTTTATTTACTATATTTTCTGTGATCGATTTAGCAGGCAGGATCTGCGTTTTGTAGTGATGACCTTCCCGGGCGTGAAGGTGTCACCACAAAGCGGAGATTCTGGGCCTAAGACCCCATGGTTCTAAAAAGAAAAAAAGGTGGTCTTACAACATCGCCACGAAGAAAACCATAGTATAGATCTCAAGACAACATTGGCACATTGGATTCAACTAGATAATTCTAGATTGAAGCTGTTGAACAACCTTTAGGAAGAATTTTCAATCCTAAATAAACTCTAACATGTCCTACATAAATGTTGAGGAATGGTTGTAAGAGTGAGATTTAACCACATCATCAAAGCGTATAACGCTTAACAAGGCTAGATAGCAAAATCGAGAACATGAAAATTATAAATTAAATTAGACAAGGGATCCAAACAACACTATATTCAGCAAGTTGTAAATAATGATAACAAGAAGTTAGAAATTTCTGCAAATCTTATTAAAGAAGGGAAGAGAAGGAGGAAACCATCACTTGCCTTGGTTTTACCAGAGAAGACCTCCAAATCGCATCATGGAATAGATCGGGACCAAGAAAGATGAGGGAAAAATGAAATCTAACAAAAATGGCCAAAAATATGAGTTATGGCCGAAAACCCTTGTGAGAAAAACTAAAGAAATGGGAAAGATTTTACCACAATGGCGTAGCTCTCGATGAGAGCTTTCCGAATCTATATTTTGTTGAAGATTTCGAGCATCGGAGCGCCGTCGGCGGCCACCAGAAGATTCACGAACGTACGTTCTCTCTCTCTCTCGCTCACGCCTCTCTGGTTCAGGAAGAAGGAAGAAAATCGGCCTAAGGAGGATAAGAAGAAGTTTATCCTATTTATATATATATATATATGTATATATATAATATCAAAATAAATAGCATATTTGATCATTACACTTAAAGAGAGAGTCAAGGATCGGCTGAACCGGAATTCTCGTGACGAAGCAAGGATTTCTCGAGAGCAGCTGAATTTCTCGAGAAGGGCCGGATTTCTCGAGAGCAAGATTGGATCACTCGAGAACAAGATGAGGACTTTCTCTAGAACAGGATGAAGCTTTCTCGAGAACAGGGCAAGGCTCCACTTGAGAATAACATGCCTTCTCGAGAAACACCTCTCAAGAACAACAGGACTTCTCGAATACTGAAATGGGTTTCTCGAGAACCAGGAGGACATTCCTCGAGTTCAGGAAAAAAATTCTCGAGTAAAGAGGGAAATTTCTCGAGTGAAGGAGGTAACTCGAGAAATGAAGGAGGGATTTTTCTAGTACCCGAGAGGCAAATTCTCTAGTACAAAGGGCAGATCTCGAGAACAAAAGAATATTACTCGAGCACTAACTAACATATGGAGAAGTAAAAGGGACTTCTCGAGAGCATGACTGCACATCACAGGAACGATAAGGTACGTCTCGAGAACAAACTCGTATTACTCGGGTACAAAAGTGGACCTCTCGAGAACTAGAAGCGTTACTCGAGAGCTAGAGGAATTTTTCTCGAGTACAATAAAAGGCATTCTCAGGACTCAACAAACTACTCAGGAACAAGTCCCGACCTCTCGATAAACGAAGGGTCAAAGTCCCGAGTACACAATGATCTATCTCGAGGACAAGGCTGTCCATCTCGAGTACTAAGCAGGGTAAATTTCAGAAATTCTAATTTGACTAACATCCGGGCTAAATTGTAACTCTACGAATTTAGAGCGAGGACAACCCGATAATCCGACATACCATTCTTGAGACACAACAACAGATGCTTACACAAGCAAAAATCACCACAAGGGTCCTAACACACGCCGAGATTCCAAAATGCTCGGATCGCAAAAAAATTGGACAAGTTCAAAGCCTCAAAACCTCATCCTTTAAATCAAGTAAGACATTCAACTCGATCAAAACCCCAAAATTCGGTCAACCAGACCGAACTGATGCAAAAACGCACAAACGGTGTGGTGCCGTCAACAAAACGTAAGAAGGAGGTAACTCCCCGATGTCATAAATATGACGACACCAAATCAAGAATAACATTAGAAAATCGAGGGCATTACAGTCACACCGCCTAAAAGGATGTTTCATCCCGAAACTTATCACAACACTACGACATAATCAATACGAAAAACCCAAATATTACCAAAAACCTGAAGACATAACTAAATAAGGGAAGATATACAGATGAGATTCTCTCATCGCCGACTCCAATTCCCATGTTGCGCTCTCGACGCCTTGATTTCGCAAAAGAACTTTAACCATGGGGATGGTATTGTAACACCCCCATATCCCTATTTGGGTTCAGATTTGGTGACACTGCATGGGACACGGGCGTGTCCCAGGGCATGTCGTTCTCGGGTTGAGTGGCCTCTCGAGTGCTCGACGAAATGTACTTGAGAAGCACTCGAGAAGAGAGAACACGTCCGGATACACGGGCGTGTCAGGGGGCATGTCCTCCTCGGGGTAGTCGAACTCCATTCGACGAATACACGACGGGGCAGGTCTATAGCCGTGTAAGGGTACACGACCGGTGACACGGGCATGTCACTGTCCATGTCGTTCTCCGAATCAGCACGGGAAATGCGTGTGCTGGTGGACATGGGTGTGTATTGGGGTACAAGGCCTGAGACACGGGCGTGTCCCATGGCGTGTCCTGCTCTGGTTAAGTTGATGTTGTGCTGTGTGCGGTACACGGCTTCTAGACAAAGGCATGTCGGCCATGACACGAGCATGTAGGATGTGATACGGGTGTGTCACATGGCCGTGTACTGTTTGGATTTGAGTCGGTTGTGTACCACTTAAGGGACACGGCGTGCGACACGGGCATGTCACAGGGCGTGTCAGGCCGTGTTCAGCCTTTTTCTGGGCAAATCAAGGTCGTTCATTTCCCTTATCCTGGACCCAAGGGTCCAGGCCCTTCCCTGCTCATTAAAAGGCTGAGGATGGATGGATTCTTCTTCATTCATGCTTTGCCATTCTCTTTCTAAGGGCTAGAGAGAGGAGAGCAAGGGAGGAATAAGGGAGGAGCAAACCAACTGCTGGAGGAGCTGCAAAGTGTGGAATCAAGATCCGAGATCGGATTCGTGGAGGTAAGGCCGTGGCGGTGATTTCCATCTGGCTAGTTCATGGCTCCAAAGAGATCGTCAAGGATAACGATCTCCTTCTTGGACAATCGAATTCCTTTCTTTATGTATATGCATGTAATCCTCCACCAAGAGGTGGACCTCGTAAGTGATTCCAAGTTGAGTTTGCATCTAGAGCCAGAATTGAGTAGTACGGTGTAGGCATGCTGTGTGAAGCCCACCCGGACCGTTAGTCTGGATTGGTGATGATCATGTGTGAACCGGAGAAGTATCCGTGTCTTGTATGGATGTGCGTGAATTATGGTTGTATTCTCCTTTTATTGTGAGCTCTGCATGAGCTGTGTGCTGATCTTGGATGCTATGCATAAGCTCCTTGTGGTGTGAGCGCGTTGAGCGCTATTTGCTATGGAATAGCGGAAAGTTGTGTCTAATCAGGAGGGAAAGCTGACCAGCGTCACGTGGTGCGCTACTGATGGTTTGAGCACGAGAAAAGGCTGACCTGCCCCTGGTTGTTTTGGGAGATCGATGGGTGGCAATGCCTGGTGTACGCAAGACAGAAACGGCTTGCTGCACTACAGTTGTGGGTCGATCTGGTAATGCTCAAGTTTACCATGAAGTTCTCACCTCTGAGTGGTTTGGGAGGAATGTCGCCAGCATGCGTGTTGGTAGACTAGGATCAGACAACCAACATGTTAATGACCTCTAATCGGTGGTGTTGCTACGGAGTACGACACACCGTAATGTGCACTGAGTGCACGGAGCGTCTGGCGGAGGCTGGCGTTTGTGATACTATTGTGCCAGCGAGCAATTGTTTGTGATTGGTAGATATTATGAGTGCAATGCATACAGGGAAGGAACCACTGCCCCGGGTAAGGGGTAGCATCATTATAATTAGTCAGCTAAAGCTCACCATTGCTTTGTTTGCAGCCCTTGGGATGGATATCTAATTGCATGTACTGATGAATTGATTTGATTTGAGTGGAATGAAGACCTGCTACTTAAAGGCCCTCGAAGGCCGTGCGAAGAACTCTTGGATTTCATGTGTGGCCGGCCTGCATGCCAATATATGAAATTGTATATATTTGTAAAGAGCAACATGTAAGGCCGTAAGGCCATGAGCATGTGTGTGTTGTATACATTCCTTTTTTATATATAAATGTGGCATTTAAAAATTTAGTGTAGATTCATGTGCTTGAGTTCCTATAACTTAACATGTTGCCCTAGAATGCTCTGAGTTAGGGTGCGAGTAGAACAAGATTTGATATTCATACATAATTCTGCCATTTGTCTTTGAAATATATATGGTTTGGGGCCCTAGCTGAACCCACCGTTATATTCCATGGGATGAGTGGAGGCATTACAAAGTGGTATTAAAGCCAGGTTTGAGATTTATGGGAGGGAGAACATGGGCCCCGCCTGGACCCACCATTATATTCCTTGGTACGAGTGGAGGCATTACAGGTATTTCTCTGGAACACTCGTTCTTGAGAATCCAAAATACGAACAGGTTCCTCCACGTATGCAAGGCTTGGCTGAATCTGGGGCACCGAGTCAAGGACTTGACGATCACAACAAACACACTTCTACAACTGGCTCACGTGAAACACATCATGGACACCAAGGAAGGTAGCAGGCAACTCCAGCCTATAAGCTGACACTCCAATGCGCTCCAGAATCTAAAAAGGTCCCACATACCAGGGGTCTAACTTGTGATTCCTTCCAAATCTTTTAAAACCAGACATCGGAGCAACTTTCAAAAAAACCAAGTCCCTAAACAGCGAACACCAGATCAACCCTTCGTTGATTAGCATATTTCTCATATGCTCTTGTGTTACACAGAGCGTTTCTAGAATATGAGTCACAGCACAATTAGTTTGTTCAAGTGCTTCCGGACCTAGCAACGGTCTCTCACCAAACTCAGCCCAAAACAAAGGAGTCCTACAACTCCTCCCATATAAGGCCTCAAACGGGGCCATCTGCAGACTTTCTTGATAACTATTATTCTAAGCAAACTCCATGAGTCTGAGACGCTCATCCCAAGCGCCACCGTGATCCAAAATATAACACCTCATCACATATTCCGCGATCTGATTTACTCTTTCCGTCTGACCATTCGTCTGCGGATGATATGCGGTGGAATATCTCAAATCGGTACCCAACCCCTCCTGTAAACTTTTCCAAAAATGAGACGTAAATCTATAGTCTCGATCTGATATGATGCTGACAGGCACTGCATGTAATCTGATGACCGCATCAAGGTATAACTCAGCTATCTTCTTCATAGAATACCCAATCTTAAAAGGCACAAAGTCAGCACATTTAGTCAATCTATCAACTATCACCCAAACAGAGTCATACCCAAGGGGAGATCTCTGTAAACCGGTGATGAAATCCATCGAAATTCTCTCCCACTTCCAAGTAGGAATATCAAATGATGTCAATTTACCTCCATGCCTTCTTTGGTCGGCTTTAAAACGCTGACATGTATAACATTCCGACACAAACTTCGCTATATCATTCTTCATTCCTGACCACCAAACAATCTGCTTTATATCTTATACATTTTAATGGAACTAGGATGGTAGGCAACACTGGAACCATGAGCTTCAGTGCAAATCTTAGCCCGAATATCACCAAAAGAGGGAATGCAAAATCTACCCCAATACTTCAGAGTATCTAACTCATCCAAAGAGAAATCAGGTAGCTCTCCATTCTTAGTTCTATTCCGGAGATGTAACAAATCAGGATCATCCTTCTGGTGCGCTCTAGTTAGGGAAATCTAAGAGGGATCTTCTGCTTCCAAACTAGCAGACACAGTACTTGACGTACCATAGAAAAGTTAACGTAGTAGCTGATGCTTTGAGTAGAAAGACCGCCAAAATTTTTAATCTGCCTGTACAGTCCTTGGTAGAAGAATTATTGTTGATGGACATTGAGGTTAGGAGTAGTACTGTGCCTGCTAGTTTGGAAGCAGAAGAGCCCTCTTAGATCTCCCTCAAAGATTTTTCCGAAGTCAGGAAGCTCTGGCATGGGAGCTCTAGTCAACTTTTCTTTGATACGAGAAAAGGCACACTCCACTTTGTCGGTCCAAATAAAATGACCCTTTTTAAGACAGTCGTTCATGGACAAAATGAGAGCTCTAAAGTTCCTAATAAACTGCCAATAAAACGAGGCTAACCCGTGGAAACCACAAGCTTCAGTGATTAGTCTTTGAGCTAGGCCACACACTAATTTCTTGGATCTTTTCAGGATCAACCTTAATTCCTTCGGCCGACACAATATACCCAATAAGGTCAAACTATCGGTCAAAAATACACATTTCTTAAGGTTCACGTAAAGCTTATCTTCTAAAAGGATCCGAAGCATCTGACGTAAGTGCTCAAGATGTTGGTCGGTGCTATAAACTAAGATGTCATCGAAGAAAGCGACCACACAAACTCCCATCAAAGGGCAAAGAACTTGATGCACGAGTTGCATAAAGGTACTAGGGGCGTTGGAGAGGCCGACATGCATCACAAGCCACTTGTAGAGTCCTTTGTGGTCATAAAGGCAGTCTTCCATTCATCCCTGGGCCGGATCCAGATTTGCTCGTAGCCGCTCTTGAGAACAATCTTAGAAAAAACCTGGGACCCACTGAGCATGTAGATCATATCATCCAATCGAGGGATCGAAAAACGATACTTAGTGGTAATTTTGTTGATGACTCAACTATCCACACATATACATCAAGTTTCATTTTATTAGGGGCGAGGAACACCTGAACAGCGTAGGGACTCATACTTTCCCTAATATGACCCTTTTTGATTAGGTCAGTGACTCAATGGTGGAGCTCCTCGTGCTCTTTAGGATTCATACTATCGTATGGTAAATGAGTTATTCTAACACCTGGTATAAGATCAATACAATGTTGTATATCACGCATGAGAGGAAGATGATCTGGTTGCTCCTCGGGCATAATAGAATAAAACTCAGAAATAAGAGGGCGCACTAAACATGAAATCTCCGTGGACTCCCGACTGGAATCTATACCAGCTATAATATAAGCAACTTCACTTACCTTCAACTCCTCCTGGAATCGGGGACCAGTAATTAACATGTGGGCTGAAGGAAAGGAAATCACAGCAATAAGTGAAGTCGTGCTACTAATGCACGAGGAATGTTCCAAGGGTTTAGGCAGGGGCCCGCTCATCTGGGAAGAAGAACAAACGATCATGCGCCCACTATGTTCAAAAGTGTACAAATTCCTCGCCTCGTCATGAACTATGTGCTTATCAAACTGCCATGGTTGGAATGGCCCTCATGCCATCAAAGAACGAAAAATCCAACTTGACGTACCATGGAAACGTTCCGGCCTCATGATGGTGGCTGGAGTGGCCCTCTTGGAACGAGTATTCTTACATGGAATTTTGGTTGGTCAGACGTTCGAGGGGAGTGGGGGGCATGCCAAACTAGTAGGCACAGTACTACTCCCAACCTCAATGTCCATCAACAAGAATTCTTCTACCAAGGACTGTAAAGACAGATTAAAAATTTTGGCGTTCTTTCTACTCAAAGCATCGACTACTACATTAGCCTTTCCCGGATGATAAACGATCTCCACTTCATAATCAGCCACATTTTCTAACCACCTACGTTGGTTCAGATTTATCATCTTCTGAGTGAAGACACATTTCAAGCTCTTATGGTCTGTATAGATCTTGCACAGTGCACCATATAGTAAATGTCTCCAAAGTTTCAGTGCAAAAAATACAGCAGCAAACTCCAAATCATGCGTAGAATAGTTTCTTTCATGAATCTTTAATTGCCTTGATCCATACATGATCACCTTTTCCATCTTGCATCAAAACACAACCAAATCCAATGTGTGATTGAAAGTGCGAGTTAGATCTGATATACTCTAGAGGGGGGGTGAATAGAGTATGGTGCTTGCTAAAAACTTTTACAACAGTTGTTGTATTCTAATGTGAACAGGGAAGCAAATAGTAAATTTAAGCACAGAATAATCACAAACTACAAAAGAAACTAAACACAAGCCACAGCCAGAAACAAAAGAAAAACAAGCAAGCAGAAGACATAAGGAGCTATAGTGGTTCACCTAAACTTGGGTACATCCACTCTTCTACCACCCTAGGTAGGAATCCATTGCATGATAAGTTGATTAGGTGTCCTGGACACCAATGAGCTTTTGATAAGGTGCTCAAAAACCAGACCAGATTTTTTGATCAGGTGTCTTGCCACCAATGAGCTTTTGATAAGGTGCTCAAAAACCAAACACAAACTTTTGAAGGGAGTTTGAAAAACCCTTTACAGAGGTGGGGATGAGAAAGTGATGGAAGTCTTCTCTTTCTCAAAGCAGCTGAGAAGACTATGTGGATATTGATGTTGTCAAAGCTCCCCCTGAGATCTGTAGTTGTTCAGAAATTGAAGCTTTGCAGTAGGGTGATAGGCCTTCAGAAAATTGATCTCCAGCAAATGATGATTTCAGCAACAGCTGAAATGTGAGATGTCTGGAGTCTTGAATGATGATGGACTTGAACACTTGAATCAAAAGAGATCTGAAGATTTCAGATGGTTGATCTCTTTTAGTGATGGTGTTCTTGTATGAATTCTTTGAGACAGATAATGTCTGCAACTCTTTTTATTTCTTTTGTGTGATTGTGGTTGTGAGAGTTGTTGCAGAAGAAGATTTGCAGAGAATGAATATTGCAGAATATGTGTCTCTCCCTTGTTCTTCTCCCTTGTCTCTATAATTCAAAAATCTTGTCTTTTATTCCTTTTTCTCTGAATAGAAATGATCCATGACAAGATAGCCGTTGGCCTGTCATAAATGACTTCCTTAATTGCTTTTGTCTTATGGGGGAAAGTCCAATGAAACATTCCTTGATAATTCCTTGAAACTTGCTCCAGAATAAATGAAAACAGCTACAAGATCTTCCGAATTAAATGCTGATAATAACTCCTTAACTGTTCTGAATTTGAATCTTGAAAGTCGTTGAACTCTTCAGAAAAACGTCGAACTGAGCTCTATTATCGTCGAACTGAGCTCAGCGATTTGGACTTATACATAAACAGAGATCGTCGATCTGAGCTCAACTATCGTCGAACTGAGCTCAGAGATAGAGAATCAAACTGGAGTCAAGATCGTCGAACTGAGCTCGAAGATCGTCGAATGGAGTTCGACGAATTTGATGAAGTTGAGCTCAGAGATCGTCGAATAGAGTTCGACGACTCGTCGAAGTGAGCTCAACGATCGTCGAATGGAGTTCGACGATTCATCGTACTGAGTTCGACGAAATGACTTAGTCTCCAAACTGAAAAACCTTGGTCTTGAGGGCAGCTTCCAAACCTAACTACTAACCCTTAGACTCAATTCTAATTGACCTTTAGATCTATACAATGAGGTCAAAACAGGTTCCTAAGAGACATAGTGATCCTGACCCAAATTAGTAATAGGGTGTTCCAACAATCTCCCCCTATTTGGGTTAGGATTACTATTTACAGAAATTGGAGAAATTAAAAACAACATAGAAAGCAACAATACAGAAATGCAACAAACAAAGCATTGCAGAATCATAGATATAACTCAGATAGATCACAAAACAGTAAATATTGTCACCTTACAGAGTTATTCTTTCTCCTTGCTCTTTATAAGTTTAATTTCTCTATTTGGATTAAGAGCTTCCTTCTTTGATCTTCGGTCATCAACTGCACCTAGAGATGTTTGATGTTTAGGCCTTGGTACTACAGCTTCAGGGTGCAGCTCCATGTATCTTTCAGAATCAAAAAACTTACTGGAGGCATATCTTTCAAGTTCCTTCTTTCTTTGATCAGACAGAGTAGTAATGCTGGAGGTGTCCTTGCCTTGCTCTCTGGCTTTCTTAATCTGATCCAAGGCAGCTAATTCCTTCATTCTAGCTATCCAGGTAGTTGGATTGTTCTCTGGATCCTCAAAGGGCACTGGAGGCTCATATCTGTTGGAGGGATTATCTGGAGGAGCTCTGGAGGTGATTAATTCTTTCAACTTATAAGGAAATGGACCTGAAGTAGTATCAGATGAACCTGGTCCTTCCCTTGAGTATGGGTGCTGCCTGGAGTAACCTATTGAATAAACTTGAAGTTCTCTTAGGTTGCCTCTGTAGTTTCCTCTCCTTAATTGATAACCTCTGGATTGGCTTCCCCTATATTGAGATCTTCCTTGAGGCTGATAGGGGGTTTGACTTCTGGCAGAAGGATGAACAGCAGAGCTACCACCTGCACCTGCATCAGGAGGAGGAGGTGGAGGAGGATGATGGAACTGAGAGGAACCTTTCTCATATTTTCTTTTCTTTTTCATAGCCTTTAATTGATTCTTGGAGTATTGCATCCAATGTTCAGTTATAGGGCAGTCATGCAGAATATAGTA
Organism: Platanthera guangdongensis; assembly: GCA_039583875.1. Classification (NCBI taxonomy): domain Eukaryota; kingdom Viridiplantae; phylum Streptophyta; class Magnoliopsida; order Asparagales; family Orchidaceae; genus Platanthera; species Platanthera guangdongensis. The sequence goes on along the minus strand of CM077163.1, from coordinate 191,480,365 downwards.
GGGAATATCATTTGTATCTTTGACTTTTACTGGTGGAACTCTTTTCATTGCCTTGCTTCTTGCTTTTCTTTTCCTTGCTATAGTGGCTGAGGAGTCATCAGAATCAGTTCTGAACTGATCACTTTCAGAGCTTTGTTCATCATATAAAGCATCAATCCTTTTCAGATAATCTTTCTGCTGTTGTGTTGGAGCAGATGTAACAGGAGTGACAGCAATTGTAGCAGTAGTAGTAGAAGCAGAAATAACACTGGCAGAAGTTGTAGCAGCAGTAGTAGATACAGCAGATACAGAACTTTCAGGAGCAACACTCTCAAAAGACACAACAACAGTAGTAACAGCAGCAACTGGGGCAGCAGCAGATTTAGAGATAACAGTTTCAGATACAAAAATATCAGCAGGGGCAACATCAGCAGTGACAGCAGGCTCAAAGTCATATGCCTCTGTCATATGTATATCCTTAGAAACTATATCATCAGCAGTATCATCAATAACATCAGTAGGGGCATCAACAACAGAACCAGCAGTATAAACTGAATTTACAAAGGAATGTATAACACTGGTGTCACAACTGGAAAAGGGCACAATGGCCTTGGAGAGATCCTCAGATGACTGGACTGCATTCTGCTCTGGAAGACAGCTGAAGTATATATAATCAAACTCTGATAAAAGTGACCTGAGGTCCACTGAGAAAACTGTAACCTGAGGTGGTGTTGAAGCTTGAGCTTGAGTTGAAGAGACAACAACTTGAACTGAGGAAATAGCAGCAGCAGGGACTGAAGAAATTACAGCACCAGGCAATCTAACATCTTCATGAGGCATCTCCCCCTGCCTAGATTCAAAGACAGCTGGATCAAGGCACCCAAAGGAAGGGATTGCCTGAGGAATGAGAGAAGATAACCTGGTAGAAAGGGCTGCAACTGACTGTAGAAGTGGAGCCAAGGAGGTCTCCAACAAGAGTGAGAGCCTGGGAGCTATCAGCTCATACAGTCTGTCTGCTAATGCTGGAATATCTACATGCTCAGTAGGGACTTGAGCAGAGGTAGAGAATGAAGGTGTATAAGCTGGAGATGTTGGTGGAGAGCTGGTGTATGGGGGAAAGGAAGGTTGAGGTGTGGGGATTATGGAAATGGAAGATAGTGGTATGGAGATAAAAGGTGTGAAGGAGGGTTGACCAATGATATCTTGGAGTAGTTGTTGATATGATGTGGATAAAGAGGGTAGATCAAGAGGGGATGAAGGTAAATCATCCACGAAGGAATCATCTATCAGATTCATCGATGGAATGTGAGATGATGTGTCAAGATCTGGTTGATGGTAGTGATGTAAAGGATGGAATAGTTCTTCTATTAGAGGTGGAGGTGGAGAACCTGAAGTTGGAGAAGATGATGGTGGATGAGATTTGAATGGTGGAGGTGACTGGTGGAGATGAAATAAGAGGTGGAGGAGGAGGAGAAGCAGCAGGCAAGTCTTCTGCAGGGGCAGAGACTTGAGGGGAAGTAACTGTAACACTTGCCATCGTTGTGCCTGAAGTTGCAGCTGCAGAGGGCCTGTTGGGCTTCACTATCTGTATGTCCCACTTGCCAAAGAGGCCACAGGAGAGCCTCTTAGAGGCATTTATGTGCATCCCAGTTGATACAAGCAGGGCAGGGCATTTGTTTTGAAGAAACAGCCCTAGATTCCTTCCATAATTCACAAAATTCTTATTGATCTTCTTCTTAATCAGATCAAAGAAGATCTCTCCCCAGTTTAACTATTTCTTATCCACTAAAGCACCCATCAAACACAGCTGATACCTGGAGATGGTATCATGGGCTGAGTGCTTGGCTAAAAGAACTTTTCCTACAACATCAGCTACAAATCTGTATTCAACAGCTAAATTCTTTTTCAGCAGCTTGCTAGGGTTTGCATCAGAATGACCCATTCTATCAAGCATAGTAGTAAATTATTCTCCAGACATTTCAACAGAATCTCTTCCAGAATTCAATCCAAAAATCTCTGTCAGAATAGCAGGTGTAAGAGGTACCTGGTTTCCTGAAATTGATCCAACAACTGTATTTTGGTCTTGGTTGTGGGCAGTATAGACCCACTCCTTGATTTCATCTGCAGGCAATTTGATTCTGGTGGACATGATAACAACAAGCTTTTGTTCATTGAATAATTCTAGAATGTCTTGAAATATTGGATCACTGGTGCTGAAAGAATCCATGTCAATATCAAATCCTGCATCGAATTTCATGGCGGCCAGAACGGCGAAGGAGACGGCCATAGTTTCCTGCAAAAAAAAATAAACAACCAAACGACCAAGTGTAGAGATGTTTGGAGAGAAAGAGAAAATTTGCAGAGAGATTGAAAGCGCAAAAGAAGAATGATGGCCGAAAAATGAATTTTATATTAGGGTTCGAGGCAGAAAAGGAAAGATCGTTGAACTCAGTTCGACGATCAGGGCTTCTAAAGGAATCTGAAAGGTCTTCAATATCGTCGATCTCCGTTCGACAATATTGGAGTGCGTCGAGCTCCGTTCGACGATAGTTCAGAAAAAAAAATCGTCGAGCGTCGTTCGACGATCGTTGACCTGGAGAGATAGTTGAGCACTATCTGAGAAGCACTGAACTATGGTCGACGATTTCGGAAGGCGTCGATCTCCGTTCGACGATCTGGGGGAAAATCGTCGAGCGCAGTTCAGAGACCAGAAACACTCTAGACACTAGAAAAATTAAGAAGTTTGCCTAGTCTTGGTCAATTTTTAGAGTTTCAAAGTCTTGGAACTTATTTTAGACTTCCTCCATCTAACATTCCTAAATGATTTAGGAAGAAGGTGTGTTTCTTTTCATCCAATGGTTTTGTGAAAATATCTCCCCTTTGCAAATCAGATGGGATATATTGAAGTTCAATTTTATTCTTCTCAACATTATCCCTTAAAAAGTGATGCCTAATTTCTATGTGTTTTGTCCTACTATGGAGGACTGGATTTTGAGCTATAGAAATAGCACTGGTATTATCACAAAAGATTTTAGACTTCTCTATGTTGTTGCTATAGTATTGGAGTTGGTTTTGAATCCACAATATTTGTGAATAACAACTACTTGTAGCCATATATTCAGCTTCAGCAGTTGAAGTTGACACAGATATTTGTTTCTTGCAAAACTAAGAGACAAGTCTGTCACCAAGAAACTGACAAGTTTCACTGGTGCTTTTCCTGTCAATTCTGCATCCAGCATAATCAGCATCAGAAAATCCAGTTAAGTCAAATGCTAAATCTTTTCGATACCAGAGACCTAAATTTGGACAACTTTTAACATACATGAGAATCCTTTTTACTAATGTTAGGTGTGACTCTCTAGGGCTTACTTGGAATCTAGCACATATGCATGTAGCAAACATTATGTCTGGTCTACTAGATGTAAGGTACAATAAAGAGCCAATCATTGCTCTATATGTTGTCTGATCAACAAGTTTCCCATGTTCATCAGCATCCAATACAGCATTAGTAGGCATAGGTGTTTTCATACAAGATGCTTCAGACATACCAAATTTCTTAAAAAATTCTTTTGCATACTTGGTTTGAGAAATGAATATGATTTCAGCATGTTGTTTGACTTGCAATTCTAGAAAAAGGATAGCTCACTCATGCTACTCATTTCAAATTTAGAATGCATTAGGTTGGAGAACCTTCTGCACAAATTTGAATCAGTAGAACCAAAGATAATATCATCTACATAGATCTGTACTAGTAGGGTATGGGACTTATGGGTTCTAATGAAAAGAGTTTGGTCTACTCTACCCCTTATAAATTCATTTTTCAGGAGAAAGCATGCTAGGGTCTCATACCATGCTCTAGGAGCTTGCTTGAGACCATATAATGCTTTGTTCAACTTAAAAACATAATCAAGATGGGTTGGAGAGATAAAACCTGGAGGTTGTCTGACATAGACTTCTTCTTTGATGTCTCCATTGAGAAATGCACTCTTTACATCCATCTGGTATACTTTGAAACCTTTATGTGCTGCATATGCTAAGAAGATTCTAATAGCCTCCAACCTTACACCTGGTGCAAAAGTATGGTCATAATCTATTCCTTCTTCTTGAGAGTACCCTTGAGCAACTAGCCTTGCCTTGTTCCTTACAATTACTCCTTGATCATCCAATTTGTTTCTGAACACCCACTTTGTTCCAATAATGGAGTGATCCTTAGGCTTTGGTACTAGTTCCCAAACTTTGTTCCTCTCAAATTGATGCAACTCTTCTTGCATTGCCATGATCCAGTGTGGATCTTGCTCTACATCTTGAATGGATTGAGGTTCAATTTGAGATAGGAAGCAAGTGTGCAACAGGTTTTGATTGACCTGATTTCTAGTTTGCACACCAGCTGAGATGTCTCCAATTACTTGGGAAATTGGATGGTCTCTTGATGTTCCTAAATCAACAGGTGGTGTTGATTGTTCACCAACCTGTGTTGTTGTTTCTTCTTGTGGTACAACAACTGGCTCTTCAAGAAGTTTTTCTTCATGATGTTGAATGTCTTATTCATCCTCACTGCTTTCATCCTTTTGAGTAATTTGTAATCTGTCCAAGTCTTCAGCAAGATAATGTACCTACAAAGGTTCTATGGTAGAAGTGTTCTTCTCCTTGAAAGACATGTTAGTTTCATCAAAAGATATGTGAACAGATTCTTCAATTTTAAGAGATGATTTATTATAAACCTTATAAGCCTTACTGATCATGGAGTATCCCAGAAACACTCCTTCATCTGCTTTAGCTTGAAATTTTGCTAAATACTTCTTGTCATTATTATGTATATAACAAATACAACCAAAAATTCTAAAATAATCTACTTTAGGTTTCTTCCCTTTGAGTAATTCATAGGGAGTTTTGCCCTTTAGTTTATGTATTAAACTTCTATTCAGCACATAGTTGGAGGTGTTCACTGCCTCTGCCCAAAAAGATAGAGGAAGGTGAGCATCTGACAACAATGTAGTGGCAGATTCAATAAGGGTTCTATTTTTCCTTTCAGCTACCCCATTTTGTTGAGGAGTTCTAGTAGCTGAAAAAGTGTGCCTGATCCCTTCACTCTGACAGAACTCTTGCATAAGAAGAGAATCAAACTCTATCCCATGATCACTTCTGATCAGGGCAATGTGAGTATTGAACTCAGTCTGTATGCATTTGAGAAACTCTGTCAAACACTTAAAGTTATCAGACTTCTTCCTCAGAAAGAACACCCATATGAATCTAGAGAAGTCATCTACAACTACTAAAGTGTAAGATTTCCCTCCTAAGATTTGTACTGTAATGGGTCCAAAAAGATTCAAGTGTAACAGATACAAAATCCTAGGTGAATCACTCTAATTAAGTGACTTGAAACTATTTTTAGTTTGCTTGCCTAATTGACAAGCCCTGTAGAGTCCTTCCTTCTTGTAGGGGCCAGAAGGTAGTCCTCTAACAAGGTTGTTCTTGGATAGCCTAGCAATGGTTCTAAGGTTTATATGTCCTATTCTCTTATGCCATAAAACAATAGGTCTACTAACAGAATTAAACAGGCAAATGTCTACATCTGTTGAAAGAAAATCTACTAAATAGATTTTACCTTTCCTTTTACCTGTCAACACAGTTGTGTTGTCCTCTGACTTGATCTTGCATAAGGCTTTGGTGAAAGTCACCTGGTAGCCTTCATCACATAGCTGACTGATACTGATCAAATTATGCTTCAATCCTTCCACATAGGCTACCTTCTTGAATGTGACTGTGCCATTCTGGACTGCACCATATCCTTTAGTTTGTCCAAAGTTTGAATCCCCAAATATGACTTTGGGTCGAAGCTTGGCTTTAAAGAATGTGAGGTTTTCCTTGTTTCCTGTCATGTGCTTGGAGCACCCACTATCCAAATACCATTGTTGGTTTGATGTTGGATAGGTCTTCACCTGCACATAAAATAATTCACTTGTTTTTTACCCAGTTTACCTTGGGCCTAGGTTGATAACCTTTAAATTCAGAAATAAATGACATCCCTTGTTGACTCTTATAACCTTCAGGATGATATCTCCTTGGAGGTATTATCCATTCAGTATAAGGCTTAAAGCTTTGGGATGAAGGACCCCGAGGATTGGATTTTGATTTACCCTTGAAAGAATTCCCAAAGCTCTGATCAGTGTTCGATGATTGTTGATCTGCGTTCGACGATCTTGGGTCAGATCGTCGAGCTCCGTTCGACGGTCGACTGTGGTAGAGTTCAAGAATTAGAGATCGTCGACCTGAGTTCGACGATTTTTCCTGAGATCGTCGATCTGCGTTCGGCGATCGTCGAGCTCCGCTCGACGATTTCTGCTGGAACTTGGTTTTCTTAGGCAGATCAGAATTCTTCCTAGCTACCTCTACAACTCCCTTTCCTTTATTAGAGATAAATTTAATTGGGGTTGTTAGAACTATAGGTTGGCTGGATGAAGCACCCAAGCCCAGTGTACTATTGAATCTAGAGTTCACTGTGCTTGTGATGTCCATTAGCTTGATGCTTCTCCCATTAAGGGATTCTTCAAGCTTTTTGACCTCTGATAGTTCACTTTTCAGTGAAGCTACCTGCTCCCTACAGCACTCCAACTCCTCAGAGAGTTTGAGTTTTTCTGATTTTAAGGAACTGTGTTCAGACAATTGATTTCTGAGAGAGATAATTTCCTTCTCAGATTTTAATAAGTCTAAGCATAGTGCTTTAAATTCATACTTAAAGTCCCCAGAATTGAAATCAAAAGAACTAATTACCTGGTCCTCTTCAACTTGAGTCTCTGAGTCTGACTCCGACTCTTCTGCATCTGAATTGTGTTGAGAGGCATTGATTGTCATCATGCAGAACTCCTTCTCTTCAGCATCATCTTCATCATCACTGGAGCTGGATGAAGCTTCTGATTCTTCTTCTATTTCACTCCAAGACAGACATAAGCATTATTTGAAGTCCTTTTGACAGGTTGTTTCATCAAGCTATGATCATGAAGCATCTGCGTTCGGCCATTGCCATTCTTCTTGAAGTCCTTATCTTTTCTTCTTTCTCTCTTGTCCTTTCTGTCCTTGTTTTTGTTCTCTGGACAGTCAGGCACAATGTGCCCTGGTTTCCTGCAACCAAAGCAAACAATTTCTTTATTATTTGATATATCATACCTTGACTTGTCATGCTCATTGTATGATCTCTTCCTGAAGTCCTTCCTGGCCATCTTGTAAAATCTTTTAGCTAGTAGACTAAGCAGCTCATCATTGCCTGTGACTTTGTCTTCAGGCTGATCTTCAGTGGCTTTGAAAGCTATTGCCTTTTACTTTCTTGTGGCTGGTGAGGCAGCCTTCTGCTCTTCTTCTCTGTTCTTAATGAGCAGCTCATAAGACTTGAGCTTGCCCAAGAGAGCTTCTGTTGTAATCTCATTCAGACTTCTGGCATACTTGATTGGCCAGATTCTTGAGTCCCAAGTGCTTGGGAAGCACATTAGGATTTTGTCATTTAGCTCAGTCAATGAGATCTCCTTGTCCAAGGTTTTCAGCTCATTCACTATGAGACTGAGTCTGTTATACATTTCAGCTACTGACTCAGCTTCTCCTTTCTTTAAATTCTCATATTGGGATATGAGATGTGATCTCCTGTCCTTTCTTTCATCAGCTGATCCTGAGACTATCTCAGAGAGTTTATCCCAGATTTCCTTTGCTGAATTACATTCAGCCACCTTTTGGAAAATGTCGTCAGACATAGTCTGGGCTAAGATATTCATAGCCTTTGCTTCTGCTACTTTCCACTTCTTGATATCAGCATCTGTTCCTGATAGAGGTGGAATAGCATTTGTGCTTGTGTGTTGGAGTTACCATTGTGATCTGGAAGTGGTCAAACATGTAATCTCACTGCCAACGCAATATGAGCCTGCAGGGTCGCACATAAGAGATGTGGAGAAGTTGGATGACTGACTGTGTTGGTAAAGGTTACCAATCACCGACCTGAATGGGGTTGTGGGCAAAGTGTTGCCTTATAGGATCATCGGGTTGGGCAAATGTTGCCTTGGAGGGCTGGTTAGGATTATCGTCCGAGGGTCGATAACAATAGTCGAGAATCGTCTCTTTGATTCCCGCCGATCGACGAGAATCATCTTTCTGATTCTCGCCGATCGACGAGAATCGTCGAGAATCAATTGTTGATTCTCGACGATCGATTACTTCGACAATTGTCGTCGACCGCGACTCGACGATCGTCGAGTATCGTTGTGTATCGTCGAGCGCGGCTCGACGATCGGCGAGAATCGTCGAGTATGGTACTCTGATTCTCGCCGATCCTGTATGATACTTGTCGACTGATTCTCGCCGAACCTGCTCAGTGATTCTCGCCGATTGTCGCTGATTCTCACCGATTGATACTCGCCGATTCTTAACCCTAGTTCTGGGTGGTCTGCGGATAGCGATTTTCCTGAGTTTATTTTATACTTTAAGTATAAATAGAACACTTAGGTTTTATCGGATATAGGCTTTTGACTACTGTGCGAATCGACCCCGACGGAAAGGTTCCGCTCGATCGTTCCGCCGATCCCGATCCCCGCCGCCGACGGAAGAGTTCCGCCGCCGCCGTGTTCGCTCCGTCGACCCCCTCTTCTCCGGCGATCGTCGCTGGCGCTGCAATCCCTGGCGCGGACCTAGCAGTCCGTGGGAAAGCAAGGTGCGGTCTTCTCCTTCCCGATAATCCATGCGATAGATAGATCGGTGTTCTCCCGCTCGTGTGGACTTCTGCAGAAACGTGGACATTATTCCACGTAGAACTCGCCGCTAGCAGGAAGAAGAAATTTGGAGCATCTCCGTTGAGTTTTGACTCAACGCCACAGAGGTAATTTTTGCCTACTTTTGTAAACTTCTTGATTCAACGTTCATAGCCCGATCCACATCTCTTTGGGTTTTTCTCGATATTTATTTTTCCGCTGCGTGCACAAGCGTTGTGCCAACCCCACAGAGAAACCCAACAGTGGTATCAAAGCGAGGTTTCGGCCATGACTGTTGTTTTGGAAGTTTGGTCATTCCAGTGCGTGTAAACCTAGAGATTTAGAAGCGTTCTAAATGTCTAGATTTAATCTTGGCACTTCGCCAAGAACGATTGGAATTTCGGTGGAATTTCTAAGCGTTAGAAATTGTTGTCTCCTTAGCAGTAACCATCACTCGAGTATGTTTTGGATTTTGAATCCAACATAGAGAGATGAGCTTGTCTACTACTTAAGTTGAGTTGTCTTTGCCTTCTGTCCAATGCATGTAAATCTGAGGATTTGGAAATTTCCGGATGTTCAGATTTAGCCCTTCCTTCTATCAAATTGTTGATGGTGTAAGGATGTGCACATAAGGGATGCATGTGGTTTAGAATTGTTTTTCTTTGGATGTGCACATAGATCAAATGTTGATCATGGTTAATTGTTAACCTAAAATTGAAATCCCTTCTTTTAATAGTAAGTGTTCGGATGCCTTCCGATGGATGACACTCTTCCTGCCTCGATCGATGAAGTGTGGGCTTGCCAAAGCAAGGTGCATTAATCTATCTTGGTAAGGGTGCGAGCGGATAATTGTGATATCCCACTGTCGACATCGGGTCCAGCTTAACTAGGTGACCTCAAAGGTTGAGTGCCTAGAGGCAAAGGGTTGGCATGCATCATATGATGGATGCGAATAAGGAGTTATTCACCAACCATACAAGAATTGCATGAGGATGCAATTGGCAAGCGTTGCCTACCTAAATAACCACATCGTGAGAGGAACGCCAAAGCGGACTCATAGTGTTGGTGAAATACGGATCTTGTCCACTAAGAGAGTAGCTCGCATGAACTCTCCGAATTGTTAGTGAGGGCTATCATTTCGAATAAAATAGTGGGAGTATTTTAATTAAAGTCCGAATTAGAATAAATTGAAATTGAAATTTAGGTACTGATTTTATTCTGCATAAATTCTTGTAGAATTCCATGGCAAGCGTTTCTCACTCCACGCTGTCTCTGAGAGCCATCCTTGAGAAGGATAAGCTCAGTGGGACAAATTATATGGACTGGTATAGGAACCTGAGAATTGTTCTCAGGCAAGAGCGAAAGCTCTATGTCTTGGAAGAAGAAGCCCCCGAGGTGCTGACCGGGAACTCTTCCCGTGCTGAGAAGGATACTTATAAGAAGTATACTGACGATGCTTTGGATGTCGAGTGCCTTATGCTTGCCACCATGAACTCTGAGCTTCAGAAGCAACATGAGAACATGGGGTGCAAGGAGATTGACGAGCATCTCAAGAAAATGTTTCAAGGGCATGCTCGTCAAGAGAGGTTCGACATCACGAAAGCGTTGTTTCAGTGCAAGATGGGAGTTCGAGACTCAGTAGGGACTCACGTACTCAAGATGATTGGGTATATAGAGAACCTTGAAAGGCTGGGTTTTCCTCTTGGTCAAGAGTTGGCCACGGATCTGATCCTGCAATCGTTGCCGGACAGTTATGAGCAGTTCGTCTTGAACTACAACATGAATGAGATAGACAAGACACTGCCCGAACTCCTAGGCATGTTGAGAACTGCCGAAATCAACATGAAGAAGGCCAAGCCTGCCAGCCCCATACTGATGGTGCATAAAGGCAAGGGCAAAGCCAAAGGCTCTAAGAAGACGAAGGTAGGACCTAAGTCACATCTTGAGCCCAAGTCTTCAGCACTGATGAAGAAGAAGAGCACGACGAAGGAAGGGAAATGCCACCACTGTGGCAAGGCTGGTCATTGGCGGAGGAATTGTCCTTCGTATATTGAGGGTCTGCAGAAATTAAGGGGAGGTATGACTTCCGCTTCTAATGTTTACGTTATAGAGATAAACCTTTCTGCTCCTTCATCTTGGGTATTGGATACTGGATGTGGTTCTCACATTTGTACAAATGTGCAGGAACTGGGAAGGAGAAGATTGCCGAGTAAAGGGGAGGTGGACCTCCGCGTCGGCAATGGAGCAAGAGTTGCTGCTGTAGCCGTAGGAGTTTACCGTCTTTCTTTGTCCAGTGGGCTTGTAATAGAACTAGATAACTGTTATTTTGTTCCAGCGATAACTAGAAACATTATATCTATTTCATGTTTGGACATGATTGGATTTTCTTTTATAATTAAGAACAATTGTTGTTCTATATTTAAGAATGATGTTTGTTATGCTGTAGCCCAATTGTTTAATGGTCTTTACGTTTTGAACTTGGACCATCTGATCTATAATGTAGAAAACAATAAAAGAGTAAGAACAAATGACTCGAACCCTACGTTTCTCTGGCATTGTCGTTTGGGCCATATCAACGAGAAGCGCATATCCAAGCTCCATAGAGATGGACTTTTGGACTCATTTGATTATGAATCATTTGAGCGATGCGAATCTTGTTTGTTAGGCAAGATGACTAAAGCTCCTTTCACTGGTTATACTGAGAGGGCTGAGGATCTCTTGGGTGTTGTACATAGTGATGTATGCGGACCCATGAGTACCATGGCTAGAGGTGGGTATTTCTATTTTGTTACGTTTACTGATGATTTCAGTAGATACAAATATGTGTATCTTATGAAGTGCAAATCCGAGACCTTTGAAAAGTTCAAAGAGTTCAAAAAGGAAGTAGAAAACCAGTTGGGTAAAAGTGTTAAAGCACTCCGATCTGATCGAGGTGGCGAATACCTGAGTCATGAGTTCCGTGATCATCTGAAAGAGTGTGGTATTGTATCACAGCTCACTCCACCTAGAACACCACAACATAATGGTGTGTCTGAGAGGAGAAATCGTACTTTGTTAGACATGGTACGTTCGATGATGAGTCATGCAGACTTGCCTGTTTCCTTTTGGGGTTTTGCTTTAGAGACTGCTGCAATGACATTGAATCGCGCTCCAACGAAAACGGTTCTGAAGACATCATATGAGATATGGACTGGGAAGCGTCCTAGTATGTCGTTCATTAAAATTTGGGGCTGTGAGGCATACGTGAGACGTCCAATGCCTGACAAGCTAGAACCCAAATCGGATAAATGTTATCTTGGGGGCTATCCTAAGGAAACGAAAGGGTATTACTTTTACCTACCGTCTGAGGGCAAAGTATTTGTCGCAAGGACTGGTGTCTTCTTGGAGAAAGAGTTCTTATCAAGAAATATTGAAAAGGTAGAGCTTGAAGAAGTTCAAGAACCACATGTAGTGAATGAACCGGAATTGGATCCTGAGACAGGACTACAAGATGTTGTAGCTAGAGAACCTGATCAGGGAACACAAGTCCTACGTAGATCTGGTAGACCGAGGTTTGAGCCTGAGAGATATGGATTTCTCGTGTCTCAAATAGGTAATGTGTTGCTTATGGATCATGATGATGAACCAGCAACCTACCAAGAGGCTATGAATGGACCGGACTCCGACAAATGGCTTGAGGCTATGAAATCCGAAATGGACTCCATGTATGCAAACCAAGTTTGGAACTTGGTGGAACCACCTGAAGGGGTACGACCGATAGGGTGCAAGTGGGTCTTCAAGAAGAAGACCGAAATGGATGGGAATGTACAGACATTCAAAGGGCGACTGGTGGCTAAAGGTTTCAAGCAAATCATTATGGTATTGACTATGATGAGACCTTTTCCCCTGTTGCCATGGTAAAGTCCATTAGGATATTGCTTGCTATTGCTGCGTATTATGACTACGAGATCTGGCAGATGGATGTCAAAATGGCTTTCCTTAATGGAAACCTCCTTGAGGAAGTGTATATGACACAACCCGAGGGTTTTGTATCCCCAGATGAAGCCACTAAAATATGCAAGCTGAATAAGTCCATTTATGGACTGAAACAGGCCTCTCGAAGTTGGAATCTTCGTTTTGATGAGAAAATCAAAGAGTTTGGTTTCATCAAGAATGAAGATGAGCCTTGTGTTTAAAAGCGAATCAGTGGGAGCATTGTTGTCTTCCTGATATTGTATGTAGATGACATACTGTTGATCGGGAATGACATTCCTACCCTGAAGGTTGTTAAGAACAACCTAGGGAACTGCTTTTCAATGAAGGATTTGGGTGAAGCGACTTATATACTCGGTATTAAGATCTATAGAGATAGATCGAAGAAGTTGCTGGGTTTGACCCAGAGTACGTACATCGAAAAGGTGTTGAAGCAGTTCAACATGCTTGAGTCCAAGAAAGGATTTTTACCCATGTCTCATGGTGTGAATCTCTCTAAGGACCAGTGTCCAAAGTCTTGTGAAGACAAGGACCGCATGAAGTTGATTCCATATGCTTCGGCAATTGGATCAATCATGTACGCGATGTTATGTACTCGACCCGATGTCTCCTTTGCTTTGAGCATGACTAGCAGGTATCAGTCAGACCCTGGTGAGTGTCACTGGATTGCAGTCAAGAATGTCCTGAAGTACTTGAGAAGGACTAAGGACGTGTTCTTGGTGTATGTGTGGAGAGGAAGAGCTCGTTGTAAGTGGTTACACGGATGATAGCTTCCAAACTGATAGAGACGACTCCAAGTCTCAGTCAGGTTTTGTGTTTTGCCTGAATGGAGGAGCTGTAAGCTGGAAGAGTTCCAAGCAAGAGACAGTTGCTGATTCTACAACAGAGGCCGAGTATATCGCAGCAGCTAATGCAGCGAAGGAGGCTGTATAGATTAGGAAATTCATCGGCGAGCTTGATGTAGTTCCTAGCATTGTTGGTCCCGTAGTTCTCTACTGTGATAACAATGGTGCAATTACACAATCTAAGGAACCTAGATCTCATCAGCGCTCCAAGCACATACTCCGGCGTTTCATCTTATTCGTGAGATTGTCGAACGAGGAGATGTAAACATTTGCAGAGTGCCGACTGAGGAAAATATTGCGGATCCGCTGACAAAGCCTCTCGCGCAGAGAAAGCATGATGGTCATACTAGATCGATGGGTATACGATACCTAAATGATCAACTCTAGCGAGAATCTTGTGGGTTGCATGTAATCTTGTATTTTGTTGGCTTTTTGTTCATATGATGAACTGTGTACCTAGTTTTTCTTTTATAATTAATGGCAAATTCTTTTATTATGAGTTTTTCTATATATGATAGTTAAATGTTAACATAATAGACACCCTTAGAATGTTCGCTTCCATAGGACATCAAGTACGTGACTTGAATGTGAGAGCCTATGATTTATTTGAAGCTTTATTCTTAAAGGTCCCTGGTCGAGTATCATCATAGAAGCTAAGGGTGATGATGATACATGAAGGCTAGCACGTGCGTTGACTGATGACTGGTTCTCACAGGTCATGATATTGTGATATCAAGTCATCACGTGGGTACTTGTTAGTGAACAAGTTGTACTGGACAGACCCAACCTGAGACTACTCTGTGGATTGACATCCAATCGTGTCACGAGTAGGTCTCAATTGACAATGGTGTTGTGGTCCTTTGACCTGAAGTCACAGCATTCATCAAGTGAGGAAGAGCGTGCTTTGATGCCATCTAAAGTCTTCCTTGAGAAAGGTTGATGATAAGGGTGGCTGTTGGGCATGTTACGAATCATTTGGGTGTTTGTGTGTGAGCAGATATGGAATTTGTCCTCCTGTATGACAGGAGTTGCATCCATGGGCCCCTTGATAGAACTGGACTGAGAAATGCATGGCCATGCTTGGTTGAGTCAATATGTGATATTGGACTCACCATTCTCTGGAAGTCCGTCCTGGATCAAGAAACTTGGATTGAGCTATTACGAGGGTGACACGGTCCATGCCTCTAGTTCTTTCCGGATGTAAGGGACAAACGGACAAAGACAACGCTAATACATTGGTCATAAAGGCTTATGAGTTATAAACTCTTATTGCTTGGGGAGCAATGATGCATTGCTAGATGCCGCTCATTGTTTGTGAGGTTTTTGATTTGATACTTTCGAGATCAAGTGGGAGTCTGTTGGAGTTACCATTGTGATCTGGAAGTGGTCAAACATGTAATCTCACTGCCAACGCAATATGAGCCTGCAGGGTCGCACATAAGAGATGTGGAGAAGTTGGATGACTGACTCTGTTGGTAAAGGTTACCAATCACCGACCTGAATGGGGTTGTGGGCAAAGTGTTGCCTTATAGGATCATCGGGTGGGCAAATGTTGCCTTGGAGGGCTGGTTAGGATTGTCGTCCGAGGGTCGATAACAATAGTCGAGAATCGTCTCTCTGATTCCCGCCGATCGACGAGAATCATCTTTCTGATTCTCGCCGATCGACGAGAATCGTCGAGAATCAATTGTTGATTCTCGACGATCGATTACTTCGACAATTGTCGTCGACCGCGGCTCGACGATCGTCGAGTATCGTTGTGTATCATCGTCGAGCGCGGCTCGACGATCGGCGAGAATCGTCGGGTATGGTACTCTGATTCTCGCCGATCCTGTATGATACTTGTCGACTGATTCTCGCCGAACCTGCTCAGTGATTCTCGCCGATTGTCGCCGATTCTCACCGATTGATACTCGCCGATTCTTAACCCTAGTTCTGGGTGGTCTGCGGATAGCGATTTTCCTGACTTTATTTTATACTTTAAGTATAAATAGAACACTTAGGTTTATCGGATATATGCTTTTGACTACTGTGCGAATCGACCCCGACGGAAGGTTCTGCTCGATCGTTCCGCCGATCCCGATCCCCGCCGCCGACAGAAGAGTTCCGCCGCCGCCGTGTTCGCTCCGTCGACCCCCTCTTCTACGGCGATCGTCGCTGGCGCTGCAATCCCTGGCGCGGACCTAGCAGTCCGTGGGAAAGCAAGGTGCGGTCTTCTCCTTCCCGATAATCCGTGCGACGGATAGATCGGTGTTCTCCCGCTCGTGTGGACTTCTGCAGAAACGTGGACATTATTCCATGTAGAACTCACCGCTAGCAGGAAGAAGAAATTTGGAGCATCTCCGTTGAGTTTTGACTCAACGCCACCGAGGTAATTTTTGCCTAGTTTTGTAAACTTCTTGATTCAACGTTCATAGCCCGATCCACATCTCTTTGGTTTTTCTTGATATTTATTTTTCCGCTGCGTGCACAAGCATTGTGCCAACCCCACAGAGAAACCCAACATTGTGTTCTCTGGAGGTTTTGGACAAACTGTCAAAACAGAATTAAAAATGTCCTCATCAATAGAATTCATGTAGAGTCTAATCCTTGCTTTCCAAAGTGAAAACTTAGACAAATTGCACACTGGAGGTCTGGTGCTAGCATAATCTTTGTTTTGGGCCATGATTTGTGAGGAAATAATTCTAATAACAAAATCTACAACAAGCAGATCTAACTATAGGAATCTTTGGGTTCAGATGTTAGCCTGTGCAACCACCAAGGTGTGGTATGTTTAACCAACCTGGCTTTGATACCAATTGAAAGTGCGAGTTAGATCTGATATACTCTAGAGGGGGTGAATAGAGTATGATGCTTGCTAAAAACTTTTACAATAGTTGTTGTATTCTAATGTGAACAGGGAAGCAAATAGTAAATCTAAGCACAGAATAATCACAAACTACAAAAGAAACTCAACACAAGACACAGCCAGAAATAAAAGAAAAACAAGCAACCAGAAGACACAAGGAGCTATAGTGTTCCCCTAAACTTGGTTACATCCACTCTTCTACCACCCTAGGTAGGAATCCACTGCAGGATGAGTTGATCAGGTGTCCTGGGCACCAATGAGCTTTTGATAAGGTGCTCAAAAACCAGACCAGATTTTTGATCAGATGTCTTGCCACCAATGAGCTTTTGATAAGGTGCTCAAAACCAAACACAAACTTTTGAAGGGAGTTTGAAAAACCCTTTACAGAGGTGGGATGAGAAAGTGATGGAAGTCTTCTCTTTCTCAAAGCAACTGAGAAGACTATGTGGATATTGATGTTGTCAAAGCTCCCCAGAGATCTGTAGTTGTTCAGGAATTGAAGCTTTGCAGTAGGGTGATAGGCCTTCAAAAAATTGATCTCCAGCAAATGATGATTTCAGCAACAGCTGAAATGTGAGATGTCTGGAGTCTTGAATGATGATGGCCTTGAACACTTGAATCAAAAGAGATCTGAAGATTTCAGATGGTTAATCTCTTTTAGTGATGGTGTTCTTGTATGAATTCTTTGAGACAGAGAATTCTGCAACTCTTTTTCTTTCTTTTGTGTGATTGTGGTTGCGAGAGTTGTTGCAGAAGAAGATTTGCAGAGAATGAATATTGCAGAATATGTGTCTCTCCCTTGTTCTTCTCCCTTGTCTTTGGAATTCAAAAATCTTGTCTTTTATTCCCTTTTCTCTGAATAGAAATGATCCACTGACAAGATAGCCGTTGGCATGTCATAAATGACTTTCTTAATTGCTTTTGTCTTCTGGGGGAAAGTCCAACGAAACATTCCTTGATAATTCCTTGAAACTTCCTCCAGAATAAATGAAAACGGCTACAAGATCTTCTGAATTAAATGCTGATAATAACTCCTTAACTGTTCTGAATTTGAATCTTGAAAGTCGTTGAAATTTTTAGAAAAACGTCGAACTGAGCTCTACTATTGTCGAACTGAGCTCAGCAATTTGGACTTATACAGAAACAGAGATCGTCGATCTGAGCTCAACTATCGTCGAACTGAGCTCAGAGATAGAGAATAAAACTGGAGTCAAGATCGTCGAACTGAGCTCAAAGATCGTCGAATGGAGTTCGATGACTTTGATGAAGTTGAGCTCAGAGATCGTCGAATGGAGTTCGATGACTCGTCGAAGTGAGCTCAACGATTGTTGAATGGAGTTCGACGATTCGTCGTACTGAGTTCGACGAAATGACTCAGTCTCCAAACTGAAAAACCTTGGTCTTTAGGGCAGCTTCCAAACCTAACTACTAACCCTTAGACTCAATTCTAATTGACCTTAGATCTATACAATGAGGTCAAAACATGTTCCTAAGAGATATAGTGATCCTGACCCAAATTAGTAATAGGGTGTTCCAACAGTAATGCATACACATACACAGCGGACTCAACTCCTTCAGTAGGCAAGGTTAAAACAAGAGCAGTACACAATCTCTTTTTTAAATCATGGAAAGCTTCTTCACACTTATTGCTCCAAATGAACGTAGTATCCTTCTGGGTAAGTCTAGTTAGAGGAGTAGACAACAATGAAAACTCTTCCACAAATCTTTTATAATAGCCAGCAAGGCCTAAGAAGCTCCTAATCTCCTTAGGTGTGGAAGGTCTCTCCCATTCCATCACAGCAGAAATCTTGGCCAGGTCTACGGAAATAAAGTCCTTGCTTACAACATGACCCAGAAAGGACACCTGAGGTAGTCAGAACTCACACTACCTCAACTTCGCATATAACTTATTCTCCCTCTTGATCGACAAAACCAATCGTAAATGTTGAGTATGCTCCTCAACACTGCGGGAATACACAAGGACGTCATCTATGAATACGATCACAAAACAGTCCGAGAAATCCTTGAACACTCTATTCATAAATTCATGAAAGCAGAGGGTGCATTTATCAAACCAAAGGACATCACCAAAAACTCAAAATGTCCATACCGCGAACGAAAAGCGGGTTATAGAATATCTGCCTCACGAATCCTCAACTGGTGGTAGCATGAACGAAGATCGATCTTTGAAAATACCGAGCTACCACGCAACTGATCGAACAGATCATCAATCCTTAGAAAGGAATATCTATTATTAATGATCACCTTATTAAATTCTCCATAAACGATGCAAAGCCTCATCGATCCATCCTTTTTCTTTACAAATAATACAGGAGCACTCCACGAAGAAGAACTCGGTCTAATAAAACCATAATGCAGCAACTCGTCGAGCTGTGTACGTAACTCATCCAACTCACGTGAAGCCATGCGGTACGGTGCTTTGGCAATAAGATGAGTACCTGGCTCGAGGTCTATCACAAACTCTATCTCCCTCACCGAAGGAAGTCTTGGAAGACAATCAGGAAAAACATCTGGGAACTCTGGCAGCACCGAGATATCCTCAAGATGTGGTGTAACAAAAACTATTTCCAAAGCAGAAATATAAACCAAATAAGCCTCACAACCAGACTCTATAGCACGGCAAGCATGTACCATAGAAATAATAGTGGAAACACTGTCCTGAAAATCATATACGCTCATAGGTTGTCCATTGTCCATCTTTAAGTCCAGTCGCTTTGCCCTGCACTGGATGACAGCATCATACTTGGACAGCCAGTCCATTCCCAAAATCACATCAAAGTCCGACAGATCCAAAACCATCAGATCCACAAAGGCTAGGAAATCGCCTAGATAAATAAGACTTCTGAAAACTCCTTGATTAGATATCACCGAATCACCGGAGGGAAGCTTGACATTGAAGGAGTCTCCTAATTAATCTACGTCCAATCGATGTTTATCTATGAAACTCAGCGCCACAAAGGAATGGTTGGCATCCCAATCGAAAAGAACACGCACCCACCTATTCTTCACCTTAAACTCCCCTAAAACTGTAGCATACATAAATAAACGAACGAAACTAAGGCAATATTAGAGAGTAAAGTAAGCTAGGGTCTAACATTATATCACTTGTGTAGAGGTCTGAGCTTCCTCCCTAGTCACCACATTCAGCTTTCCTTTTCCTCTGTCCTGGGTTGGTGGCGGCGGCAGAGCCCGAAGCGGGGCAGGCTGCAGTGGCGTCTGTGCCTGGGGGCATGAAGTCTTCAGGTGCCCCATCTACCCGTACTAGAAGCAAGACCTCTCCTTCAACCAACAAAGACTCACGCCATGTCCATTCCTTATACAGTACATGCACACCAGATCTCGTTTGGGTGCACCTTGGATGGCAAGCACCTGTTGATGCTTCAAGGTGGCAGTCCTTTTGAAATATCTTTCGTAAGGGCGTCCAGATCGACCACAGAAGCTACATACTTCTTTACTTTTCTTCTTCGAAGAAGGGTCAGATGCCCTAGAGCTTCCATCCTCATCACATTTCCTCTTCTCTTTTCTTTCCGCGGCACCTCGATTCTTGGCGTTCTCGATCGCCTCAACCTTCAGAGCGGCTTTCACTGCCTCAGCATAGCTTTCAGCTCTATAAGTGCATGCCAATTATTGGACATCGCTTCTTAATCCTCCGAGAATGCACGTCACTCTTCCTGCCTCCGAAGCTACCATATCAGGAGAAAACATGCTCAACTTACTGAACTCAATCTCATATTCGCTCACTGTGAGCTATCTCTGCTTCAAATGTAGGAAATTATTCATCAGACGGTCCTGCTCGACAAAAGGTAAAAACCTCTTAAGTAGCATCTTCTTGAAGGACTCCCAAGAGTATCCCTCCTTCAAACTTTCCTTTTGTCGAATCGACCAAGTCATTGCCAGGCCTTTTAGCTGGTAGGCCGTAATCATTACCTTCTGGGCTTCAGCAATCCCCAAATACGTGAACATCTCATCGATAGCGATGATCCAATCATCTAAGACCAGTCAGCATTTTCGTCATAAGTTGGAGGTCTCAATCGCTAAAAATGCGATATATTGTTCATCTCTGGTGGTTGCATCACTGGGGTCACTAGAGGAGCAGGGTTAGCTGGTACGACTTGACTCGCGACAGAATCTTGCACTAAGGGTTGTTGTACGGGAGCGGCAGACAACAAGGACTGAATCTGTCACTGCATCGCAACTAACTGTCTCGATAAAGCTTCGTTACTCTGGAGCAAATAATCGATCACAGCATCACATTGCGCACTAGATGACTCACCCTCCGACTGGGGAGTCGACCTCATTGCAGGACGTCTAGCCGGAATTTTTATAAAATTAACGAACTACTCATCAAAAAAAAATCCTAGATTACAACTAGGCCACCCAACTAGTTCAGACCATACTTTAAAAACACTTGCTTTTTACTGCAAACTTGCTCTGGGATTATGATGTTATGTCCTACTTAGGATGATATCCTCTCATCCTATTTACTCATGTTCTTATGATATGAATGCGTGAATTCTTTATTCTTATTTAAAATCATGTGTATACATGTGTCATCATGTAAACCTTAACTTAGCACACGTACTTATGCAATGATATGCTATATATGCAGTGCTATGCATTTAAACAAAAAACCTTATTGCATGTATGAGCGGAGTACACATGAAATGTTATGCATCCCATACTACATAACATCGCATGCAATGAGAAAATAAAACGTGCTAATAGGCACCCATGTGGTGATGGTTATGCATCCCATACTACACAACCGTCTCATGTTTCTTCTTATGGTGGATCCATATACAAACACATATTATGCATCTCATACTACATAATATACCCCGTATACTTTTTATCATGCTATGAGTGTAGTGACTATGTTTCGATTAAGACGTATTGATGACACATCAGTGTGTGTATGCAATAAATGAAGGAAAATAAACTATACGAGATTGGCAGGTTCGACCAAGTTGTCAAACCAACCTCCCTCTAATACCGGCTATCATAACCCGCATTTTTCACCTCCATTAAAGAGATATCAGAGTAAGGGAAAAATGTGCGTCGTGATGCCACGTCATCAAGGGATAACTGCGGACGCTCAGGCAAAACTCCTACTTGATCATGAAGAAAGATCTTAAGTTATTTAAGGGCAAAATTAGTTTATGTATATTAGTTAGACGTATCCCTTGGCTTAGTTGCTCATCTAGTCCATGCAAAACGGTAATTAAATGCCGCGAAAAATACTTCTTTTACAAGGTTAGACATCCTACATGAGTTTAGAGGTTCTCAGAGGACACCTCAAGGTATGGAAGTTCTCAGTTTATGATAGTAATAAAAGTAGATTTTTACGGTCATTAAAAGTAGTGATTTAACATTTAAAAAACATGTAATGCATGAGGTAATAATAGTAGTTTTAATACTTGAAAATACCTACCATGCAGTCCTAATATAAAACATCCCAGAGAGCAAGTAATCTAAGTACACATAAAGAAAACTAAGCAGCAAGTAAGCATCCAAAATCATCAATCATGTGGGCGTCAACAAACTGACATGAACCCACATAAAACAAAGTATGTCTGAACTAGTAAGCAAACTAAATAACAATCTACCTCGCTACGACGAGGCAAAAACCACAGCCAACACTACTGCTCAAGAACTCGGAAACCAGCACCGCAATCAGCTATAGCTCTGAACCTGAGGCATTCCAATGACAGAACACCTCAGCAAGAATGTACAAGAGATGACAGAATGTAAGCCAAAAGTAAACAAAGTCAAGGGGTACCAACATAAGACCAAAGGAAAGACACTTAAACAAAGTACAACAGTGAGGTACAAAAGTGAAAAAGGGAACACTTACGTGAAGCGTCACGTACAACAAAAGTACCCCAAATACATAAGACTATAAGGGGGGGGGAGGTCATGATTAAATCATCAAGAAGGAGACAAAACTCTATTAGCCAACTATGGTCAACTCCACCGAAAAAAAAAACGGGCAGGGTGGTAAACTCATCTGGACACACCCCATGATGGATATATTAATCTGTCATAAATACGGGGGAGATTCGGTACTCCACCATACATGTAAAGCCCAAACACCCGGTAGAGTCCCACAAAGTACTAACAGAGGCATCAAACATTGCGGTGGTGGATTCGCCCACAATTAACACCTATAATGAAGAAAATCATGAAGTCACACATCGTAACAATCAGGGTTTAGAGCTTAGGGGCACACCACAACCCAAACGGGGCTTGGCAGCTTATCTCGCCCCACGGCATCGCTATGAAGAAATCCATGGTATAGATCTCAAGACAACATTGGCACATCGGATTCTACTAGACAAATCTAGATTGAAGCGTTTGATCAACCTTTGGGAAGAATTTCAATCCTAAATAAACTCTAACATGTCCTACATAAATGTTGAGGAACGGTTGTAAGTGTGAGATTTAACCACATCATCAAAGCGTATAGCGCTTAACACGACTAGGTAGCAAAATCAAGAGCATGAAAATTATAAATGAAATTAGACAAGGGATCTAAACAACACTATATTTAACATGTTTTAAATAATGATAACAAGAAGTTAGAAATTTCTGTAAATCGGTTAAAGAAGAGAAGAGAAGTAGGAAACCATCACTTGCCTTAGTTTTACTGGAGAAGACCTCCAAATCGCACCATGGCATAGATGGGGACCAAGAAAGATGATGGAAAAATGAAATCTAACAAAAATGGCCAAAAATAGCAGTTAGGGACGAAAACCCTAGCAAGAAAAATTAAAGAAATGGGGGAGATTTTATCACGATGGCGTAGCTCTCGATGAGAGCTTTTCGGATTTATATTTGGTTGAAGATTTCGAGCAAAGGAGCGCCGTCGGCAGCCACCAGAAGATTCACAAATGGACGTTCTCTCTCTCTCGCAAAAGCCTCTCTGGTTCGAGAAGAAGGAAGAAAATCGGCCTAAGGAGGAGAAGAAGAAGTTTATCCTATTTATATGTGTGTATATATATAATATTGAAATAAATAGCAAATTGGATCATTACACTTAAAGAGATAGTCAAGGGTCGGCTGAATCAAAATTCTCGGGATGAAGCAAGGCTTTCTCGAGAGCAGCAGAATTTCTCGAGAAGGGACGGCTTTCTCGAGAGCCAGGAGGACATTTCTTGAGTTCAATAAAAAATTTCTCGAGTAAAGAGGGAAATTTCTCGAGTGAAGGAGGTAACTCGAGAAATGAAGGAGAGATTTCTCAAGTACCCGGGAGGCAAATTCTCAAGTACAAAGAGCAGATCTCGAGAACAAAACAATATTACTCGAGTACTAAATAACCATCTCGAGAAGTAAAAGGGACTTCTCGATAGCATGACCGCACATCACGGGAACGATAAGGTCCGTATTGAGAACAAATTAGTATTACTCGGGTACAAAAGTTGACCTCTCGAGAACTAGATGCGTTACTCGAGAGCTTGAGGAATTTTTCTCGTGCATAAGAAAAGGCATTCTCGGGAATCAACACACTACTTGGGAACAAGTCCCAGCCTCTCGAGAAACAAAGGGCCAATGCTCCCGAGTACACAATGATCTCTCTCGAGGACAAGGCTGTCCATCTCGAGTACTAAGCAGGGTAAATTTTAGAAATTCTAATTTGACTAACATCCGGGATAAAATTTGACTCTACGAATTTAGAGCGAGGAAAACCCGAGAGTCCGACGTTCCATTCTTGAGACACATCAATAGATGCTTACACAAGCAAAAATCACAACAAGGATCCAAACACACGGCGAGGCTCCAAAATGCTCGAATCTCAATTAAATTGGACAATTCCAAAGCCTAAAAACCTCATCCTTTAAATTAAGGAAGACAATCAACTCAATCAAAACCCCAAAATTCGGTCAACCAGACCCAATAGACGCAAAAATGCACAAACGGTGCGGCGCCATCAACAAAATGTAAGAAGGGTGGGTAACGCCCCGACGTCATAAATATGACGACACCAAATCGAGAATAACATCAGAAAATCGGGGGCGTTATAGAATTAATCCCTAATTAATTCTTTTTGATTCACCAAGGCACACATCAGATGAAATTGGTGCCTGGTTATGTGATCGTGAGTAGAGTGCTTCCCCAACATCATTTTTCAAACAATATCGGCTAAAAATATATATTCTATCGAAAGATTTTTCTTAAGAAGGTGGTTAGGGATTCCTTCAGCATGACCCAACCTATCTAGCATTTCATTAAATTCACTACTAGATAATTCTATTTTTTTCTTCACCATTAACAAACCCAAAAATTTCAGATAAGATTTCTGAGTGAAAGA